>VMDO01000338.1:0-312385 GCA_007922755.1 Pedetes capensis | reverse complement strand
ATGCTAAATCTGAAAAAATCCCAGAGTCATAAAAATGGACATACATGTATAAAAAGATAATAAGTAAACAAGTGTGTGAATTCATAATATATACCTACATATTAATTACTTCGTACCAAAAAAAATTGGTGGATGATAAACCATTTCAAGAGGTTGCACATGATCAAGGACCAATAATACTGAAGGAAGAAGTGGAGTCTGCCTTAAAGGCATTGGCAAAACACAAGGCTGCAAGAATTGACAGAATATCAATCGCGATCTTTCAACAATCAGATGCAAGTCTGGAGGTGCTCACTTTTCTATGCCAAGAGATTTGGAAAACAGCTACCTGGCCAACTGACTGGAAGAGTTTCATATTTGTGCCTATTCCCAAGAAAGGGGATCCAAACAAGTGTGGATATTATCAAACAATATCATTGATATCACATGCAAGTAAAATTTTGCTAAAGATCATTCAAAAGTGACTGCAGCAGTATATTGCCAGGGAACTGCCAGAAAATCAAGCCAGATTCAAAAGAGGGAGTAGAACCAGGGACATCATTGCTGATGTCAGATGGTACTAGCTGAAAGGAGAGAACACTAGCAAGATGTTTTATCTATGTTTTATTGACTATGCAAAGGCATTGGACTGTGTGGATCACAAAAAATTATGGATAATATTATGAAGAATGGGAATACCAGAACACTTAATTGTACTCATGAGGAATATGTACAAGGACCAGGACGCAGTCGTTCAAACAGAACAAGGAATCACTGCCTTGTCTAAAGTCAGGAAAGGTGTGTGACAGGGCTGTATCCTTCCATCATACCTCTTCAATCTCTATGTGGAGCAAATAATCTGAGAAGCTGGACTTCATGAAGAAGAATTGTGGCATCAGGATTGGAGGAAGACTCATTAAGTGTTATGCAGATGACACAACTTTTTTTGCTGAAACTTGAAGAGGATTTGAAATATTTACTGATGAAGATCAAAGAACACAGCATTCAGTATGGATTGCACCTCAGCAAGAAAACAAAAATCCTTGCAACTGGGTCAGTAAGTAATTTCACAATAAGTGGAGAAAAGATTGAGGTTATCCAAGATTTTGCTTTACTTGGTTCTACTGTCAACATCTGCAGAAGCAGCAGTGAAGAAATCAGAAGACACATTGCATTGGGAAAAGCTATTGTAAAAGACCTCTTTAAAGAGTTGAAAACAAAGAAGTCACATTGAAAACGATGGTACACCTGACTCGTGCCATTGTATTTTCAGTCACAGCATATGCTTGTGAAAGCTGGATATTGAGTAAGGGAGACAGGAGAAGAATTGATGCTTTTGAATTATGGTGCTGGAGATGAATATTGAATATACACCATGGACTGCCAAAAGAACCAACAGATCCATCCTAGAAGAAATGCAACCAGAGTGCTCTTTGGAATCAAGTATGGCTAGACTGTGTCTTATATATTTTAGACATGTTATTAGGAGGAATCAATCCCTGAAGAAGGACATCACATTTGAGAGAGTGGTAGGTCATCAGGGAAAAAGGAAGACCCTCAAATAAATGGATTGACACAGTAGCTGCAACAATGATCTTAAACATAAAAAAAAAAAAAATCATGTGCATAGCACAGTGTCTAGGAGTTTTTATTATTTTACATAGGGTCACTATGAATCAGACCCAACTCAATGGCACCTAGCAACAACTGCATTAATTACTTACCACATAAAATACACAGAGTCTTAGGCAAAGATAAGCATGAGATATACATACAGCCACACTCTTGTTTGCTCAGACACTCACAAAGAGAAACTCTATCCATCTGTTCCAAAAGATTGAAGGGTCATTCTAGAATAGTTGTCATAGGTGATGGGTACCCTCCCAGCATCACCACTCTGCCACCCCTACTCCCAGCCTCACTTGACTCTTATCACCGTCCACCTCCAAGGTCAGCCGCTGGACAGCCTGGTTGAGCCTGTTTAGATCCTCCTTGCTGTGTCTCAGGCTCTGCCTGCAGTTGTGCTCAGTTGCCTTTATCTCCTCACACTGGGGGCAAGAACAGTAAAGTAGGGGTGGGGGAGAGAGGAGAGCAGACAAGGACAAAACAGCTCCAGTGCCCACCCAGCACCTGCCATCCCAGGCAGATCATTTCATTCCTCTGAGCACCCATTTTCCTTTCTGAAATGGGGACGATTATCTTTCCTGTCCCCAAAGTTTGGTGGGAAAGTACAATGTGCTCAGGTGTGAAGATCTGGAGATAGCAAAGGTAGCTTGTCTTGGGCATGCAGGGTAACAATCCATTAAGGGAGCTGTAGTGCTGAGACCACACAGAACCTCAGGAACTATCCCCAGGAACAGGGCCGGTTAATGCTGAGGAACCAATCACTATAATTTACCACACATGGCTATTGAAATCAACATGAAAAGCATCTAATAAAACCCAAGGCTGGGGATGTAGCTCAGTGGCTGAGTGCTTGCCTAGCACGCACAATGCCCTGAGTTCATTCCCCAGCACAAGTCAATCAATAAGGTGTTTTTAAAAAAAAAATGATAGGGGATATGTGGGTAGCTCAGTGCTGGAGTACTTTCCCAACATGCGCAGAGCCCTGGGTTCATCCTCAGCACCTCCAAAGGAAAAAAAATGCAATGGTGGAGCTCTTGCCTAGTATGTGGAAGGCAAGGCTCTGGGTTTGATCTGTTGCACCATAAGGGAAAAAAAAAAAAGCTAGGAATATGAAGAAACTCCCATTACTTAAAGAATACTATTATTCAGAATCCAGTGACAGGTGTCTAATGCCAGCTCCTTCCCCAAACCATAGGTCACTTCAGGAAGTGTGTTCTATAAGGGATAAAGTCACTGGACCTTTTTGCCTCCGCATGCAATGCATGAGCAGCCTGGGCACAGTGACACTTGCAGCATGCCTGACACTTTCCCAAATATTTTGTTGCCACCATCTCACTAGTGCCTCATGACCACCAGTGAAGTAGGCCAGGTGGACAAGTGGATGTCACTGTCCTTACTGTCTTTCCCCAGGCTAGGTGGAGCTCATTCCATCTACCACGTGCAAGTAAGTAGGGACCCAGAGAGGAGCCAGGGTCCCTGCCTATCAGCACTGAGCCAGACTGCATTTTAAGCCCATGCTCTTTGCTCTATACACTGGGGAACAAAAAAAAGTAGCCGACACCCCTCAGTCCAGCCCAATGCACACCAGCCCAGTGCAAATTTCTCTCTGGGGAAGAGGGGGTGGAGAGGACAGATGGGACCAGACTGCAAAGCATCATCGCCCACAAATGGTTGTTCTGCACCACTGCCCCCTTCCTCCTGCTCCCCATCCTCAAAGCTGAGACACAGCAGACAAGCTTGTGCCTGGCAGGGGGGTCACCCAGCTCTGAGTGGAGTCCAAGACCCCCCATCCCCATGTGACTGACAATCAGGTGGGCCATGATTCGTCAGGTGAGCCATGGTCTCACCATAATGAGAACAGCTGTCGTCTCCTCCAAGCCTCTCTCAGGCACAAAGCCCAATTCCAGCGCAGGGAGCTCCCAGAATCCTCACCTTGGGGCCTCTCCTTCCCGGGGCCTTTGTGACCTCACCTTGTTACAATGGCAGAGTTCTCACTGGTGGTCTCAGAGGCAAGACATGGAAGGAGACCATACTGTGAGCCCAGAGGGAAGGTGGAAGTCCCTGGGCTGCAATGGGAAAGTGAGGCAAAGTGGAAGAGGCAACAGGCTACTTCAGGTGGCTGGGTGGAAATGTGCGGAGCTGAGGAGGTTGGGCTTATGGAGGGGCAAACGGGAATTAAAGGTGCTTGAACAGGACAGTGGCCTAATGTGAAATGTCATTTAGGAAGGCCAGCCTGGTAGCAGTGTGGGAGATGGACTGGAGGCTGAAAAACTGGGCTAAAGATGCCAGCTCCTAGAGTCAATAGGAAAGCTGGGGTGAGGCCTTTACCCTAAACTGGAGGAGTAAGCAGGAATCAGCAAGCCCAAGCTGCCATCGGCATTTTCCTTTTATTTTATAAATTTCTCATCATGCAAAAGAGCATCTAGGACATACATTCAACGATTGAAATAGCATCAGTAATAACACAAATCCTTGTGTGCTCACCAGTACCTTCAAAGCCTCCTGGGGACCCTTCCTGATCCCAGCACCCTCTACCCTGGTCCTGCCCCATCCCAAAGGAACCACTATCTTATGTTTTTATGCCAATCATTCTCCTGCCTTTCTTTATTGTTTTATCATATATGTGTGTTGCTAAACTATTGTTGAGTTTTGCCTATCCATAAGCTCTACACAAAATTGCAGTTTGTGTCCTTTTATGACTTGCTTTTTCTCCTTCACCATTCAAATTTGAGATTCTTCTCTTTTGACACATGTAGCTTTGTTTTTGTTTGATTGCTGTATAGTATCCCAATGTCTGACTATTAATCCATTTTCCTATTGGTAATACATAAGTGTTCTTTGTTTTTGTTGTAACAAACAATGCTGCTGTGAACATTTTTGTATGTATCTGCTATCTTACTTCAGCAGGTGAGCCTTTGGGCTGCTGGCTATCAAACTTATTTTTTAAACCACAACTTAAAAATAACATAAATATTTCATATCATGAATCACTATTTACATACACCCACACATAGACTGAAGTGTCATGAAAAATTACTCATCTCCCCTGTGTGTAATGCATGCTGACCTTCTATCCAATCACCTTAACACATTCTTTCACTTCCAGTTTATGTCCTTATGTTTTAGGTTCATTATTTATAAATGGCATATGACTTTTACAACTTTTGTTATTTAATAATATAAAGAGCCAGTATAGGAGTGTGCACATCTTTAATCCCAGCAACTCGGGAGACTGAGGTAGGAGGATCATGAGTTTGAGGCCAGAGGCAGCTGATGTAACTTGGTAAGACCCTGTCCAAATAAAAAAGTGTTAAATGGGTGGAAGGGGGCAGCCCAATGGTAGAATACTTGCAAAGTACATGCAAGGCTCTGAGTTCAACCCCCAAGTACCTCTAATAATAATAACAACAACAACAACAATAATAATAATAATAATAATAATGAAATTATGCGTGAACACACCTACCAAAACCAAGACATGACTAGGAATTTCTAGAAAGTCTCCTACCTGCTCCTTTCCCAACCAGTACCCTTCTTATCACCCAAAAGGTAACTACTTCCCTGAAGTTGTTCTATAATTCCCTTGTGAGAGTTTTTTTAAGGGGAGGGTTGTTGTATTTTGTTGTTGTTGTTGTTGTTTGTCACATACATACATACACCTAAAAGTACACTTAAAGTTTTTTCTGTCTTTTTTAATAAAAAGAGTGTCATACAGGGATTTGCTTTTTATATGCCGCCTTCTATATGAGGGATTACTCTGACAGGATTCACAGTATTCTGTTGTGTGACTATGTCGTTTAATTTCATTTTGTTTTGTCTTTTCTCCTTACAAAGATGGTGCTAATGAACATTTTTCTGCACATGCCCTGATGCACACCTGCAAGAATTTCTCTTTGGTGTTTAAACAGAAGTTATAGTTTCTAGGTCATAGGATGGTCAGATAACACAAAATTATTTTTCAAAGTTGTTACAATAATTTTACTTTGATTCACAATATATAAAGGATTCATGTCCTCGCCAATATGTCTTAACTTTTTAGCAATTAGATGACATAATAAATCTCATTTTTTGTCTTGCTTTGCATTTTCATGATTATTATTGAGGTTTAACATCTCTTTAAATGAACAAGGAGTGATGGTGTATGCCTGTAATCCCAGCACTTGGGAGGCTGAGGCAAAGAGGATTAACATGAGTATGAGGACAGCCCAGACTACATAATAAGACATTGTCTAAAAAGAGAAGTACTTTTTTAAAGGTTTGTTATCTGTATGTATATCCTTTTTTCTTTCCATTGAGTTGCTTACCTTTTTTAATGGGATTATAAGTGGTCTTTATACTTCTGAGTATTACTACTTGTCACTTACACGTATCACAAATATCATCTTCAAGTTTATAGCTGACTTTTACTTTCTTTTTGGCCTATTTTGTTAAATAAAAGCCCTTAGTTTCTATGTGGTGGATTGTATCAGTCTTCTCTTTTGAGTATCTCTCAGGCATTATGTAAAAATCCTTCTCTATTCTAAGATCGAGGGCTGGGATTTAGCTCAGTTGGTAGGGTGCTGTCCTGCAGGCTCTGAGGTCCTGAGTTCAATTTCCAGCACTGCAAAAATGGGAGAAGGACCTGGCAATCCACTCCCAAGGCAATCCCGAAACAGTCAGCCATTGAAAACCCTGTAAGGGTTGCTGTGAGTCCGATACCGACTCAACGGCACCTAACAACATACTAAGATCAGAACAACATTCTCCAATATTTTTCTTCTAAAGGTTTTAAACTTTTACTTTTGCTATCTATTATTTTGGGCTGGGATTTAGCTCAGTTGGTAGAGTGCTGCTCTGCAGTCTCTGAAGTCCCAAATTTGATTCCCAGCACCGCAAAATGGGAGAAGGATGTGGCAATCCACTCCCAAGGCAATCCCTAAACAGTCAGCCATTGAAAACCCTATGAGGGTTGCTATGAGTCGGACTTGACTCGACGGCACCTAACAACAGTAACAATCTATTATTTTAATTTGTTTTTAATTTATTTTATGTATAAGAGAGTGGCCTGCAGCTGTAGCCCTGTGGCATCCGATCCCGTCAGATCTCAGAAGCTAAGCAGGGTCAGGCCTGGTTAGTACCTGGATGGGAGACCGCCTGGGAACACCAGAAGCTGTAGGCTTGGGAGAAGGACCTGGCGACCCCCTCCCAAAAATCAATCTGCCATTGAAAACCCTATGAACAGCAGAGAGGCACTGACAATAGTGTTTCCCCTGTTGCACAGAGGGTCACTATGAGTCGGATACTGACTTGACGGCACCTAACAACAACAACAACAACAACGTAAGAGAGTGATCCAATTTTATTTTTTTCTATGTGAATAACCAGTGCATATATACATCCCACATGTTGTCAGCTTGTCCTGCTCTAGGGACTTGCGTGTTGCTGTAATGCTGAAAGCTATGCCACCAGTTTTTTCAGATACCAGCAAGGCCACCTATGGTGGACAGGTTTCAGCTGAGTTTCCACACCAAGACAGACTAGAGAGAAGGATCCGACAACCCACTCCTGAAATAATTGTTGTTGTTGTTAGGTGCCGTCGAGTCGGTATCCGACTCATAGCAACCCTCATAGGGTTTTCAATGGCAGACTGTTTCGGGATTGCCTTGGGAGTGGATTGCCAGGTCCTCCTCCCATTTTTGCAGTGCTGGGAATTGAACTCGGGACCTCAGAGACTGCAGCGTAGTGCTCTACCAACTGAGCTAAATCCCAGCCCAGGTGCCGTAGAGTCAAGCTCAATTCATAGCAACCCTAAGTACAACAGAACAAAGTAATTAGCCATTGAAAACCCTATGAATAGCAGAGAAGCACTATCAAATATAGTGTGGGAAAATGAGACCCCCCAGGCTACAGGCATTCAAAAGATAGCTGGAGGAGTTGCTTCCTCAAAACAGAGTTGACTTTAATGATAGGAATGGAGTAAAGCACCCAAGACCTCCATTTGTCAATATGGCACAACTCAGAATGAGAAGAAACATAGTGACTGCATCAATGGGCTCAAACATAAAAAGATCATGTGCATGGCACAGTGTATGGTAGTGTATCATCCTGTTGTACATAGGGTTGCTATAATCAAACCTGACTTGATGACAACTAGCTATATATATATATATATATGTATATATATATATATATATATGTATATATATATATATATATATATATATACACACATGTATATACATAGCTTGTTACATCAAAGTTATGTAGAAGTTTACCAAAGTTTTATAATATAAATTTTGATAAATAATACATATGGGCTATCTGTTTTGTTCCATTGGTTAATCTATCTACTCTGTGTGAGTCCTACACACAACTATAGTAACTACACTGTCCTAGTTACTATAGCTTTAAAATAAGTTATCTCTGAAAAGGTGAGTACTCCATTCAATCCTTTTAATCAGTGCCTTAGCTATTCTTGACATTTGTTCATCTCCATAAATTTTAGGATCAATTCATCAGGATTTATGTAAATCTTTGTTTGGAATTTGATTATAGTTGCATCCATTCTGTAAATCAACTTAAGGAGAATTAGTATCTTTATAATAATAACACTTCTATGTATGAACGTGGTATATCGCTTCATTTACTTAGGTCTTCTTTGTTATCTTTCATTTCCTATAACATGTTGTATAATGTTTATATTTCTCCAGGTATGGGTCTTTGCATATTTGTTAGGTTTATTTCTAAGTATTCTAGGAGTTTTTAATCATTATTTTATCAACTTTATGGAGATATAATTTGCATACAATAAAATGCACACATTTTAAGAGTGCGGTTCAATAGATTTTGGTAGAATTCTTTCCGAATAGAAAAGCTCTCCTCTGGGAACTTACCCTAGCTAAACTTCCTGCTGGCCAGCACCTTTCTAGAGCCAATATTGCCTAGATGCCTCAACTGGACCCAGTGCTCACCGTGTGTGTGTGTGTGTGTGTGTGTGTGTGTGTGTGTGTGAGAGAGAGAGAGAGAGAGAGAGAGAGAGAGAGAATGAGAATAGTAAGTCTGGAAGCTCCAGACAGCAAGATCATCCCAAAGGATATCCCTGTGGTTCTTTTCCTATTTCTCTTTTCTTCCCTTCCCTCCCTCCCTCTTCCTTTCTTCCTTTCCTTCCTTTCTTTTCTTTCTTTTTTCTTTCTTTCTTTCTTTCTTTCTTTTTTTCTTTCTTATTTACTTCTTTGATTATTTCTTTATTTCTTCTTCTTTTCTAGACAGCGTCTGGCTATGTGGCCCATGCTGGCCTCAAATTCATCATCTTCCTGCCTTAGACTCCTGAGTGCTGGGATTATAGTCATATGCCACCATGCCCGGCTTCTGTTCTTATTTCTTCTTGTGTGTCTGGCATCTTCCACCTCTTAGAGAGTTCCAAGCCTTGTCCTTGACACAATCTCCTTGGGGATTCATAGTGTTGTCAAACCAGGATCTCCTGCCCTATTCTCATCTCTCTGGTCTGTGTGTACACTCTAGGTCTGTTCACCTTCTTCATCAGACTGGGAATTGTCTAAGACCAAAACCCTCCTGTTCTTTACTACTCCTTCCATGCCTTACCCAGGAAGTAAAGGTTCAGGAAGGGGGTGATCCAGGACACCCAGCTTATCGATGGAGGCTACAAACCTGCTGTTGAATCACTTGATCTGTTCCTTCTCCTTATGCTTCATGCACTGTGCGTTGGGGTCAATCTCCAGATTGAGGCGCATGAGGAGGCTCTCCTTGACCAACACCGTGATAACCCATAGGGCGGGGCCCACAGACAACACATCCACAAGAGCTGGTGTGGGAGACACCACAGATGCTTTGGCTGCTGAGGTCCCTGGTGATGTCATGGTAGCAAAAGATGCTGTGGTAGTGGACAGCGGTAATTCAGCAGCCTCTGGGCTGGGACCACAGGCTGAGGCGCAGCTGAAGGCACAGCCAGAGTCACATCTGGCAGTGGTCACCCAGGACTCACAAGCTCCACTGTGAGAGCTCAGACAAGACCACTCACGCAACAGGGTAACCTGAGGCCAGAGGGGATGGAGCCAGAGAAGAAAGAGGAGAATCTAATTCTTCCTCACTGCCTACCTCTCTTACAAACCCAGGCAACAGAGTCAATCTGCCTCTCCATGCAGAGTAGCTATTTTGTCACCTTTTATGGGCTTGGGGAATGTCATAGTCATTTATCCCCTCTCCTGGGGTCACATCTTCAAGATGGGGCTTTGGAAAATCTTGCCCTCAGGCAATTCTGAAATCTTGGCAGACATCTTCCTCAGCTAACAGCACCCACTAGTGAAGGTCAGCAACGGTCTGTGGACTCTGCACTTTGTGAGGTGATGAGCAGTGGAAGGGAAGCTGGGTTAGGATGCTTCCTTTCTGGTTGCCAGCCACATTCATAACCTCACAAATCTTTCTGTCTGGGCCACAGGATGAGCTGTGACCAAGGACAAAAGACTGATCATCCTCATTCAGGAGAGGTGACCCTGACAGCTCTAAGAGAAAGAGCCTCTGGGAGCTCCCCACACAGAGCCCCAGGGTGTAAATCCTCAAGGCATCCTGGGACCTTGGCCCCTTGGCACAGACAGAAGAAGATATGTCTACCCTTACCCACACATGGATAGTTCTTTATTCAGCTCTTCCTGCTCCAGGACCCATGAATTTGGTCAATGTGTGTAAGCATCTGGTTCAAGGGCTCCATCTCTCTGGGACCCTAGGTGCCCCAGCCTGCCCACACCTTTTTATGGGCTGTTGAGATTTCTCTCCCCAAATCCAGTCACTCTCTCAATTTGACCAAAAGCTAAAGGCCCACTGTCTAGATATGCTCTGTTATCCAGGGTATCCTTCAGGAGAGGTTTTCCCATAGGCTCTAAGGCTGGCCCACCAGAACCTGAACTGAGGGGTTGGGCTGGGTGTCCCCAGCCAAGACAGCATCCCTGTGCAGGAGGCCATAGCCCCAGACCTGGAAGAGCAGCAGAGGCTAGTGGGCCCTCTGGAAGGCCACAGGAAAGGGACCAGGAGTGACCAACAGACAATGGAAAGGAAATAATAATAACCATAATAATGACAGCTACAATGCATTGACTCCTTGCTATACACTAGGCATTGTGCTAATGCTCTGCATATACACCTCACTTAATCCTCACAGTGCGCCTGGGCAAGTTTAATTATCTCAATTCTAGTTACAAAAGAAACTGAAGCTCAGAGAGGTCACGTGTACATTTTCATCCAGATTGTAAGTGGCAGAGCTGAGATGTGTCTGATTCCAGGGACGCTTGGTCAATATGCCATGGAGAAGGAAGAAGTGCATTTCTGAAATGAGTGCATTGATATTCAAGATGTTTCATAATGAAGTTATCAGAAGTACATGGATGCATACATACTTTCACACACACACTCCATTTCTGAGCCCATGTGTATTCACTTGCACACCAGAGCATGGCTTTCCTTGGTTAAACATATCCTAAGAGAGAAGGACCTGACAGGGAGAAGGATCTGGAGACCCACTCCCAAAACAATCCTGAAACAATCAGCTATTGAAAACCCTATGAGCAGCAGAGATACACTGGCATAGTGCTGAGCGTGGCAGTATCAGACAGTGTTTCATTCTGTTGTAACTAGGGTTGCCCTGAGTCTGACCTGACTCAACGGCACCTAACAACAACAACAATAAGCCCATTCTACCCACCCCCCTTACCTACCATCTGGCTCAGTCGCTTCTTCCCCCTGCTCTCACCCATCCTCTATTTTTTTCAACCACAGAGGGCTGCCTGGCACTCTCACATGTGCCTCCCCTGCTTGGTGTCTTTGCCTACACCATTCCCTCCACCTGAATCCTCCTCTCTTCCCTCATCTAGCCCTTGTCCATTCCTAGCATTCTTTAGACCCAACCAAAGTGCTATCTGATCCTCCAAGGACCCTGCCTGGCCTTGGCCCCAAGCCCCTGCCCTAGAGGTTCACTCTCCTGGAGGTTCCATGGCAGGTGTTCTTTTATGGCCAGGCCCCTGCAGCTTTGTATGGAATACCCTGGTGCACACGTGCCCTGCCTGAGGCATGCAGCCTCCTCCAGGCTCTGAGCCTGGTTCCTGCTGGGGGCTCAGGAAATGGGTGCTCCCTGCCCTAAATTGGTTCTTGGGAGATAAAGAAGAGACACGATAACCAAGGCAGGATATTGGTTCTCTACCCAAAGACTGATGCACTGCAGGTAAAGGGGGCAACAGAATGCTTTCTGAAGATTTTGCTGAAAATGGAGAAGTTTTTTTGTTCCCCAGTACCTGTCACTAACAGCCCTCTTATGAGGAAGTCTCTCCTTGGTTATGTCTGAAATTTTTTATGCTTTGTCCCATTTCTCTCCTCTGAGTTCCAAGAATAATAAAGGGGCCGCGAGAGAGTGTGTTTCCCTGAGGCTAAAACAGGCATTGGTGCTAACATTCTGGGAGACCATTGTGGTCTAGCTGTCAAAGCTTTCAATTCCATCCCTTTTAGGTTGTAGTCTTAGTGGGCACAACTCATCCTACAACTCTCTCCTGTCTCTCTGGATTTTACATGCACTTAATTACCTGTGCAGATAAAGACTGATTATTAACATCTTCATTGATTGTGACAGCACAGATGTACTCATCCACCACCAAACCCCAGAAAGAGTCAAGTCAGAATCTTATAAGTGCCTCGATAAGTCTAACTTAAATCCTCCATACTTCAGGGTAAGTCTGTTTTGATTAGTGGAGATTTCCAAGGGAAAACTTCCCTAATACTACTATTCCCAAAAGAAAACTCAGAGTAGGGGGCTGAGAATATAGCTCATTAATAGAGTAAGTTCTTAGCATGCACAAGGCCCTGGGATCACTCTCTAGCACACACACACACATATTGGAATAGAAAGACACAATCTTAAAACCAAGCATTAGTCACATAGTCACTCAGCCAATGATCTCTACTGAGGTTTGAGGTGAGACCATGAGACACTGTGGAGTTGGGCTCCATCTTCTACAGAGAACTATGGTTAGTCTTAAACTGCTACAGAACAGACAAGGGTTGACCAAAGTAATCCAAGCCCACTGAATGTGGAAAAGACAGCAAAGGTGAGAGTGGGATACTCCTTGGGAATGAGAAGCCACACAGCCCATAGCCAGGGTTGGCCATGATGACCTTGGAGTTCCAAGATTTAATTACCATATGCACAACAATAACTCATTTTTAAAAGCAAAGGAAGCTGAGGGTGACTTGAGAGCTTCTCTTTAATGCTGACTGCTGAGCACATGCTCTGACTTCCTCTGACAATAACTGGACACATAATTAACCTCTTTTATGATGGGTTATAGTCTTCCAGAGTTGATGGCCATGACCAAGCTTCAGTTGAGGGGAAGGTTGTGGATCAAGCTGACTTCTCTAAAAATCCATAGCCCAGTAGCCTGTGTTCCTGCTTCAAAGAACATAGTCTCACTCAGCATCCAAAGAGGCAGACCCTGGGAAAGACCAGTGTGGAGGAGGGCTGGAGGTCTCCTTTTGGATTCTGACTCCACTCCTTCCATTTAAGACCTTAAACAAGTCGCTTGACCACTCTGAGCTCACCTTCCTACTAAGCTAAATGGGCATATACAAACCTCAGAAGGATGCCCTGGTGGGTAGGTAAAATAATAGATTAAAAAGTTCTTTTGTCTAGGCTTGGTGGCACATGCCTCTAATTACAGTGATTCAGACAGCAGGGGTGGGGGCGATTGCAAGTTTGAGGCCAGAGGCAGCCTACAAAATTTAGCAAGACCCTATCTCAAAATAAAAAGTAAAAAAATGAAGTGGAGGTGCAGCTCAGTGGTAGAGCACTTGCAAAGCAAGCATGAAGCCCTGGATTCAACCCTCCAGGAAGAAAGAAGAAAGAAAGAAAGAAAGAAAGAAAGTCCGTCCTACCAGGCATGGTGGTGTACGCCTGTAATCCCAGCTACTCAGAAGAGACTGACGCAGGAGGAACACAAGTTCAAGGCCAGAGGCAATTTAGTGAGACCTCTATCTCAAAACAAAATATAAAAGGGGAGCTAGAGGTACAGCTAGTGGTCGAGCATTTGCCTAACATGCCCAACACCCTGGGTTCAACCCACCAGTACTGGAAAAAGGAAAGGAAAGAGAAAAGAAAAGAAAAAAGAAAAGAGGGAAGGAAGGAAGGAAGAAAAGAAAGAAGGAAAGAAGAAAGAAAGAAAGAGAAGAAAGAAAAAAGAAAGAAAGGAAGAAGAAGGAGGAGGAGGAGGAGGAAGAGGAGGAGGAGGAGGAGAAGAAGAAGAAGAAGGAGAAGAAGAAGTAGAAGAAAGGGAGGGAGGGAGGGAGGAAGGAAGGAAAGAAAGAAAGACAGACAGACAGGCAGGCACACCTCTCTACACAGTGCGAGGTACATTGTTGGCACTCCATCAGTAAAAGCCCTTCCCTCCCCAAGCCACATGGAGAAGGGTACAGGAGCAATGGCTAGGGGTAAGAGGAAACACTCACTAGAAAAGATCCAAGCTGAGTTCCCAGAAGGAAAAAAAGAGAAAAGATTTTGCCCAAAGGGACACAGAAGGAAGGACTAATTACTAATAGAACAAATAAACAAGTAGCCATTTATGGAGCTCTTAGTAAGTGTGAGGTAGAGCTCTAAATGCTTTCTAGTCTATTACCTCATTAGATCCTCAAAGCAGCTCTCAGAAGGGTATTATTATTATCTCTACTTTGCATGTTCCCCCAAATGTCTGTCAGTTTGCCGCACTGTGGGGGCTTGTGTGTTGCGATGAGGCTGAAAGCTATGCCACCGGTATCTCAGAAGTACACCTAGAGTGCTCCTTGGAAGCAAAGATGGCTAGACTGTGCCTTACATATTTCGGATATGTAGTTAGGAGAGACCAATCCCTGGAAAAAAAACCATCATGTTTGGGAATGTGGGAGGTCATCAAAAAAAAAGGAAACTCCTCCACCAGGTGGATTGACACAGTATCTGCAACAATGGGCTTAAATATAAATAAGATCGTGTGCCTGGCACAGAATCGGGAAGTGTTTTGATCTGCTATACATAGGGTCGCTAGGAGTCGGATTCGACTCGGGCACCTAACAACAACAACTTTGCATGTAAGAAAACCCAGGTTCACAAAGGTTATTCGCCTGTCCAAGGTCATGACACAAACCTGGGCATGACTTCAGAGGCCCTGCACCCTCAACACACGAGCACACCTGGGTCTTCCCATGATGTAAATTCGCACAGATAAACAAGGCCAAGGCTTCCCAGCCTGTTGAGCTGGGGACCCAAGTAGGGGCCTAGTGTGCCCAGCGGGCCTCTCTGGAATGGAGGCAATAATCCAGCGCTACCAGGGCCGGGTTCCAGCAGAGGGGCGAAAGGGTGTCCACAGCACAAGGCTTGAGGAGCTGACCAGGCGCTTCTCAGCCCCATAAAGCACCGGCAGAAGGCGAAAGCTGTTTTATGGGGGCGGCCAGGCAGCCCAACCCGCTTTGATTCCCAGCCAGGCGAGGCGCAAGGGCCGAACCCTCCAAGCTTGTAAATGCCTGGGTGGAGAGCTCCCTCCCCGGGCCCGCGGACCGACATATAAGGCTCAGCGCGGACTACGGGTCCAAACTGCCCCTGCCTCGCAGCCACATCATGTCCTGCCTCTCCTCCCGCCTCAGCGCCCCCTGCGGCGTCCGCGCCTTCAGCTGCGCCTCGGCCTGCGGGCCCAGACCTGGCCGCTGCTGCATCACCGCCGCCCCCTACCGAGGCATCTCCTGCTACCGCGGACTTACAGGGGGCTTCAGCAGCCGCACAGTCTGCGGGGCCTTCCGCGCTGGCTCCTGCGGACGCAGCTTTGGCTACCGCTCTGGCGGTGTCTGCGGGCCCAGCTCCCCCTGCATCACCACCGTGTCCGTCAATGAGAGCCTCCTCACGCCCCTCAACCTGGAGATCGACCCCAACGCACAGTGCGTGAAGCACGAGGAGAAGGAACAGATCAAGTGCCTCAACAGCAGGTTTGCTGCCTTCATCGACAAGGTGGGTGTCCTGGATCACCCCCTCCTGAACTCGGTAGTCCTGGGAGGAGATGGGAAATCTTTTCAGAAATGCAGAATGACGTTATTTTATATGATAATTTTAGGTAGTGCTGGACCCATAACGTTAAATAACATTGAAATATTGTATGAGAAAATCATGTTCTTTCATGTCTGCTTCAATCTTCAAAAGTAGGTAGAGAAAATCTCACTGGATGCTAATGCTTTTAACATCTCTCTAATAAGTGGTCCCCTCCAACTTTTATGTCTACCAACGGTACCACTGTGGCCTCAGATCCCATCAGATCTAGGAAGCTAAGCAGGGTGGGACCTGGTTAGTACTTGGATGGGAGATGCCAGTGAACACGAGGTGCTATAGGCTTGGGAGAAGGGCCTGGAAACCCACTCCCAAAAAACAATCAGCCATTGAAAACCCTATGAATAGCAGAGAAGCATTAACAATACCATTTTGCCTGTTGTGGGCAGGGTCACTATGAGTCTATGGCACCTAACAACAACCACCCATTTTTAATGAAGAAAGGAAGCTCCAGTTCAGAGCTGTGGGGGACCACAATCTCAGCTAGAATTTAACATTTGGTGAATTGTTTTTATGCATGCCTAGTGAGACTGGTTTTACAACTCAACACCCTTAAGTGTTAAAGCTCAGGGGATCTGATTACAGATAAAGCATGAGTAACATAATATGGGGGAAAGGGTGGCAAAGTTCTGAAGGCAGCCTGAGTTGACATTTTGAGGATCACTGTCATCAAAAAACACCAGCCACAGTTGAGTCCTTTGAGTGAACATAGAAGAGAAAAGTGGCAGAGAAAGGCAAAGGCCCCCCAACAGAGAGCCAGAGCAGGACTTCAGGTCCAGGCTCTCCAGCTCCCCAACACCCTGAAGCTAGAGAGTCCGAAGCTGGGGACCTCGGTGCCCTCCAGTCAGGATGGTCCACCTCAGCAAGCATTGCACCCTGGAAAGGTAGCCAGCAAATTGAACTTGGAAGGAGCCCTGGCCCAGGAGGAGGTGGCCTGAGCTCCACACCCAGCTCTTCCACTGATTTGCTGTTTGACACTGGGCAATGGCTCCCTCCCTGCATGCCAGGGTTCTCCCCACCAAGGCTACATGTGGTGGTGTGTGAGCTGGCCATGACTTTGAAAGGCAAGATGGGCAAAGGCTGCCATGAGACCCTATCAGCCAAGAGCTTCTAAAATTACCTCATATTATGCCAGCAGTCTTCAGTATTCATTTGTAACCATTCCAAGCAAGGAATTCCCAGCTGCAGCAAGGAGGAGGGTGAGAAGGACCCCAGGGCTACAGGCAGGAGGCATCTCAACTCCAGCTCGGATTTAGGAGATTGGAAACTTGGAGGCCAAAGGCTGGTCTTGTTGGCTGCCACCCTTCCTGGCCAGCAAAGTGTGCTGCTGCCACTATGGTGCCCCAGTTTCAATGACTTCCAGTGAAGGGTGACATTGCCTCCCTTCCTGGTTTTCCAGAACCCTCCTCCATCCGCACTGCCTGCTTGGCCTCCAGACATGTGTGACATGGCATCCTAGGACCATGCCCTGCATACCCTAGGCCTCTTCAGACCCCAGGCACCATGCTTAATGAAGCTGTCAACTCTCTGCCTTCCCCAGCTAGGAAGTCCTTCCCAACTTGACCATTGAGCAAATTCTCACCAGACCCTGCTGGCCAAGAACATCCACAAATAAGCCACAGGCTCACCTGGAGGGAACTCACGGTGAAAGGCTTCCTTTCTCCCCATCCCTCCCAATATTGCTCTACTTGTTTCCTCCAGAAAGCCTTCCCTGATTGTCACTAACCTCCACCCCTCCCTATCCCCTCTCCTAGACTAACAGTAACCCAGCACAGCCCATGTGCCTCTCAGTTTCTCCCTCAGCCTTCCAGGCCCTCATTCAGGCCTAAGCAAGCCACCATGAAGCAAGAATTCCCCAGGCATGTCCTTAGCTGGGCCCATGCCACCCACCCAGCCTCTGCACAGCTTGCTGCGAATTCTGTCTGGATTCTGCCTACTTTCTAGGAAGCACAGGGTATGTTAGCTCCTCCCACGGACTTTTCTCCCTCTTGCACCCCAGGTACGCTTCCTGGAGCAGCAGAACAAGCTGCTTGAGACCAAGTGGCAGTTCTACCAGAACCGCAAGTGCTGCGAGAGCAACCTGGAGCCACTGTTCGAGGGCTACATCGAGACACTGAGGCGGGAGGCCGAGTGCGTGGAGGCCGACAGCGGAAGGCTAGCATCAGAGCTCAACCACGTGCAGGAGGTGCTGGAGGGCTACAAGAAGAAGTGAGTGTGGCAGAGAGGAGGATTTGGACAAATAAAATAGGCTTAAGTCAAAGCATGATAGCTTTGGATTAGACCACAAAAGGAACTTCTCAACAGGAAGAAGACAGTCCTTTCCTGGGCTAGTTAAAAGACGACAGAGATTCTGCATTGCTCCAGCTACCTCATCATTATATATGTATTTCATTAATTCAACAAACATTCATTGAGCATCTCTCAATGGTCCAGGTGCTGTGTTAGATCCTGAGTGGGGACACATAAGAAAGCAAGCAGGAGGGGAAAGGGTAGGTACCAGAAGCAGGGCAGGATTCTTGCCTCCTGGGAAGTTATGGTCCAGAAACCAAAAGGGGCCCTTTGAAATGTGCAAATCAGCAGGAAGAGCATCAGGCAGCCTGGTTTGCTTGAGTGCCCAGAGGACAGAGACGGACAAGGCACCTTCTAATCCAAAACTGTTTTGATTCTATGACCACTTCCAAAAGGGCCAGTTCCAGGATGTGTTTTTCTAGACCTTTATTCTTTTCTTCCTCCCCAAATCTGAGCCTTGTGTCCTTTGTCCCCAGGTATGAAGAGGAAGTGGCACTGAGGGCCACTGCTGAGAATGAGTTTGTGGCCCTGAAGAAGGTGAGTGATCCCAGAACGCTCACTTCACCCAATTAGAACCCAGGATAGAGGTGGCAGGAGGTTCCCTGTAATTCTAGAGGCTGAACCACTCCCTAGAATCTCATGGCCCAATTTCGCCCTATGCATTACCCCAGCCATTCCCAAACTCCCTGGGTAGCCCCTGACACGAGAGCACACTACTAGCCTCAAGCCAGGCAGATATGGCTGGTCTATATGGCTTCTGGCTTTCTGTCTCCCTCAGCCCTGTGCCACACACATAGGTGTGAATTAAAGAGCATCCTAATGCCAGGGAACAGCTGCAGCTGCAAGTCAGCAGTAGCTGGAAACACTGATGTGAACAGTATCCAGGACCCCTCGCCTAATAAACTTGACCCTGTACAAGAGACACCATGTGGACTCTCCTTCCAATTGCCTGGAAGAAGGCAGGCAGGGGCTATTGTGAGAACATGAGGCCCAGAAATGACAGGTCTTGCTCCTGAGTCTTGCTGGCTTGGGAGGGTCTGGTCAACCCCTGAACTCTCTTCTTCTGACCACAGGCCTGGATTCTTTCCATGAGATCCAGAGCAGAGAGGCACAGGGCATCACCAGAAAGAATGCAGTTCACACTAGATGCTAAGTAATGTGATGGTGCCAGGTGTGGATTTAGAAGAATCATCACAGTGCTCAAGGATGTGCCTTCTCAAACCCTGGGATCCTTCCTTCCCCACACCTGCCCCTGATCCCAGCCACTTCATTAAGGGTGCTACCTATGCCATAACACCAGGCACTGGGTGATTGTTTAAGGAGAGTTCCAGGAGGGTTGCTCAGCCTGATGGCTCCCCCTCCCTGGAGGAGAGCAGAATGAGAACCCTGGTTCACCTCCCAGTGAGACTCCTGGGCCATCTTCCCCTTTAGGATGTTGACTGCGCCTACCTGCGCAAGTCAGACCTGGAAGCCAATGCAGAGGCGCTGATCCAGGAGATTGACTTCCTGCGGCGACTGTACGAAGAGGTAAGAGGCCACAGAACAATGGGGCAGCTAGAAGGATGTGAGTTAGATACTGGGAAGGAGTTGTCACCATTTTGGCCTCAAAACCCCATGGCAGGGTGGGAAGTGCAGAGCAATTTAGAGCCCCAAGGCAAGTTTGCTATCAGAAGGTGGAGAAGCATGGCTTGACCTCTCAGCAACCACAGCCCAGAGAAGCTGGGGTTCCTGGTTACTGCAGTGACAATTATCACAAGTTGCTAAACCTCAGTCTCATAGCATCAAGCTGGGGACCCTGACTGAAATCAGGCAGCTGGCCTCCAACATGGACTCTCTGTGCCTCTTTTTCTTGGTCCTGGGACTCTGGGCCTGAGGAGCACTGAGGGGTTGCAGGGTGGACAGGGAAACTTTCGATGGTGAGGAGGCAGGAGAAAGGGACAGGCAGGGACTGTGAGAGGCTGGGCTGCTGAGGGTGGGGCTCAGGACTAAAAGGGGTTTCCACTGACCTTCCTCCTGCAGGAGATCCGCATCCTCCAATCCCACATCTCAGACACCTCAGTCGTTGTGAAGATGGACAATAGCAGGGACCTGAACATGGAGTCCATTGTCGCTGAGATCAAGGCTCAGTATGATGACATTGCCACCCGCAGCCGGGCTGAGGCTGAGGCCTGGTACCGCACTAAGGTGAATGATCATGACCTCTGCCTCCTAGGCAGGGATGTGAGGTGTCTATTAGAAAAGTATTCTTCAATTTGACAATTCAAATCCCTAGAGCTGGTAAGAAAAGGGCCAACGGCTCTCAAATTGGGGCTGCAGGGAAGAGCTGCCATGTGTGGTTGCATAGGCTGAGCACTGTACCACATGAACCATCATCCATGGTGTCTTCAATGGGTGGGATGTCCCATCCTGAACCTCTTGGGTATCTCTGCAATCTCTGCATCTCTCTAGTGTGAGGAGATAAAGGCCACAGTCATCCGGCATGGGGAGACTCTGCGCCGCACCAAGGAGGAGATCAACGAGCTCAACCGCATCATCCAGAGGCTGACGGCCGAGGTGGAGAACGCCAAGTGCCAGGTATGGGTCAGCTGTGCCCAGGGCTAGAGAGGCTGTGTGCCTATCAAGTGTCACCCGCCCAGCACGAGCCTGTTTGGATCTCCCCATTTAGTCACCAGCCCTGTTGCATGGCTGGAGCCCCTGGCTGTGGTCCTTTAGGGGGACCCACCTGATGAAGGCCAGTGTCTCTGCTTCTGAGGTGTACCTAGCTGGGGAGGGGGAGTGGACATCCCTAGGGAATGGTCAGAGAGACCCAGGAACTGTAGCCCACCCTGCTCTCTACTGGGCCCCCCAGAACACCAAGCTGGAGACCGCAGTGACCCAGTCTGAGCAGCAGGGTGAGGCGGCTCTGACAGATGCCCGCTGCAAGCTGACCGAGCTGGAGGGCGCCCTGCAGAAGGCCAAGCAGGACATGGCCTGCCTGCTGAAGGAGTACCAGGAGGTGATGAACTCCAAGCTGGGCCTGGACATTGAGATCGCCACCTACAGGCGCCTGCTGGAGGGCGAGGAGCACAGGTGAGTCCCACATTTTGGGGGGAGGATATCTCTTCATTCTCCCAAGTACTGCTGCAGCCTTTAAGAGCCAGGAGCATGTTTGCATATTATTTGCATCAACATTATTAGAGGAGGGGATTTGCAGGTTAAAAGATCACATCAGTTTTGCTCCCCTCACCTAATTCTTTTCTCTTTGCTCTCCCCACAAGGCTGTGTGAAGGTATTGGCGCTGTAAATGTCTGTAAGTAATCTACGTTATGGGTTCTGCATTAAAGGCTTGGGGTTCTGATGGGCAAAGCTTTCCCTAAAAGGTCAGTTAAGTAAATATTTTAGGTTTGTTGACCAGGCAGTTTTTATCTCAACTATTCATCTCTGTCCTTGTGATGTGAAAGCAGCCACCTTCATAGGCAACACTTAAATAAAGTGTGGTTGGGTTCCAATAAAACTTTATTTACAAAACAGGAAGCCAGAGCTGGCCCCTGCTTGGCAAGGCTAAGGTGAAAGAGGGGGCAGGGCAGTGTGATTATGGCACCTTCAGCAGCTGTTTCTGCCCTGGATAGGTGTAGGTTGTCAGTGTATCTGGATGCCTGAGGTTAGACTGTAGGAAGGAGTGCCTAGGAGTGAGGCTACATGAGGGCAAGTGGTTGGAGTCCGATGGGAAGAGCCTGCAGTCAGCCAAGCAGGCTACTTCCCCCAGCAGGTAGGGGCCCACCTGTGATTGCCTCATAGGGAGCTAATCCCTATCCTCACACAGGTGTCAGCAGTTCCAGGGGCGGGGTCGTATCCGGTGACCTCTGCGTGTCAGGCTCCCGGCCAGTGATAGGCAGCGTTTGCAGTGCCCCATGCAGCGGGAACCTGGCAGTGAGCACTGGCCTGTGTGCACCCTGTGGCCAGAGCTGCGGCAGCAGCAGATCCGTGCGGTTTGCATAATGCTCCAACATCCACCTGCGCTTTGTAAGGCACTTTTGCACCACGCCCCAGCACCCACCTATGCTTTGTAAGACACGGCTCCACAAACCACCATTCCTGCCCCCAGTGGTGGTCCTGAGGCACCCAAGGTCCCCGGTCTCGAGGAGGAAGGGCTGTGGGCACCAGCAGCCTGACCTCGCTGTACTGCTGCACACCACAGCCTCACATCCCTTCCATACTTGTCCCTTCATCTCTTCCAGGGAAGGCCAGGCTCCTGCCCCAAAGGTCTGGTTGTGCTCACCCACTCCCAACGGTCTAAATGACTGGTTTCCTTGCTGCCCTGGCAAAAAAAAAAAAAAAAAAAAAATTCCCAGGGAGACTGACCTGGGGACTTGGAGGACACCTGTGGCATCTGAGGGACAGATTGCCACCCCCACCACATTGTCCCTGCATGCTCTGCCTCTCCCACCTTCCAAACCCAGCTATGGTGACTGGCTGCATTTCCATTTCCAAAGGACCAATCTGCAGGCTGCCTGGGCTCCCTCCCCTCCCTGTGCTTGTCTCCATGTTTCCAATAAAGCTCGCGGTCATGTATGATGTGCTCTCATAGCCTCTGCCAGGGTTGGGTGGATCTGGAGGAGCTCCTCTCAGCCGGGGAGAGAGGGAGGGCTGTCTTTGGGTACCCTACACCCACCCTCCACACACTATATCCTGCAGGGCCAGCAGCCCCCAAACCCAGACACAGAACCAGGAAGAGGAGGTGGGAGGGCAACTGGAGGAACTCTACCCAGGATGGGTGGGGCCTGGGTCTCCTGGTGCCCTGGCTAGAGACCTCATTACCTGCAGTTGCAAGGACATCCATGGTCCACTTCTTCCACTCCCACAGCCACCCCAAGCTCAAAACTCCCTGCACACAGGGCCAAATGCATAGACTTCCCCTCAGAAGGCTACATATCCCTGATGCTCCCCTTTCCCGACACAGATACCAGCACCACCCCTAGGGGGCCCAGACACAGAGACCTCCCTCCACCTCCCCAGCACCCATCAGATGTGCTGCTGCCCTGACACAAAACCCCCAACACACAGACACACAGACCACCACATCAGAGACTCTGACATTTGGAGGCCCCCAGGAAGCTCAGGAAAGTCTCCTCCCCATCTCCTCCTACCCCAGGGATCCAGACATAGCCATTCCCCTGCCCAAGGATCCAGGCACAGACCTCCTACCAGGACCTAGATTCTGGGACCCACACAGACCTCCATCCACAACCATCAATCCCAGAGAATTCCAGGAGCAGAGAGCCCCCTTTAGGCACCCAGAGCCTGGCAGGTCCAGCACCAGTAAAGGCTGAGTGTGGCTGGCATGAGCATTGGCTGGGGTGCCTGATGACAGCTGAATGTATGTGGGCTTCTCACTACAAAGGGAACGTGCCCTGGCAGGAGAGGGCCTGGGTTGCAAACAGCCCTGCCGCCTGCTGCCATACAGGGCATCAGTGTCCACCTGCTAGCGGGACCTCAGTTCCCTGTGGCCTTCCTGAGCTCCAGCAGGAGAGCCACCATGGGAGGATGCCCAGGCCGCCACCCTGGATAAGAGACCAACACCTCAGAGCAGCACTTGTGTCGCATGTTATCAGGGCCGACTTTGCGCTCTCTGGTCCCTGCCCCACACGCCTCTGCTCAGTCTAATGAAGCCAGGATGCCAGGCACCTAGAGGGGGCTCCCCAGGCTTAGAGGAAGCTCTTTATTGAAGTTGTTCTGACACCACTTTGACTGTCTTGCAATCTTGGGACAGGGATGGGAGGCAGGAGGGGGTCCTCCTGTGATGTAGGCAGAGGTTTCTGGGTCTCTCCATGCCTATGGTTCAGTTGTGGGCGCTCCTGTGGGTGGTGGACGTGGTCCTGATGGAATAAGCCTTGAGGGCCCCAGGCCCCCCACTGCTTGAGAAGCTCAGGGCATTGCTGCCCATGGTTCCCCCGAAGACCAGCCCGCGGCCACTGCTCCCAGTGGAGTTCACCACAGCTGGAAGAAAAGGAGGAGGGGGAGCCTTTGGTGTCAGCCCATGAGGAACCCTGCCCCTTTAGTCCCTTCCTGCCACAGCTGCCTCTCTTGCAACCTCTGCCTCCACCCCAGTCAGGCCCCATTAAAGGAGTCAGTGGCAAAGGCTGCTCCACAGAAGCTCACCGTCCTCCCTCACCCTGCTCCCCCACCCTTACCTCTCTGTTCTATCTCCACCCGACTCCCTGGCAATGCTGCCCTGGGCCACTGAGCTGTATGTGAGTACGAGGGAGGCGCCAGAGCTGAGGCAGGGAAGAAGGCTCTGGTCCCAAGTCTGCCCTTCTGGAGACTCAACCTAGCCTGCCCAGTACAGGGTGGTGGCCAAGGACTTACAGATGTTCACCGGTCCCGATCTATCTCCCGCCAACCTAGGGGCAGAGAGCAGACCTGTGAGAGAAGCTCTTCTCTGTGCTGAAGCACTCCCAGCTCCCAGGCCCCTCCCTTCCGAGCCCCAGCAGGCACCTCCTCCCTTCTTTCTTGTCCCCACACCTCCAGCCTGCCTTCAGCCTTGTTGTAAAATGACAGTGGAGGACTCAGGGAAGGGAGGGTTCACTTAGGCTCTTCCACCTACTGGCCACATGACTGGGACCAGTGTCTCAGGACCCCTGTTTCCCACCTATAAATTGGCCCTCACTACACGGTCACAGGCTTGTTTGTGAAGATTAAATGGTATAATTCACCTGAAGCCCTGCACGCCCAGGATTTGGTAAATTGTAGCTTTGTGCATAATTTATCTATTTGTCTGCCTTTCCTCACCAGATCATAAAGTCCTAAAAGTGGGACGTGGTCTGTTGATTACTGTGTCTCCAGCCCCTCACACGAGGCCCTGAAACTAGTGATTACTTAATAGGTGCTGAAATAATTAGTGAATTGTCCCAACTATTGCCTGAAGCTCCAGCCAGGACTAGGAGGGACAATAGGTGGAGTGGCTTCCAACAGCCTGTGGGGCTGAAACAGGTCTTGCAGTGGAAATTAAAAATCCATCTGAGACAGCTGGGTGTATTTGTTTTGTGACTCACAGCCCTATTGTCACCAAGCCCTTGGCCTTGGGGATCAGTTTGCTCTGTGAGGGGGAGGGGGCACCTCATTATGGTAGAGGGAGTGAGGAGAGCCCACTTGGCCTCACCAGCCTCAAAGCCCAGGAAGGGAACAAGAGATGGGTTTTCTAAAAGCTTCCAAGATGCCTGTCCAAATGACCCTTGCAAGTGCCAGGAGTTGTTAGAAGTTGTGAGGGACAAGGGCAGGTCATAATCAAGCAGCAATTCTATATAAGAATTTTTGGTACAATGTTTAAAGAGCTCATAGGAAGAGACCTGAATGTCCAAGTCTTGGTGATTTGTGTGATTTTTCTTTCCTTATTTTAAATAAGTGGAGGTTTTTGTGCCTAATTTTATTTTATTTTATTTGGTAATTCTTAATGTATAACCTAATGGTTCTCATTATGAAATTTCCATACATGCATTTCATTGTACATTGCTCATGTTCACTAACTTTATACTTGTAACTTTGTATTTGCAAAGAAGACCCCAAAGTGTATGTTTCAGGCCCATGATCCTGGATCTGTCCTAGGAAAGGCTGAGGGGTTAGAGGATAAAGCAAGGTGTCCATCTCCATAGGAGAGGAGGGCAGCCTCCTCTTGGAGAACCAGGTTCAAAGCCTGTCTGTGGCAACCCAGACTAAGATGAGATTCTCAGGAAGGGTTATCTCTGCTTACCACTCACCACCTCTTAGCTTTAGTCCCCTCATCAGTCCTTGGGAGAAAGCTAGATCAGGTCCCACTCTATGGGTCCCCCAGCTCTGACTTCCATGAGGAAAATAGGCCTTGGGTATGATTCCTGTGAAATCAGAGACCCCATACTCATGAAGGGCTGGGATTTAGCTCAGTTGGTAGAGTGCCGCTCTGCAGTCTCTGAGGTCCTGGGTTTGATTCCCAGCATGACAAAAATGGGAGAAGAACGTGGCAATCCACTCCCAAGGCAATCCTGAAACAATCAGCCATTGAAAACCCTATGAGGGTCACTATGAGTCGGACACAACTCGACAGCACCTAACAACAACAATACTCATGAAGGAAGTGAGTGCAGAGTGAGGCATCTTGACTAGAGCTTGTTCTGTGCCTAGTCAGCTTCTGTCTTCTAGAGGGCCGATGTTCAGTTCCTCTTCCCACAAACAAGCATGGGTGCCCACCCAGGGAGGGTAGGCCAAGTGCAGGACAGAGATCCTTCCTGCTTCTGACCCACCCCATGGGCATCTTTCCCCCTCCCTCATCCAGGCTGTCTGCCCCAGTACAGCCTGTTTCCTTCCTCTCAGTTCACTCATCCTCCAGGCACAAGGCTCAGAAAAGGAAAAGCTCTCAATAAATTTAGCATTTTTAAAAAGCAAGTTTCTGGTCTCTGAGCAGTCAGTCTGAAGTGGTGTGCACCCTTGAGGAGAGAAGCATATCTTACATACTATCTCCATGCTGGGTTCTAACAAGCCAAGCATGATGAGTGAGTCCTACTCCCACGCCTTTATGCACACTGCTGCTTCTCCCCTCTCCAAATCCTAACCTTCCCCAAGGTGCAACTCTGAAGCTGTGTCTGTTGACACAAAGAATCAGCAAACCCAAAGTGTGAGAAGGAAGACTCAACCTCATAGACGGAAGCACCATGTCCTTTTTGAAGAATACCACATGGGACTAACCCAGCTGGCCTCCTCTCTGACTGCACATAACTCAGCTAACCCATATGGTCCTGAGAAGCTGCCTGGCGTCACAGAGGACGCTTGGACCAGGAATCAGCAGGCCTTGGACACTGCCCTGTTCCCTTAATTAATAAAGTTGAACCACTTCCTCCTTTGTAGATCACAGACTCAGCACTATCTGACCTGCTTCCCTGAGTGTGTGCTGAAATAAGGTAAGATAGTCCTGACAATGGCCGCACATAGAGAATTAACACCCCATAGACTTTCCTCCTAAAAAATTACCTCACTGAGGGCTAAGCAGCAAGCACCAGCTCCGTGCACCCTGTGCCTCCCACCCCTGTGTCCTGGAGAGGAAGGGCATACAGGAAATGACTAGACCCTACTGAACCCCAGGATTCCCTGCCCAGCTCCCCATTCCTCACCGGCTCTCCTCGCCCTCCAGCAGCTTGCGGTAGGTGGCGATCTCGATGTCCAGGGCCAGCTTGACATTCAACAGCTCCTGGTACTCACGCAGCTGCCGCGCCATGTCCTGCTTGGCCCGCTGCAGGGCGGCCTCCAGCTCCTCCTGCTTGGCACGAGCGTCCTTGAGCGCCAGCTCCCCATGCTCCTCAACCTCAGTGATGGCAGCCTCCAGCTTGGCACGCTGTTAGCAGTAGTGGAACTGTGAGCCTAGGGACACACTGCTACAACCTTCCTGCCCGTTCATCCTGCAATGAGAACCTTGGCAACTTGCTTAAGGTGGCCTCATAGCACCTCCTATTCCCCCAGGGAATCCCAAGGGTTAAACACATGGATTTGAAGATGCCACTCCTGGGTCTCAGTTCTGGCTCTCCCACTCACTCGCTATGTGGTCTTGGATGAATCAACCCTTCTAAGCCAAAGTCTCTTCTTTTCTAAAAAAAACAATAATCATGGTGTCTACCTCATAGGGACATGGTGAGGAGGAAATAAGACACAAGAAGTCTTTGCACAATGTCTAGCCCACATCAAGTGCTTAATAAATGCTACTATGATTATTATTATTAATAAATGCTACTATGATTTACAAATCCCCAGTCCCCCAGCTGGAGAAGCTCCAAGCCCATGGGATCCTCATTGAGTCCCCAAATGCCAGGCAGTTGAGGAGGGCCAGAAACTGCCTTTAAAACAGGAATCAGTTGGGAACAGGCCTAGAATAGGGGATTTGGGGTAGAGACCCTACCAGTCACCCCAGATGCTGTGGGATGTCCCAGGCAGTGGCTGAGGCGGGGATGGTCTCTTCCAATGGCCCTGCATTGGCCTTGAGCAGCTGCCACTTGCTGCCTGGTGCTGCAGCTCCTCCTGTTTTGGGTGCCTCCCTCACTGTTAGTTTGGATCTTGACTATCCCCCAAAGCCCATTCGTTGGAAGTTTGCTCCTCAGCTGATGGTGCTACCAAGAGGGGGATGAACCTTTAGGAGGTAGAGCCTAGTAGAAGCAAGTTTGGTCACCGGGGCAGGCCCTTGAAGGGAACATGGAGGTCCTGGCCCTTCTCTCTCTTCACTCTACCACATGCTTCCTGATGTGGTGTTCTGCTTCACCATGAGCCCAGCAACCATGGATTGAGGGCTCAGAAACTGTGAGCCAAATAAATCTTTCCCCTTCCGGGTACTTTCTCACAAGGATGAAAAGCTGGCCCAGGAGTGGGTCTGTCCCAGGCCTTCTCTTCTTTCCCCAGGCTCATGGTTTTCCCTCCACCTTCTCACTGACCACTGTCCACCCTCAGGTCCTCACCCCTTAGCTGGGCCCCTTCACTCTGTCCTGCAGCCACCTCTCAGTGCGTTGTCCTGTCACATTGATGTTCCTTGGGCCAGGACCATCTGCTGCCTCTGGAGGCCCATTCCAGCCCCACTTGAAGCCCTCAATGGTGTCAGACACTCTGACTCTGGGGCCTGGCTCTTCCCTGAGATGTGAGAGGAGAACTGGATGTGGCAGAGGCTGCAAGGTTTGGGAAACCGCCATTCATTATTCTGAGCCTCCCCTCTACCCTAGAGGCAGGATGTTCACAGGATGAATCATGGCCCTGCATCCGTGCCAAGAGGCAGCCTCTGTCTTGGTGTAAACAAGCCTGCAGGGGTCTGAGGGGAGGATGTTTCTGGGAAAATCACCCCCTCAACCCCATTCCCACACTCATCTGGAAATAAGTTCTGAAGCAGTGGCATGGGTCACCTGTCCTTGCTCCCCACCCCCACCCCACCCTCCCGCAGACACCTGCTCAGGCTGAGCTGCCCCAGCCACACCTGCACCTCAGCCAGGGCTTGGGGACTCTTCTCTTGTCAACATCCCCCAACTCTAGCTTCCAGCAAAGTACATCCTTGCACATAGCCTCTCATCTGAGACATGTGTCCCTATCATGTGTCACATGCTAGAAGAGAAGCCCAGTAAGCCAGCCAGACAGGGTCCCTGCTCTCAAGGCATTGCACAGCCCAGTGGAGGTGGGATCTTTAAGTAACTTAATAACACAACAGAACATTTCAGAGAATGATAGGTGCCTCAAAGAACTTCAGATGGGCTGCTGACATAGTGGCTGGATGTTTCGGGAAGCCTCTCCCAGGAGATAAGAAACAGACAGCCATGGATGGACCTGGGAGAACCATATTCTAAGCAGAAGGAAAGCCAGTGCAGAGGCCCTGAAGCATGAATGTGCTTGGCAAATGCAAGATCCAGGAAGCAGCCTAGCATGGCTTAAGTAGAGCATAGGAAAGGAATTATGGGAAGTGAAGTCCAGGTAGGAAGGGGTTTGTGAGCCATGGTGAGGGTTCTACTAGCCTCAGTCTCCTTAATGAGCTGTGAGCTCCCAGACATTGCACACTGCCCCAGAGCTAGGTGCAAGTAGAGAGCTCGGAGCCAGTGCTTTAACTAATGTTGGCTCTTCTCTGGCCAGCCAGCTGAGATTCCTTTCACAGGATGTATACCCATCAGGGCTCTTCTGCTCCTTCTGACCCTAAGCCAGTACCCAGCCAAGAGTATTCCACAGTGGAGGTCTCATCAAGGGGCCTGAGATGTGAGCTGTACGGGACTTGACCTGGGTAGGGCAGGATGTCACGTCCTGTCAGCCTTCCGCCCCATTCCTGAGCGTGGCCTTGCTGGCTGCCTCTCACATGCCCCATGGAGCAGGGAGGAGCTGGGGGGAGGGCTCATCCCCACCTGGTTCTTCATATTGTCGATCTCAGCCTGCACCCTCTGGATGGCCCGGTTCATCTCTGCAATCTCGTTCCGAGTGTTCCGGAGGTCATCCCCGTGCTTCCCAGCCTGGGCCTGGAGGGTCTCAAACTGGAAGGGCCATAGAGAAGTATGGCAGGGAGTGGACAGTTATTATAAGCAACTGGTCCCTCTCTCTGTCCAAGAAAAGCGCCTCCTGCCTGTATTTCCAGGGATGACAGCCTGACACCCAGTCATCTCCATCAATGACAGGAGGCCAGACTATTAGGCAGTGGAGTGGGGAAGGCGTTCGGTTCCCTCCTAGCCATGACAGGGAGCACAGAGAAATCTCCAGGGCCCCTCCCCCTTGTCCCTGGGGCTCTTCCCACTCCCACCCTACTTTAGTGCTGAACATCTAATATACTCACCTGCTCCACAGCCCCCACCCAGCACCACCCATTTCACAGATGCAAAAAGTGAGTTCCAGAGGAGGAAAAACACCCACCAGGGAATACACAGCAAATCAATGGCAGCACCAGTGTCTGGCCCAAGTGTCCTTGTGGGCTTGCCTATGCTCTCGCCCACACACCCCAAGGACTTCCTGCCTCAGCAAACATCCTCTTTTGCTGCTTTTAAACCTGGCCTCAGGGTCTCTCCTCCAGGGACTGCTTTACCCCTGTGTTGCCTCCTAGTCCCTCAGCAGCTGCATCCTCAGCTGTCCTGCCTCCATGAAAGATGTGGAATGATTAAGCCTCCCCTTTCTGGAGTCTTGGGCTTCAGGATCTAGTCTCTGCTCTTCTATTTACTGGCTGTGTGGAGTTAGGTAACTTACTTAACCTCTCTGTGCCTCAGTTTCCTCATCTTTAAAATGATAATCATAATGGTACACACCTACTAGAGCTGTTCTGTGGATTAAATAAGTCAATAGAGGCAGAACATTTAGAATATCGCCTAGCAGTAGGTAAGTATATCAAACCTTCATAAGTACTGAAACTATGCCTAGTACTAGGTACTTGCCAGCCGTTCATTGTTATTAATGCATGCCTATTTCTTCTGCCCCCTCCCTGCATCAGCCTGAGATTGTCCCCAGGGCAGGGAGCTGGACTTCCCATCTGTCTTCTTGTCTCCTGAGAGCATCACAGCCTTAGCCACTGGTACTTGCTATGCCCTGAAAGCTGGAGACAAGGTGAGGAGGAAAGGAAGCTGCCACCAAGGGCCCCAACAGGAGAAGGAAAGATGCCCCCAACAGCTCCACACCTTGGTCTGGTACCAGGCCTCGGCCTCGGCCCGGCTGCGGTTGGCCATCTCCTCGTACTGAGCCTTGACCTCAGCAATGATGCTATCCAGGTCCAGGTTGCGGCTGTTGTCAATGGACAGGACCACAGATGTTTCTGAAATCTGGGACTGAAGCTCTTCCAACTCCTGCAGGTACCAGACAGATGCTAGAGCTTGGGGCATGACCCACCCATGTGCCCACACCCACCCTGAGATCCCACCCAATGAAAAGGAAAAGAAAACACAAGTGGAATAGCCTGAGCAGCCAGGCAGTGAGGGGCACAGACTCAGCACAGCCTCCTGGTATCTCAAATATCAGAGGCCAGTTGGATTAAAGGAGATAGAGTGATTCTGTGGTATGTGTGGTGGATGCTCCTGTGAGCTCCCCTTGAGACAGAAGCTGGAGTGGGATAGAGATCAGTGGGGGAAACAATCATTCCACCCCATGAGGGAGTAAGCCACAGCCTTTAACACCAGGATGCACCTGGATTTATGGACAGAGAAGTGCATCCACTGTACACTATTACATGAAAAAAGGTGTGACTGTTTTTTACAAAAGTATATATCTCTATGCCTGCAGCTGTAGCCCTGTGGCATCCGATCCCGTCAGATCTCAGAAGCTAAGCAGGGTCAGGCCTGGTTAGTACCTGGATGGGAGACCGCCTGGGAACACCAGAAGCTGTAGGCTTGGGAGAAGGACCTGGCGACCCCCTCCCAAAAATCAATCTGCCATTGAAAACCCTATGAACAGCAGAGAAGCACTGACAATAGTGTTTCCCCTGTTGTACAGAGGGTCGCTATGAGTCGGATACCGACTTGACGGCACCTAACAACAACAACAACAATATATCTCTATATCACTATGGGTATATATACACAGAAAAAGTCTGCAAAGATAAAGATGCTAACAGTCAGGATAATTGATTTATTTTCAGTTTTATGCCTTACTTAATTTTCTATATTATTTGCAATGAGTATGTATTTCTTTCACAATGAAGAGAAACAATATGTCTTGTACATAAATATGTATAAATGCAGTATATATGTGTATTTGTTGTTGTTGTTAGGTGCCATTGAGTCATGTCCGACTCATAGCGACCTTCACAGGGTTTTCAATGGCTGACTGTTTTGGGATTGCCTTGGACGTGGATTGCCACGTCCTTCTCCCATTTTTGCAGTGGTGGGAATCGAACCCAGGACCTCAGAGACTACAGAGCAGCGCTCTACCAACTGAGCTAAATCCCAGCCTGTATATGTGTATGTGCATATATAATGTGCCAGACATAGGAAGACCTGCACAAAGCTTAGACTGCCTGAATAGCATCAAGGCCTCAACCCTTGGAATTAACTCACATGGAGACGTTTGCTGGGAAGGGCTGAGGGAGGCTGGATGTTCAGGCAAAGACTAGACTAAAGAGAACTGAGAACTGGTCTGTACTTTGCCCCAGCCCAGCCTTTGCCAGATGACTGACCACCCTAACTCCTGCCCAAGGCCAGAGATTCATGCTGCTAAGAGTGAAGAGGGTTTTAATCCTTAAGGAGAAAAAGAGCTGGGAACCCAAGTGGATAAGAGTGAGCAGGTATGAGAAAAGGAAGTGGGGACAGAAGCACAGCATTGGTGGGCAGCCCCCACAGACCCTCTGGGCGTAAACTCTTGGCTCATTCTCTCCTGACCTGGGCTTCCCGGCCTGCCTCACTCAGCACACCTTTGAACCCTGTCATGTCCTTGGCTCCCCTGACCTCCTCCTGCTCCTCAAGCCCCAGCCAACCCCTTACCTAACAATGTTTTGGTCAGGTCTCTCAAAGGCCAGTCCTGATTGAACCCGCTCCCTCTGCTACCCCCAGCTCTTCCCAACCTCCTATCCTATCATGGATCCCAGAGTCCAGAAAGGATAAAGAGCAGGCTAATGCCACACCCCCAGCTCACTCTCCCACTGGCCCAGAGACAGGAGGCTGGGCCAGATGGCTACCTGGTTAGGACACATTGGAGGTGACACATCACCCACCCCAGGTCCTCACCGTCTCATTGCAGGTCTTGAGGAAGTTGATCTCATCATTCAGGCTGTCCACCTTAGCCTCCAGCTCCACCTTATTCATGTAGGCAGCGTCCACATCCTGCAGAAGGGGGAGAGTGGGCAGGGCAGAGGGACCCCATGTCCTCAGCACAAGGAACATTTAGTAGCAATAGGAGGAGCCCAGTCCTGTCCAGCCCCAGTGCTGAGCACCTTTGGTCTACTAAGAAGCAGTTTCTCCAGGTGGCCTGACAGGAACCTCCAGAGCTTACTCCCCAGCCCTCCAGGCTGCACTGGCTGGACACCACCTCTGCACATTCCCAGGACCCAAACTATCTTCCCAGCACTGGCAGCTCAGAGCAGCTGCAGCCCAAACCTAGCACTCAATCTGTTCCTAAAGGCTCCGTGGTGTGGACACACCCCCAGCTCTGCCACTGATTAGCTGTGTGACTCGGAACAAATCACATCTACTCCAAGCACTCAGCTTCTCAGTCCACAGGAGAGCACATCATCATTCCAATCCCACACGTCCTCCTGGAGAAGGGACAGCTCCAGCTGGCCTGTTTAACTGGCTGCGTGGCTGACACCAGGGCAGGGGAGCCATCGATAATAGCCCAGGCGGAGAGAATGCCTAGGCCTCTCCTACCGACATTTTCCCGTTAAACTCCTGTGGGCAGGGCCTGCTTTTCCTCACCCCTGAATCTCCAAGGGTCCAGCACTCTGGGCAGGTTGCATTTCTATAGAGAGTTCTGGAACACAGAGCTGCTCAAAGAGTGCATGCTGACTCAGAATTCTAAAGGGCATGTAGCTCAAAGCCATCTGACCCCAATGGAGCACCTTTGTTGTATATGAGATGGAAACCTCCCTCTTTTAGTCTTAGACCTAACCCTCAAGGCCTAGAAACAAGTCTGTTCACTCGCTGGACACACACACACACACACACACACACACACACACACACACACACGCCCCACTACTTGAGCCTGGCTTCCAGACCTCTCCTTCCCCATGCCCATTGCTCCCCTCCATACAGCCCAGGCCAGACCTTGGCCACAGGTCCCCTCCCACTTCTCAGGTGAGTGGGTCCCCTAGTTCCCTGTCCCATGTGTTTTCAGACCTATGCTGCCCCCAGCCTGTCTGCCCCTCACCTTCTTCAGCACCACAAATTCGTTCTCAGCAGCCGTGCGATGGTTGATTTCTTCCTCATACCTGCAACAGGGGAGGGGCATGGCGTTGGCGAAGCTTTGCCTCCAAACCCTCTGTATGCAGGTGTGAAACCTGCCCTGCCTCCCCTTACCCCTTCCTAACAACACACCTGAGGAACAGTTTCTGTCACTTATACATAGCTAGTCTTAGGGCTTGGAGTCTTGAAATGGAGGGGGAAGGGCACGGAAAAGGTTTGTGAATTAAATAACAAAGGCTGCCTCTACAGAGGACAGACACTGATAATTGCTGTGCTTATGGACTGAGTCATGGGATATGTACTTCCTGTACCTTAACTCATTTCGCCCCAATGACAATCCTATAAGGATGGGCTGTGAGCATCAGAGATGGGAACTGAGGTACAGAGGGGCAGGGTACCCCACCCAAGTAACTAAGCTGCTAAGGGGCAAAGCCCAGACTTGAGCCATGGCAGCTGACTCCACAGCCCATGCCTTAACCACTAGCTAATCCCACTCATGAAGGGCAGGTCTAAAGAGTGGAAGCTTATGGAATCAGGACAGAGGATATACAAGGTCCTGAAAGAATCAGGCCCCAGCTCAGTAGTCCAGTCTCCATCCCTCCAAAATCCCACTTCCTTTCCAGGAGCCAGCCTCAGTAAACAGAGCAAAGAAGATGAGAGCACGTTGGTGACCAAGTGTTTATCTGGGGACTCAACAAGAAGGTGCAGGAAACAAGAGCTCAGCAGTGCCCAGGAGCTGCTGGGAGTGGCAGGAGCAGCCTGCGGAGCAGGATGCTGAGCCCCTCCAGGACCCCAGGCTCAGGGCATCCAACCCTTAAAACTGCACCTAGGTCCTACAGAAGCTATAAAAATGTCTACAAGTCCCCTTGTCCAACTCTGCTTCAGCACTGCGCTGTGGAGCCCAGAAGATACACAGATGGGAGTCCCCATGCAGCATCACAGGCTCTGTCTGCCCCTGTGCCGGCCACTGGCTCCTTCTTCAGCCCCAAAGTGGAGCTCAGCCTGACTCCATGGAACGGTGCCCTGAGGGCCTGGGGTTGGGGGAAGGAGGGCACACATGCACGCACATCCATGTAAGTCCCTGACATCATGGTCTGGCTCTTTCTCCCAGGCCTCCCCACCCTGCACCTGTTTTGTTCCACCTGCTGTGGATTTAATCTGTTGACTTTTGCCATGGGGAGGCAGAGGGTGGGGGATGCTGCACGGGGGCCTCATTTGGTCTCCTGCAGCCAGAGCCTGTGGACCTGTTCCCGCTTAGTCACCTGACCATAGGCAGAGCACAGAGCACCCTCACTGCCCACTGGCAGGTGTGCCAGGGTGGGGCTGAGTCCAAACCTCAGGATTTGGTTTCTGTTCAGTGAGGGGAAAAAAGGCTCAGGGAGCATTCAAAATCCTGGCCTCAAACCTATACTTCCTACCCCCTTGTGGCCTTCTCGGTGGCTCTGCCTTGACCACACCCCCCTTCAGCCCCTGCAGCCCTACCTAACGCTCACCAAGAGCATTCTGCCTCCTTGCTTCTTTCCTTCCCACATCAGCTTCTTGTCAGGTTCTGGGAGTTAGATCCTAACTCCCAGTGACCTACTATGTGATCACAACCAAGTCCTGGAACCTCTCTGGTCTCCAATGCTTCACTACAGGAAAGTGCGTAGTTCTAGAATGATCTGTGAAGACCTGAAGCATTCCTGTCTTCCCTGAGATCTTGGGGAGTTAGTCAGGCGCCCAAAGGGAACTGGGCAGATCAGTATGGGATAAGATAGTTCCCTTGAATGAGTCAAGAGAAAAGACCAGAATGACCTGAAAAGAGCCCCCAGGAGCAAGGATGGGAGAGGAGAGGCAGGGACTATGTCAGTAAAGGCTATCCCCTTGCAGAGGGTCAGTGGATGAGGGGTCCATGGCCCCAAGGGTAGGGTCTTCAGGTGGCACTGGGAATTACTTGTTTTTGAAGTCTTCCACCACATCCTGCATGCTCCGCAGCTCCACCTCCAGGCGACCCCCATCCATCTGCAGGGCCTCCAGCTGCCGCCGCAGGCCAGCAATCTGGGACTCAAAGATACCAGGCAGCTGGCTGCTCTTAGCCGACTTCTGCTCCTGCAGCAGTGCCCACTTGGTCTCCAGCATCTTGTTTTGCTGCTCCAGGAAGCACACCTGGAAGGGGCAGGGATGAGGAAACTATGCCTCAAGTGTCTTTGAGTGTGAGCCAGGGAGCTGGTCTGCCGGGTTAGCTGAAGTTTCAGGATCTCCCCCTTCCTTTGTTCCTCCTTGCGTGCTCTACCTCCTCTCTCAGAAGGGCCCCCTTCCTGTCTCCTGGGCCTGGGGCTGACCACACTGACCAGACTGGCCACTCCCTTCAGTCTGGGACTTCTCTTCCTTCCTCAGTATCCTCTCCTTTCCCTTTCCTTCAGCAAAGCCTTAGGAAGAGCACTATAATCAATCCAACATAAAAGGAGCACTTCCTATGTGCCCAGCTCTGAGGCCCAAAGACGCCCTTAAGGCACACCCCATATGCCTGGGGGTGGGAGGCAAAAGAGGAATCCTCAAAACCAGCAGCTCAAGGCACCAGGACCTGGGGCTACAGACATAAGCTGGTGCAGCTCAACAATAGGGGAGAAACTGGGCCTGGGGTGACCTGGCGAGATGTCAGCAGAACCTGAAGGATATGTGGGTCTGAAGGTAAAAGCAGGAGAATGCCAAGGGGGTGGGGGGTACTGTGGCAGGAAAGGGAGAGCCTGGTCTAAGACCAAGGGAGGGGCCCTGGCCAGATGGCCTAGCAGGGGCACAGCCCTTAGTTGCTGGGTCCAGCTCTGCTTGGGCCCCTTCTCCCAGACCCACCAGTCAAGTCTGCCCCTCCCACCCCTAGGGGCCCATGTTTGGCAAGAGCAGACAGCCAGGAAAAATGCCTCCCAAATGGCTCCTTCCCAGGGCTCCCCAGTGCCACAACCTGTCCCAAACCTGGCTATCTCTAAGGCAGATGTAAGCTCATCTCCTTCCACCAAAGGCAGGCTGGAGAACCAGGTGGTCCAGCAACAGCCTCAGCTGCCTCAGCTTAGTAGGGAGCCATGGCTTCCTCTGCTGGGAAGGGCATGTCACCCCCAACCCCTCCCTGACTCCACACAGCCCCCTCTCAGGGAAAGGGAGCCAGAGTGAAGAACTTCTGGACTTGGCCTCCAGAGCTCCCTGCCCGCTGGCTCAAAAGCCCCAGAGGACTCGCAGACAGACAGAACCTGGGCACATTCCTGGAGGAAAGGGAGGGGCCCTGGGACAGCTATTCAAAGAGGGAGAGAGAGGGCTTGGAGACTTTGGAACAAACGAGCCACAAGGAGGACAGCCACAGAGATATCATCAGCCATACTGGTGCAAAGGGAAGGGCCCCTGGCCTCCCACCGCCTGGCCTGAGCACAGGCAGGACTAGTTAGGCCCGCGTGAGCGTGGCTCTGGGCTCTGTCCTGGCTGCTCACCTTGTCGATGAAGGAGGCGAACTTGTTGTTGAGGGCCTTGATCTGCTCGTGCTCTTCCTGGCGCACCTGCTGGATGGCAGGGTCGATGTCCGCCTGCAGAGGGGCTAGCAGGCTCTGATTGACGGTCACCTCACGGATGCTGGCACCCACTGGACCTCCATAGGCGGAGTGTATGGCCACGGGCGGCCGCCAGGCCACCAGGCCATAGAGGCTAGTGCTACCGAAGCCACTACGGCGCCCTGAGCCCAAGCGAGCAGGGCTTAGGCGCACCAGGGCGCCGCGGCCCGAGAAGGCAGCGGAGCGTGAGCTGAACACGGGGCAGCTTAAGTGAATGGACATCGTGGCTGGACGGCCTGGATCCAGCGGAGGGTGAGGAAGAGCACGAACTCGCTGACCTCCGGCACACTGAGCCTTTTTATGGATCCGTGCGCACGCGCGGCTGGGCTCACACAGGTAGGGGCGGGGCGGGGCTGGCCTCCGGCCACTGTTCTCTGCCACAGCCAAGCCCCTGCGGGGCCGCCTTCCGCCCTCTGCGCCACCCCTCGCCGCCGCCCAGGTTTTCAGTCCACGAAGGAACTGTCGGCAGTGGGCAGAATTCCATCCTTAGACACCCCCAACTCAGACAGGTGGCCGCTAGGAACAGCAGCCTAGCCATCTCTTGGCCTCACAGCTGGTCTGGAAAGGCTTCTTGGAGCAGGGTGGGGGAGGGGGTAAAGAGCGCCAGATTCCTGAGTCGGGGAGAGAGGCCTAGCAGGAAGCGACTAAGGAAAAGGTGGACAAAATGTTCCAGTTCGGCGTCATAGTCCAGCCCCTACCTGCCACCCACAGGCTACTGAGGCCAGAAAGGCATTCCTTGACACTCTCCCACCTGCAAGTTCAGCTGCTCCCTTAAGTAATCTGACCTCATGATGGGCCTACCTGCATCCCCTCCTCCACCACCTTTCCAAATACAAACTGGCTGAGGACACGCTCTGGCCTGCCCCTCCCACTCCAGTGGCCTTTGAAGCCTCTCCCACCCCTACTCACATTCCCTCCACACACTTATTTTATGTAGAGGCAGAGGACACTTGTGACACTTTGTGGCTGTGTGTCCACACCCTAGAAATGTGCACAAGAGCATGCTTATACAAGCAGGAGTTGGGGTGTGCATGGGGGGCAGTGTCTGGATGTACAACCCCACACACTTATATGCACACCTGTGTGCCTGTGCTTCCAGTCTCACTCAAACAGTCCTCTCCACCCCCTACTCCCATTTGCCTGTTTAAAGACCCCTAGCTCTCACCATCTCCCCGACCTGAAGCCACCTGGTGTCAAGGGCTATTAGCCTGTGATTGGAGCAGGGATCTATGTGTGGGTCCAGCAAAGCCAGCCCAGCACCCTTACCACACCTTCTGCACTGCATGGCCCTCCCCCACTTTTCCCAGATCCATGGGGTCAGCCCATGGCCAAGCCCTTAGGGAGTCTTGGGTGGAGGAGGGTGGGATGGAATGTCTTTCCTGGTTTGCCATTTCAGTTTGCCATTTCAGTTAGAAACCCCTAAGCAGGCAAGAGAGACCAACTGTTGAACTTATACACATACACACAAACATAAAATATTCCGTCTCCCTCTCTTAACTTCCTTACCCCTCAGCGCCCATCCTTCACTCTTTGCTAAGTCCCACCCCGTGTCCTGCCTGTCACCCCTCCCCACTTCTGTCTTCCTCTGGATGCTGTGTCCCACCTCCACCAGCACTTCCTCCTGTCTCCTAGACCCCAGCTGAGAAGTCCTGGCAGGGCACTGCTGGTGTACTGTGACTCTGGACAAGTCACTCCCTCTCCCTGGCCACAGTTCCTTCACCAATGGGGAAATCCTTGAGTTCCACACCACCAAGGAGCTGAGGGAAGGCATTGCAAAAAAGAATGGGTGTCTGTGTCGTTCAAGCCAGGCTTCAGGCCCAGCCGCCTCAAGCAACATTTCCCCATTCCAGAGCCTGCCCCATGTCTGCCTTGGGCCCCTCACCCCCTCCCTGAAGCATTCCTGGCTGCTCTGGTGCTCACCAGATTCCTCCTGTGTCTGCATTCCCTGGCCAACTGTGAGAACCCATTCCGTGTCAGGCAGTGAGCACACACACATCCTCTGGAGGACTTCGTAGGACCTGCCAATACTGCAAGGCTCAAATTCAGATCAAATTCCTACGCCAGGGGAGTTCACAGTTTACTGGCTCATTCAGACTCAGTTTCCCCTGTATACACACTCATATGCCAAGCCAAACACACCTTTGTTTGTCCTCCCACTCCCCTTCTCTCTGACTCACTGTACCCTCTGGAACCCAGCTGTGAACAACAGCAGCCCAAGTCCTCAGCCCTGCATGGCTCCACTAAGCCTCCCCTGAACACCATGGCCCCTGCAGCCCCTGCAGCCCTGGCTCAAGGTGGACCTTGCAGCTCCTCCCCCAGAGAGTGAGCAGACATAACTTCTGGCTCCCTCCTGCACTGTTGCTCCTCATCTACCCTCTGAAAACACACTCTCTGATTCTCAAGAGAAACATAATAAAAATAACAGTTTTCTTTTCATTATCTTGGAATGTGAATGCCCTTAATCGTAACAGAAGCCATTTAACGCTTCTGCGTGGAATGTAATACTTTAAAAAATTCAAGTGACAAAGGACAAGAAAGCAACAAATATGACAGCCAGCAGGCTACTTTCCTGAATATATGAATCAATAAGAAAAAGAATCCTCCTGAAAAGTAGGCAACAGACATGAATAAAATAAGCTACTGCTTACATGGGACCTCCTATCCATGTGTCTGTAACTGTTTTAAGCACTTTGAACCTATTAAGTAAGCCATTTAGTTCTCACAATAATCCCATGAGGCAAGTATTTATTATTATCCCTATCTTAAGAAAAGAAACCAAAGCACAAAGAATTTAAGGAAATTGCCCAAGCTTACATGGCTAGTATGTAGAAAAGCTAAGATCTGAACATTGATAGTTGGAACCACAAGATTATTAAAAAAAAAAAGAAAGAAAGAAAAAGAAAAGATAATCAATTAACAAATATGAAGAAAATGTTCAGCCTTGCTCAAATTAAAGAAATACAAGAATAGCAATGAAAAAAAATATATTTTTGACTGTCAAACTATCAAAGACCTAAATATCTGGGCATGGTGGCACATGCTTATAATCCCTGCAATTCCAGAACTGGAGCCAGGAGGACCACAAGTTTCAGGCATAACTTACCCAGACCCTGTCTCAAAATAAAAGAAATTTAAAAGGGGTAGGGGTGTAGCCCAGTAATAGAGCACTTACAAAAGTATGTGTAAGGCCCTGGGTTCAACCCTCCAGTACCAAAAAAAAAAAGAATATTTGATAATAGCATTCTGTATTGGTGTCTGTACGGGTAACAGAAAGCCTTGTCCTTTGCTGGCAGGCTTATCAATCAGCACATCCTCCAAGGGAAAGTTGGCAAGAGATCTCAAAATTAAAAAGCCATTACATGAATAAGTACAACAAATAAAATGAATGCACTAGTCCCTTGACCAACTTGTTCCATTGCCAGGTTCTAATCCTACAGATGTTCACATAAATGTGCACACCTACATGTGGTCTCTGCTGATAATCAAGGAAAAACAGAAACATAAATGTCTGTCAATAAGGAAGTAGATTAACTAATTGAACTACCTACCTTCAACAGATTGCTACTTATTGAAATGAATAAACTCTTAATATACTCATTTGGGGTTTAGCTCAATTGATTGAGCACTTGCTCTGCGTGCTGTGAGGCCCTGGGTTTGATCCCCAGCACTGCAAAAATGGGAGAAGGGCCTGGAAGCCCACTCCAGAAACAATTCCAAACAGTCAGCCATGGAAAACCCTATGAGTAAAAGAAAAGCACTAACATAGTGCTGGGCATGGCACAGTGTCAGGGAGTGCTTCTTTCTGTTGTACGTAGGGTCACTAGGAGTTGGACCCAAGTTGACAGCACCTAACAACAACAGCAGCAGTAGCATACTGATTGCGCTTTTAACCTTTACATATTGTTTGCAAAATTATTGTAATTTTTAAATATCCTCCAGGGCTCATGCATCCAGCTATACCATGCCTCCTTCCCTCCACTGTGGCTGATATCTGTGGGCCCACAGCCACCTCCTGACCTCCTGAACACTGCCTTGTGTTCTCCAGGAACCCTGGCTCCTGGGTCCTGGGAGGCCTCTCCAGCCCAGGCACCCTCGTTCTTCATGCGCTGAATCACCCACATCCTACTCTCAGCATTTCTTGAGCAGTCACTCTCACTTATGTCCCATGACTCTGCCGGACATGCTCTAGTCCCTAAACTGCTCTGCCGCTAAGGTCTTAAACTATTTCTGACTCTTTCACTGCCAACAAATGGATTACTCAGTGACCCCAGCATCCCTCCACACACACACCCTAAACCCAGCTATCGCATTTTCTCCCCACCCACCACCCTCCTGTGGGCTTCCTTTCTGGCTTGGACTCGATCATGACCTCACTCTCTGACCCTTTACCTGCAGTCTTCTCCACCTCCATAACCCCCAGTACTCTTCACCCTAAACACCAAACTTCTGTCCTCAACCTCTAAACTGCAGAGCATCTGTGAAGAAAACCACACCGCCAAGATCTGTCATGACCACCAATGCACAGACTCCAGATCAGCTGCGACCTCTGTGCTACCAGGCACTCCTCTCTGCCTTCGCTCTGCATCCTCTGCCAGTCCTCTCAGCTGGACTGCAGAGTTTCTGGGCTGCTTCCTATCCCGCTTCCTATCTGTCTCCCTTCCCCTCAACAAGGAATTGCTGCATTCTTCTTCACTGAGAAAATCAAGGCTGTCTGGGAAAAACTCCTTTACCTTCCTGCCCCACCCAAACTGACATCTCATCTCCACCCCTCTCCCTCTCTCCAGATGAAGGGCAGACTCTCCCATGTGTACCCTCCTCTCACCTCCTCCACTATTCCACTCCATCAGCTACCCCTCCTTCCTAAGCTTCCAGGCCCTCCTTCCCCCTTCCTCCCTCCCTTATACCATCTTCCTTTTGCCTTCAAGCCAAGCCTCTTGGCAGAGTTGTTAGCATGCACTTTCATAGCAGCCATGGGGGAGGAAGTCAGATGGAAGTAAGTGGGCTGAGATTTCCATGGGGAGCAAAACTAGAAACTGGGAGGGATATTTAGCAGGAAGGGAGAGTGAGATGGAAAGTTAGCTTGAACAGAAAGCAAGCTAAAGAAAACGATGAATTTACAATAGGTAAGACCTAAGCATGTAGGATGACAGAAGAGGAACCAGAGACATATGAAAGAGATCTTAAATATGAGAGAAATTGAAGCTAATTAATGGAACAAGGACTAGAGTGAAGGGTCTAAGAGTCAGGCAGTGCCCAGGAGAAATGCCTCAATGTCTATGGCAGGAGGGAGAGGCTGAGGGCAGACAAGGAGAAAGATTGTTGTACTGTTGTTGTTGTTCGGTGCCATCAAGTCCATGTCCGACTCAGGGACCCTACCCACAACAGGCGAAACACTATTGTCAGTGCTTCTCTACTATCCATAGGGTTTTCGATGGCTGATTGTTCTTTGGGGGTAGGTTGCCAGGTCCTTCTCCCAAGCCTACAGCACCTAATGTTCCCAGGCAGTCTCCCATCCAAGTACTAATCAGGCTCAATCCTGCTTAGCTTCTGAGATCTGACGGGATGGGACCCCACGGGATGGTACAGCTGCAGGCTGGAGAAAGATATTCAGATATAAACAGGAAGTCAGTGGAGGCCAGATCAGAGAAAGTTCTACAGGCTCTAAAGCGAACAGAGTTTCTGCTTCCAGAGGAGTCAGAAACGACATTTCGTGGGTCTGTTCTGTCTGAGGTCTCTACACTTGATCATCCAGCAGGTAGATTTTCTCTAGTCTCAGTTCACATAACAATATGCCATGTAAAAGAGATCAGCAGTCCCAGAGGAAAGCATACAGAACTTTAGTGAATGGTGTGGACTCCAGTTTGTCTCAAACTGCCTCTTCCTATGTGACCTTGTAGCTGACCTCTGCGAGATTCAGTTTCTTTATCTATCAACAGTGTCTGTCTCATGGAGTTTAAGTATTGAAGAAGACAATGTGTTTAATGCACTTAAAGCTCTGAACACATCAGAAAGACTCAATAAATGGGAGCTGTCAAAATGATCATGTTGTTGTTGTTGTTAGATGCCGTCGAGTCGGTATCCGACTCATAGCGACCCTACATACAACAGGTGAAACACTATTGTCAGAGCTTCTCTGCTGTTCATAGGGTTTTCAATGGCAGATTGATTATTGGGAGGGGGTTGCCAGGTCCTTCTCCCAAGCCTGCAGCATCTGGTGTTCCCAGGCGGTCTCCCATCCAAGTACTAACCAGGCTCGACCCTGCTTAGCTTCCAAGATCTGACGGGATTGGATGCCACAGGGCTACGGCTGCAGGCAAAAATGATCATAGTGGCAGCTAATCATTAGAACATCTGCCATGATCATGGAAGTTCCTGTCCCTTTTTTTCTGGTTACAGGTCCAAAGATATTGGGTTCCAGACTGCACCTCCCTTGATTTATCCCCCATTTCATAAGACTCTGGGGTCCTGGAGGGAGAGGATTCCACGGGGTCTTGCATTCCCCCACCCTCTTCCCTCCACTCTATCCCATGTTTCTGGGTGATCTTCCCTATTGACTGACCATCCTCACTCATCTTCTCTTTCTGGTCATCTTCATCCTGACATTTCCCATGTACCTGCTGAACTATCTGGACTTTTCTGCAGGTAGATATGCAAAAAAAATAAATAAAATAAAAAATGGTTCCCCTCCTTCCTGCAAGCTTCACTGTGATATACAGGTAGTAAGCAATGAACAGGTAGTAGGCAAGAAACGGGAGCTCTTCTGGAACCTGTAGGAGTTCCTGGGCCCTCTGGGAAGCTCTCTTGTGGGCAGTGGGCTATACCACTGGGCCAACTTCAAGTTCAGGGGACCTGTATTGGTCCCAATCCCAAATTTAAGAAGACTTTGATCAAGAGCTTTGCTGAGAACTGACACCCGCAGTTTGAGCATGTCATGATGGTTGCTGGGAAGAACAGGCCCCAGGTGGCCAATGGCTCTGTGGATCTGGTGGTCTATACCCTAGTGCTGGGCTCCATGAGCACCAGGAGCAGATTCTCTGCAAGGTGTGCAGAATGCTGAGGCTGCTGTCTAAAGGGGGAGGTGGGAGAGAATGCTTCCAGCATTCAGCTGTCTGGAGCATGGGGCTGCATCGGGACACTTGTTGGCTCAGGAGCAACTCACATGGAGGATGACCTTGGGCAAGTCACTTCACCCATTCATTTTTTCATTATTAGACAATTAAGGAATGTTGACCATGCCCAGCCACACAGTATTTCTGGGGTGAGAAAATTAGTCTGGAAAAAAATAAGTAACTTGCACAATGACAAGTAGCTGATAAAAAACTCAGGTACCTTAACCTCTAGGGCAGAGATCTTCTCACCATGAGGCTTCTATGGTGGCTTCCAACCTGACATCTTGTAATCCAAGTCTGATTTTCACAGGATGAGAAAAACAATCCCCTACAGGACATGCTAGAACATCACCCTTCTCCAACAAATAAGAACTTGTAAGTACACAGATAGCCATCTTCATTTGTGTCACATGTTCTTTGGTTTTACTTTGGGGCCTCTTAGAGTTATCTACATATCATTCTGTAGCCCTTTTCCCTAGTGACAGTCCTTATTCATTATTTCAGAAAATAAAGGGGAAAAGAACATGCTGAGAAAGAAAAGAAGATGTGGTGGGAAGGAGTTTCTTCAAACTCATTGCCCACAGCACCACTTTGCATCTTTGAATGCTGTTTATTTTTCGGTGTTTATTACATCACTATTTTTAATTATAAAGGCAATTGATCAATGCAGTGACACTGTTAAAAAGAAGCCAAAAATTAAAGAAGGCCATAGGGGAAAAAATGAAAGTTCTCCCTTTACCTCTCTAAAATCTTACTCCCTTTCCTGTCCTGTAGGTAGCTATTCATGTTTCCCCTGACTGGTATTTGGGAGGTTTGGGGATTATTTGTTTGGAGATGGGTCTCACTCTGCAGCTGAGGCTGGCCTAGAACTCCTTACGTAGCCCAAGCTGGCTCAAACTCGAGATCCTCCTGCCTCTGCCACCCAAGTGCTGGGATTACAGAAGTGCCCCACCACACCCTGCCTGGGAAGTTTTCATATCTTAAGTTTATTGATAGCTACTTTCATTTTTCAAGTTATATTTGAACACAGAATTCACTATCAAAACAACATAGTAATATGACCCCTTCAAATTAGACCAGACACATAGCAATTTTTATTTCCCCATTCTTATCCCCTCTCTTATTGCAACCCCACAAACTCGTCCATTCCAAACCCTGGATTTGATTGAAATAATCTGTAATTTTAGTTCCAACCTATTATCAAGGATTTTTCTTCTGTCTCTTATTTCAAAAATTCTCTCCAATTTATAATAGTTTAAAATCATTTTATCATCCGTTTATTTACTATAAATTTTACTAGATTTATTGCTCTCCACTGTTTCTTGTGCTATTTGTCTTCTCCAGTTGTGAGTTTTGGGGTTGGTTTATTTGATTGTTTTTCAAATTTAATTTTTATATGCCTAGACTGTTTTCATGACTAGTTTCCTTAGAAATGGCTCATGGGGATATCGTCATATATCTGAAAATGTCTATTTTCTGCCCTCATACTTAAATAATATTTTGACCAAGATTCTTGGATCTGAGTTCTTTCCCCCCAGAAATTGTATTGTGCCATGGTCCTTGGCTTTTCCAAGTAGCAGAAGATGCCTCTGTGCCATTCTTACTCTTTTTCCTTTTTAGATAGCAGGTTTGATGTTGGTTATTTAGAGTTATTTGTTTGCTTGTTTTTTGTCTTGGTTTGTTTCTTGTTTGTTTGTTTTTTGGCTTTTGGGTTTTTGTTGTTGTCATTGTTTATTTGTTTATTTGAGATAAGACCTTGCTATGTAGCACAAAGTAGGCTCAAACTCTTGATTCTCCTGCCTCAGCCTTCCGAGGGCTGGGATCATAGGTGTGCACCACCACATCCAAAAGCTGATTGTTTTTATGTCTGGAATATTTTAGAGTTTTCACTTTTTCTTTGAAGTTCAGAAATTTCAGCAGGACATGATTAGGTATGTTAAGCATTCAAAGAACTCTTTTGATCTTAATATTCAAGTCTTTCTTTAGGTCACAGAAGTTTTCTATTGTTTCTTTCTTCACTAGTTCTACACCATTTGTTCCTTTCTCTTCTTTTGGAAAAAATATTCAGATGCGAGATCTCGTAGCCTTCATATCCTTGCTCCTATCCTTTCACTCATAATTTCTATTTCATTATAGTTTTGTTCCATGTTACAAGATGGTTCCTGCATTTATCTCCTAGATGGTTTCTTTGTGGTCCAGCAGTATTTATTCTACATTTCATTTTTTAATTTGAAATTTTTGTAAGTTGCCAGATCATTCATATTTACAGATTAGTCTTTGGCAATATGTTGTTGAAACCTCAGAGAAGTATTTTTATTGCTGTAAATTTTTTTTAATTCTATCTTATTTGTTCCATTAAATTTTCTTCAATGGGAAGCACCTGTTCTGATGGTTCAAGGTGTGTCCTCCTTCTGGCTGGCAGCAAATAGTCTAGTAGGCAGGACCCTCTTGTCTGAAGAGTGGGGAGAGCCTCCAGCTTCTTTGGCTGCTCCAGGTGTCAACAGATAAGAACATTTTTCTCCCAGCTCAAGTTAACAAAGTGGGTCCCTTCTAGGGAAGCCAGCATCACTACATGTCATGGCTTCCATTTAGAAAAGAATCTTCCCTATGAAGTCCCAGTGAAATGACTTGATTCGATCTGTTGGGAATTTAGTGGACTATTTCAATCTGCAAATTCATACTTCTGGAAATTTCCATGGGATTATTTCTTTCTTTTTTTTTTTTTTTTTTTTTTTTTTTTTTTTTTTTTTTTTTTTTTTTTTTTTTTTTTGAGACAGGGTCTCGCTAAATTACACAGACTGCTCTGGATCTGAACTTGCAATTCCCCTGCCTCCACCTCCCAAACCTCTGGGATTATAGGCGTGCACCACCACACCCGGCTGGGATTATTTCTGTGATGATTTTTTCCCTTACATTTTCCGTGTTCTATCTTTGTGGAACTCTTCTTATTCAGAAGTTGGCCTCCTGAACTGGTTCTCCAATTTTCCCACCTCTTTGTCTTTTTAAATTACATTCTACATTTCCTTCAGATTATCTTCAAAGCTTTCCACTAAAATTTTCATTTCTGAGCCAAGTGCTGTGGTGCATACCTGTAATCCCAGTGATTTTGGTAGCCTGAAGCAGGAGGATTGTGAGTTCCAGATCCAATGAAGCCTGTGTAATTTATCAAGACCCTGTCTCAGAATAGAAAATTAAAAAGAAGCTAGGGGTTGCAGCTCAATGGTAGAGTATTTCTCTAGCATGTGCAAGGCCTTGGGTTCAACCCCCCAGTACTACAAAAAATATATATATAAATTAAAATGAAATTTTAATTTCTGCTATGATTGTTTTAATTTTCAAGGGCTCCTTTTGTTTTCTAACTATGCATTTTTGTAGTATTCTGATCCTGTGTAATAGATGAAGTATCTTCTCTTTTTCTCTGATAATATTAACAAAAAAGGAGGAATTTTTTTTCTTTCAATATTTCCACCTCTCTACTTAGTCTCTGCTTTCTTCAGTTTTTTTGTTGTTTGTTTGTTTGTTTGTTAAATTTGGGAGGTTTGGTGCAGAGGTTGGTTTTTCTTTATTGAGGTTTGGGAGTTTTGTTTCGTTTTGTTTCTTGTGTTTTGTTTGTTTTTGTTCTTTCCTGTTTGTAGTCTGAGCTCCATTTTTAGTCTGAGAGGCTCTTGTCAGATGACCAGTGACCTATGGCTGCCTCACCTTTCAGAGGATGTCACTAACAGCTGGCTGGGCACTCCAGAAGCATGAATGCAACACATCAGCCCTAGGTGAGCTAGCAAAGCTGTTCACATGGGGAAATCCTAATGTCAGTGTGTAGGGGAGGAGGTCTTTTTAGCTAGTCATGCCTGGAGAAGAATATCCCAAATTTCTGCCTGGAATGTACAAGCCTGTTTTCCAGCATTCTGGAAGTCAAATGAAAGAAGAGGATTTGAGGTCTCAGCATTCAGTTGCAAACTTTCACTTCTTCCCATCCTTTCAGTATGTGTCTATGCCCACGATGGGGTTTGCTGCACCTTGTTTCAAAGATCTTCTATTTAGCCTTCTTCAGAGAATAGGTCTACAGTCCTCTGCTTGAGGTGGGGAGGGACAGAATCTAGCTGTTCTCAGTGGACTAGGAGATTCCAAGGTCCAATGGCTTATTAAACAGATTTCAACCAATCTTCCAAGGTTTTTTGAACCAGCCTCACTTAGGTACATTTATATAGATATAATCAAATGCATCATTTCAAGTATACATTTGGATCATTTTTAGTAAATATATATACTTCATGTTGCCATCACCAAAATATAGATATAAAACATAACTATCACCCCTAAAAGGATCCCTTGTGCCCCTTTATAGTCAATCCCTACAACCCTAGGCCCCGAGCACACCCTCACCTTCTTTCTGTCACAATAGAATAGATTTGCCTTTTCTAGGATTTCATATAAATAGACTTATACACTAAGTAATATTTATTATCTGGTTTTTTGCTGAAGAGAAATTTTTGAAGACTCATCCATAGTGTTGCATTCATTCTGTATTGTTGCTGAGTAACATTCATTGTATGTATGGTACAATTTGTTCTAAAAATATCTTTAATGGACATTTGAGGTATTTCTAATTTTTGTCTATTATAAATAAAGCTGATATAAACACTTTCATAAAAGTATTTTTATGGCATAAATTTGCATTTTTCCTGGGTAGATAAGTGCCTAAAAGTAGAATTTCTGGGTTGTATAGTTTAATTTTAAAAGAAGTTTCAGTTTTCCAAAGTAACTGTACCATTTTACATTCCTACCCACAATATATGAACAATCAACATGTTCATTTACTCTTGGTATTTTCAGTACTTCTAATGGAGGTACAGTGATAGCTCATGAGAGCTGTAACTTAATTTCCCTAATGATTAATAACAAGCATATTTTATGTGCTTATTTGCCATTCACATATCATATTCTGTGATATGTATGATCAAATATTTTACCCATTTTTAAATTGGGCTATTTGTCTTCTTATTGAGTTGTATGTATTCTTTATATATTCTGTAGTCAAGTCCACCGTTGGATATATAAGTTATGAATAATTTTTCCTAGTCTGAATAGCAGAAAAGCACTGACAATAGTGCCAGGCATGACACAGTGTTGGGGAGTGTTTTGTTTTGTTGTACATAGGGTCACTATGAGTCAGACCTGACTGAACGATATCTAACAACAGTCTTGCTGTTATGACTTGCTTTTTTTTTTTTTTTTTGCCTTTTCATTTTCTGATGGCATCTTTCAAAAAGCCAAAGGTTTTATTTCTATTAAATCTAATTTATCAGTTTTATCCTCTATGTTTTTTAATGTCTTACCTAAAAAAAAATAAATTCTCTCCACCCCAAGATTACAAAATTTTTTTCTTGTTTTCTTCTGGATGTTTTCTAGTTTTAGCTTTTCTATTGAAGTTTACTCCCATTTGTCTGTCAGCTTATTATGTGGTGGGTGTTTGCGTGTTGCTGTGATGCTGAATGCTATACCACTGATATCACAGGTACCAGAAGTGCCACCCATAGTGAACAGGTTTCAGCTGAGCTAACACACTAAGAGAGATTAGAGAGGACACAGCAGCCCACTCACTAAATAATTAACCAATGAAAACTCTATGAACAGCAGATAAACACTGTCAAATATAATGCCATAAAATGAACCCCCCAGGTCGGAAGGCATTCAGAAGAAAACTGAAGAAGAGTTGCCCCCTCAAAGTAGAGTCTACCTTAATGTTGAGAATGGAGTAAAGCCTCTGGGACCTCCTTTTACAGTTGTGGCACATCTCAAAATGAGAAGCACAGTGACTGTAATGATGGGCTCAAACATAAAAAAAAATCATGTGCTAGGCATTCCTGTGTATTCTGCAGTGTTGTGGTCAGCGTGGTGGGTGCCCTAACAACACACCAAGTGGCCAGGCGGAGACCAAAGAACAGAGTGTCATGCTCAGGCTAGAAAAGAACACAGGTTTATTTACAGGAGAAAAGGGGATGGTGGTTTGGGAGGAAGGAAAAGGGGAATTGGAAGGGAAAAGCGCTCAGTTCCTGAGTGTCGTTGCTCTCTGGCTAGAAGGCTTTACCACTTCAGAGGCCCTGATCTTGACTTACAAAGGCTTGCCTCTCGGAATCTAGCCTCTCCAAGATGCTGGTTCATTGTTTCCCTTGAGGTGCAGGTCAGGATCGGGTGGATGAGGTAGGCAGGTCAAAGTAAAGTTAAGAAGCTAGGCTAGAACAGGCAAGGACTGGGCCTTGGGCTCTCAGGAAGATCCAAGGACCACTCTCCTCTTAGATGGTGTTCAGAGTAAGACCTTGAACTCTACTTTTGGGGGGTTTTGTACCCTCTAGGCTAACGGCTCTCAACTGTTCCAAGATGACAACCAACCAATCATGGGACAGTACAAGGGTAGCATGAGGGCAGGGGCTCAACCAATCAGCGTGGGGACTCTGCACAACCAATTAGGTTGCAAGGAAACCGGAACAGGCAAGTGCCATCTTTGTTTACTCAATGGGATGGGGGAAGAGCGAGAGACCCAGGTGTAGGACAAGGGTCAATGTCCAGGAGGATAGATATTACTCCTCCAGGAAGGCCAGATGGGCTCCTGGACCCTGCCATGTTCTCAGGTACACTCTACCCTCCAGGAAATCCCAACAATCATGTGTTTTGCACAATGTCAGGTAGTGTTTCATTCTGTTGTACGTAGGGTCACTATGAGTCAGATCCAATTTGAAAGTACCTACCACCAACAATGTTGGGGGTCTATGATCCACATCCAGTTAATTTTTGTGTAATTCATTACTTTTGTTCATGTGGATATTCAGTTTTTCCAGGACCATTTGCTGAAAACAGTTTCTTCTTCATAGAATTGCCTTTTCACTTTTGTCATATATCAGTTGATAATATATGTGTGGGTCTATTTCTAGGTTATAATATGTTCCACTGATCTATGTGGCTATCTTTGTGCCAGTACCAGATTGTCTTGACTGCAACAGCAGTGTATTATATGTTGAATTAGGAGAATAAGTCCCCCGACATTAAGCTATATTAAGGTGAATTGAGAGGAGTCTTTCTTCACGGCTAGTGTAGGGCTTCTACTAAAGCATGACCCTTCTGGGGTCTCTCCTGAATGCTCTAAGTGTTCAATAAGAACTCTCTTAGACTGGTTGGAACTTGAAATGTCTTTTAGCCCTGTTTGAGGTGGAGAACTTGTTCAGCTTACAACTCCCTGCTCATTAATCTTTGCCTAACCTGGTGGGGTTTTGCTTTATATGTATGCAGCCCATTATTCAACAGTGGACTCCAGGAGATCCCATGCAGATTGCTGAAGTTCTCTCCCTTCTTTCCCACAGCTGGCTTAAGAGTCAGTGTTCCTGGGCCTGTGTTATAACTTGTTCTACTTTCTAGTTCCACAAGAGTTCTGCAATCATCTCCCTTGCTGTTTTCTTTGTCCATTGTACATGCTGACAGTTGAAAATGCTGTTATCATGTTCAGCCAGTGCTACTGTAACACTGCAGTCGTGTTCCTAAAAAGCACCACAATATGCAAACCCACACAACAGAAATCACAGGAATTATGGAGGGGAGTGGGGTTGTTGCTGTCAAGTGCCATCAAATCAGGTCTGACTCATAGCCACCTTCTGTACAACAGAACAAAACGTCCCTCATTCTGTGCCAGGGACATGATCATTTTTATGTTTAAGGTCATTGTTGCAGACACTGTGTCAATCCATCTAGTTTAGGGTCTTCCTTTTATTTGTTGACCTGCCACTCTCTCAAACATTATATCTTTCTCCAAGGATTAGGCCCTCCTGACAGCACGTCCAAAATAACCTAAGAGTCTAGACATCCTTGCTTCCAAGGAGCACTCTGGATGCACTTCTTCTAGGACTGATCTGCTGGTTCTTTTAGCAGTTCATGGTATATTCAATATTCATCTCCAGCACCATAATTCAAAAGCATCAATTCTTATTCTGTCTGCCTTATTCAATGCCCAGCTTTCACAACCATATGATGCGACTAAAAATACCATGGCGTTAGTCAGGTGCACCTTCATCTTCAAGGTGCCATCTTTACTTTTCAACACTTTAAAGAGGTCTTTTGCAACAGCTTTTCCTGATGTAATGCATCTTTTGATTTCTTGCCTGCTGCTTCCATGGGTATTGATTGTAAAACGAAGTAAAGCAAAATCTGTGCTCGTGGCACGCAGTGTGAGGAGAGATGAGTAACCACACAGGCAGGATGTAAGACAGGTTTCTCACTGCAGGAAAAGGGCTTCACAGGAAAGGAAAGGAGAAAACAAGTGAACCATGTGATACTGGGTTTGGAACTGGAGGTATCAAGATGGACAGACAGATTAAAAATAAATACAGATATAAATTGTGTACATGTGTATATACATAAACACATATATATACGGATACTCATATACCAATACAAACATACACTGTGTTTCCTAGCTCTCTCCACTGATGATTTTATTTCCAATAAAGTATTGTTTACTCAGTCAATAGTCAACCCTCCATGTCCATGGGTCCTGTATTCACAGATTGAATCAACTAAGCATGGAAAATATTTGAAGAAAACAAACGTACTTAAAGGTACTATACTGAAATGTGCAAATGTTTTTCTCATCATTATTTCCTAAACAATACATGACTACTACATGTAGTAGTCATGATGACAACTACATACATATAATTCACATGTATCAGGTGATACAAGGGATCTAGAAATCATTTGAAGTATATAGGAGGTCCCAGCACTCAGGAGGTTGAAGCAGGAAGATCACAAGTTTGAGGCACCTGGATTACGTAGCAAACCTCTCTCTCTCTCTCTCTCTCAAATAAATAAAAAATAAATAAAGTATACAGGAGGATGCATATAGTTTATATGTAAACATTATTTTATTTTATATCCTCTGACTCTGGTGGGGGGGTATCTAGAACCAATCCCCTGTGGATACTGAAGGAAAACCATATTTCATATTTTTCCATTAAAAGACCCATTATTTCTACATGACTCTACACCTGATCAGGTTTTATAATGGTTTAGAATGTTAAAGCTTGAAGGCAGCATCCTTTTTCCTGATTCAATGGGCCACAGACAAAATCTCAAAGGTGATACGTGCAACTAGTCTCCAAATCTTGGCATCTAAATACCATTCTCCACTCCTTGGAGAAATGACTAATTCCAGGACTAGGGCAGGAAAACACAAGGTGATCCAGGGACACCTTGTTTCCAAAAAGCTAGGAGGTACTTAAGGATTGCAAAGGATAGATCTAAAGGACACAGAAGCCAACTTGAAGGCATCCCCTTGTCCAAACATGGGAGAATTTGAGCATCAAAATAAGTAATAAACAAAATAAAAATAAATAAGAATCCCTTAATCTGTACTAGTAGAAAGAAAGAAACAAAGAAACAAAGAAACAAAGAAACAAAGAAACAAAGAAAGAAGAAAGAAAGCAGATAAGAGAAAGTTTTTTTTTTTTCCTATACTAATATAAATTAGGGGCTGGGGTTTAGCTCAAGTGGTAGAGTGCTTGCTCCGTGCATACTCTCAGGCCCTGGGTTGGATCCCAACACCATAAAAATAGGAGGAAGACCTGGCACCCCACTCCTGAAACAATCAGCCATCAAAAACCCTATGAATAGCAGAGAAGCACTGACATAGTGCTGGGCGTGGCACAGCGTCGGGCAGTATTTCGTTCTGTTGTATCCAGGGTCACTATGAGTTGGACCTGATTTGACAGCACCTAACAACAACCACGGCTGGGATTTAGTTCAGTTGGTAGAGTGCTGCGCTGCAGTCTCTGAGGTCCCGAGTTCAATTCCCAGCACCGCAAAAATGGGAGAAGGGCCTGGCAATCCACTCCCAAGACAATCCCAAAATAGTCAGCCATTGAAAACTCTATGAGGGTCACTATGAGTCAGATACTGACTCGACGGCACCTAACAACAACAACAACAACAACAACAACAACAACCAATATAAATAAATAAATGAATAAATACAGAGAAGAAAAAGTGCTTTTTTTTTCCCCTACAGAAAATACTAACTCATAAATGTAGTGGTAATAATAGACTTGGTAACTATCATAGTATTAATTATGCCAAGAAATGTCAATGATGCTAAAACTAGTGGGAAGACGTTTGATGAGGATCAGGATATTTACATGGTCACAAAGTATCTCCCCCACGAAGTGCTTTTTAATTACGAAGAGGAAAGAGGTAATTTACCATGGAGACTCCTGACCGACACCACCTTAATCAAATGATTGAAGTCAACACCACCAGTAAGAGAACAAATTGACATAGTGCCCTGTCAGGATGCCCTAGGAAGAAGGCAGCATCACTGCTGTGATTTTCTCTCAAAAATGCATAACGAGCACGTTGTTGTTGTTGTTGTTGTTGTTGTTGTTGTTGTTGTTGTTGTTAGGTGCTACCCAATTGGATTGGACTCATAGCGACCCTATAAGCAATAGAATGAAACAATCCCCAACACTGTGCCATGCCCAGCACTATATCAGCAATTCTCTGTTATTCATAGGGGTTTGGATGGTTGATTATTTCAGGAGTGGGCTGCCAAGTCTTTCTCCCATTTTTTGTGGTACTGGGAATCAAACCCAGGGTCTCAGAATGCAAAGAGGAAGCACTCTACCAACTGAGGTAAACCCCAGCCCCACCAGCATCTAATCATGAGGAAACACCAGACAAACTCAAACTGAGGGACGTTCTACACAAAATAACAGGCTTATCATCTTCAAAAATGTCAAGGTCATGAAAATCAAGACTGAAGAACTGTTCAAATTAAAAAGGACTAACAAGCCAGGAGCAGTGGCACACTCCTGCAATCCCAGAGACTCAGGAGGCTGAGGGAGTAGGATCAGAGGGAGTTCAAGGCCAGAGGCAGCCTGTGCAACTTAGCATTACTTTGTCCCAAAATAAAAAATTAAAAAGGGGCTGGGGTACAACTCGGTGGTGGAACACTTGCTTAACATGAGTGAGCCCCTGGGTTCAACCTCCAGTACAAAAAATAAAAAATAAAATATGACATGATAACCATGGGCTGAGGGTGTAGCTCAGTGGTAAAGCACTTGCCTTGCATGCACAAGGCTCTCTGTTCCATCTCAGCATCTTTAAAAAAGAAAAAGAAAAAAGAAAAGCCATGATTCTGAATTTGATCCTTTTGTTATAAAGGATATTGTTGGAACAACTAGTAAAACTTGAATGGGATCTGAAGAGTAGATGACAATAATATATTGATACTGAATTCTTCATTTTAATGACTGTATTATAATTAAGAGAATGCCCTTGCTTGTAGGAAATACACAGTATTTAGGGGCTAAGGACCATTTGGTCAGCAAATTACCCTCAAATAGTTAAGGGAAAAAAGTTCTTTGTACTATTCTTGCAACTTTTCCATAGAAATGATTCCCAAAACAAAGTCCAAAAAGTTTATGTCAGCTCTAGCCAAAAGCTCTGACTCTTCGTTTATCTCACCAAAAGCAAAGGCTATAGTCAGCTCAAGCGACCAAACCTGTTCACTCTGACTGTCAAGAACAGAGTGCCAGGTGGGGGCTGAGCAAACGCCTCTGTGTCCAGGGGTTTGGGGCAGGGGAGGTCTGGACTGAGGCTGTGGGCCAAGGCTTAGGCGAGGAACCGCAGCACTGAGCGTTCAAGGATCCTGTGACCTCTGGGGCCTAGGAGAGCAGGAGAAGCAAAGTAGGACTCTCTCCACACCCCTCTGTGACCTTCCAGTAGGTCCCTGAATACTCAGAGAAGGTAGAGCTTGGGAAGAGAGGAGAGGGAGAGGAAATGAAGACAGCAGAGACTTTGACTTCTGATATTGTCACATTACATTTATAATAAATATGTATTTACTGACTTTAAATCTTCCTTGGATCTCTCTGCATTGTCCCCAGTACTGCTTCCCTCGCAAGCAGAAACCACCTGTGATGTGGCCACTGGAACCGAAATTGGGCTCCTTAGGAACCAGTGTTCAATGACTGGGCATAAAGAGTCTGTGAGGTTTGGGTTTTCCCCTCAGCAAAGCAGCTCTTAACAGGTTCAGTTTTCCCTGGGATTGTTCTGCAGATGTCAAAAATGGAAAAGAACTCAATGTCTGTTGATGCACCCCTCCTCCGTGACTGTGAGTTGCTGTCCCTCAGACCAGTGCAAATTCAACCTCATGCCACCCTTTATACCCGCCCCTCCCCTCTGTACCTAAGAAGGGCTGGTCCATAGCATGTACTCAGCTGTGTTTCTCTGGGTGTTTGCATGTGTATGAGTGTGTGTTCACCACTTTTGTCTGCATATCTGGAAGGCAAAGAGAGAAGCCCCATCACATACTGACTCCTCCATGGTCCAACCTGCAAAGGCACTTCATCCTAAATAAAGGCGTTTGTGCATGTGGATGTCCAGAATGACAAGTTCAGTTCCTGGGAGATAGATAGGCCGTAGTTATCTGCCATAAGAAATCAATAAGTTCTTGGCCCCAGAGAAACAATGGCCCCTAGAGATAAGAAGCCAGAGACTGGAGATATGTATTGTTGTTGTTAGATGCTGTACAATGAGGTGACCCTGCATACAAGAGAACAAAACACTCCCTGACACTGTGCCGTGCCTGGCACTATGTCAATGCTTCTCTGCCATTCATAGGGTTTTCAATGGCTGATTGTTTCGGGAGTGGGCTGTCATATCCTTCTCCCAAGCCTACAGCACCCAGTATACTCATGCAGTCTCCCATCCAAGGATTAACCAGTCAGACCTTGCTTAGCTTCTGAGATGAGACATGATTGGACACCAGGGTGGTATGGCTGTAAGCAAAGGTAGGTGTTGTTGTTGTTGTTGTTAGGTGCCGCCGAGTTGGTATCCGACTCATAGCGACCCTCATAGGATTTTCAATGGCTGACTATTTCGGGATTGCCTTGGGAGTGGATTGCCAGGCCCTTCTCCCATTTTTGCGGTGCTGGGAATTGAACTCGGGACCTCAGAGACTGCAGCTCGGTGCTCTACCAACTGAGCTAAATCCCAGCCCAAAGATATGTGTAGTGTGGCTAAAATATTATTGATGGCAAGGCATAGACCCCCGTGCCCCCGACATCTGCACACAGGCACTGCCCATTGTACTAAACAGATATAGTTTGCCACAGGAACAACAAGCCCCTACTCAAAGTCAGAAGTATAGGAAAGAGGGTTAGCAGTAGGAATTTCCACTCCCCAGATGTTCACCCAATCCTGGGAGATGGACATCTGGGTCCTGACAAGAGATTTCAGGAGCTAGATGAAAAATCAAACTCTCAGGGAATCAGAGGCAGGGCTCTGAGCCAGCAAGCTGGACTAGGGAGCTCTGATGCAAGTGAGGGAGTCCCCAGGCTGGGCCACCCCAGGGCTGGAGCTCCTCCTCTCAGCAGCAGCTGTGAAAGCCATGCCTTCTGGGCTTCTCAGGGCCCTTTTCAAGCTTTTCCATGTGAAAACCATCTACATATCACAGAGCCCATATCAACACCACCTCAGCCAGAAGCACTGGGGTGCTCCATGCGGCCTCAGGGCCTTGCCTTCCCAGCTCCTGAGAGCCAGGTTCTGGCAACAGACATCATGATAAGGTAGCAGCCAGCCACAAGTCTGCTCCAGCCTGGGTCCAGCATCTGACCCCAGTGTGACCTCCCTCCTCCCCAACCTGATCTTGACTCATGCTTCCAGAATAGGAGCCTGAGGATTCCTGCTGCCCAGCCATAGCTGACTCATGGCTACTACAGGGGGTGCTACGGAAGAGGACTAGAGCAGCTATCAACCCCGAGAGGACACATCTGTCACTTCCTAAGCACCTACCACGTGCCAGGCTCCAGGCACACTGCCACATTTCCTTGGTGTAATGACCCTGTGGGGGGTTCTGCCCTTTCCTAGAAAGGAGGAAAGTGAGGCTCAGAGAGTATCAGGCAAAGGTGACTTCAGAGGCCAAGCCCACAGCACAAAGCCATCCACTAAGCCACACACTCCCTAGGGCAGTGACACCACCCCTGGGAACCACCACTTCCATATTCATTCCTCCAACCAGCATTATTGAGGGCTCTTTCCCCTGCTTCATGGCCACTCACTAACAAATAGTAGCCTGCACGAGGCCCACCCAGCTCTCCTAAAGGAACCAGTCCTGGCTGGGAAAGGGGGCACCTGGAACCCAGGTCCACCACGGTGCCTGCATTGCCATCTCAGCCAGCGGGTGTGGCTAGCGTGGCCTCGAGTCCATTTGGCAGCATGGCTTGTACCCAACAGATGCTTCAGGGGAGGTGTCCTTGCTCTCCCTGGGCCTCGGCCCTACAGTGGGTGGGTGGGTGGGATGGCAGGGACAACGCAGCCTCCTCCCATTCCTGTGGTTTCAGGTGCCTGCTGAGTCAGGTCTGAGTGACTAGGGGGACTCACGGTGTCTGAGGCTCAACTTGGCATTTTTTAAAGGCTTACAAATCACTAAGTACTTCCCCTTTCAACCTGCCCTGCCTCTGGCCCCCAAGGGTGCTATCCATGGGCACACGCAGCTCCCCTTGGTCCTTCTCCCGGCTCACACATGCCTTTGTGGCACCGCAAGACCTTCGTGGGGAGTCTCTCCTCCCTCACACACATTATGAAAATACAAGTGTGCACGTCAGCCTTACTCAGACAAGCAGCTGGGCTCTCACAGGTGTGTGCCATGAGCACCCTCACATGAGCACCCACACCCCCTCAATGCACCCTCCTGTCTTCGGGGATCTGCTCCAAGTGCCTATGACCCATGGGTCTGTGTACTATCACAGTGCTCCCATGTACATACTCACAGGTGTGCGAAATATGCAGGAGCCCACTACCATCCACACAGGTGCACACTCATGTACATTTGGCACTCACATAGACACACATCCTGCTACATACACGCCCCAGGCCCGCGTGTGCAGACCTGAATGACAAACTATGCCCAAGAACCCACACACTCCTACGCACACCACCAGACACACACCACAGGTGGGAGATTCAGGTGAGAGTATGTGCAGGGACCCCTGCAGCTGACAGGAAGCTGCAATCCCCAGCCTCACCTCTGGGGGCTGCTGTCAGGTCTCCTACCCTAGGCCTGGGTTCTGGAAAGCCAAGTGTGGGAGGCAGCAGAGGCACAGTACTCCCCTCACTCCAACCCCTGATGGGGAGCTAGGTGGGCAGCAGGCAGCTCCACCAGGCTGTAGACTGGGACCCTGACAGCCTTGAGGAGGAGGAGAGGGACGTCCTGCTGGCCTTGGACTTCCACAGGGTATGGGGTGAACTTCTGCCCAGAGGGGCAGCTTGAACTTAAGGAAGGGGGAGACTGTCAAGGGGGTAAGGGAGCCAAGAGAACTGGAGGACACCTGGAGGAGGTGGGAAAGGGAAGATAGGGGTACTGGGGCAGCAGGGGAGCTGGAGAGAAGGACTTGGACAAGGGAAATCGAAGTGGGGTGCCAGGTGGGAAGTGGAAGATGAGAAGGGAAAGTGGAGGAGAGAAGAGAGACCAGATAGGATCAGGGAAGTGCAGGCCAGCATGGGGAGAGAGGCAGGGGAAGGGCATCCCTCTCAACAGCGGGTAGGTACTAGGTACGAGCTACACCCTGGGCCAGCCAAGTCCTCTGTTTTGCCTGCCCAGTCCCCTGTCAGGACACACTGGGCCAGGACTCTGCTTCCCTGGCCCCTCCCTTCTCCAGACCCAGAATCTGAAGATCTCTTTGGATCTGGGATCCAGGAGGCAAATGGGATTCACCTACCCTACACAGAAGCAATGTGGGGACATGTAGCTGACCATGCTGGAGCCCCATTTCCAGGAGCAAGGACCCCACTGCATGGGTGGGAAGTCATTTTATTCTCCCCTGGAACTGGCAGGACCCCCTCTGACCTTCGCTTTCTGGAATTCCTTTGCACCTTAGCAGCCCAGCCTACCACCTGCCTAACACCCAACAGGACCCAGGTGGGAGACAAAGGTGCCCCTGAGGATGGGCAGGGGAGGCTGAGAAGCACTGGAGGGTAAGTGCCTCTAGTCCCCCAGTGGCCCAGAGCCCCCCACCCACAGTGTGGGGAATGCTGGAACCCTGAGACACAGCAGGAAGTTCATGCCCACGAAACCCCTCCTGCCCCACTGTGTGCATAACTGAAGCTGAGCAATAAAATACTACACTGTGGAGCACTTTGGAGCAGCCAAAGCCCATCCTTTATGCCTAAGCAGTCACCCTATCTTCCTTGTCACTTGTCCTGGAAAGCCTGGGACCAGTTTGTCACCGTGGACATACTCCAAGAACTCCCAGAGCCAATCAACACACCCAGAGTCCAGATGAGACCCTACATTGACCAGTAGGGCCTGTTGGGCCCTGGCTGTGTCTCTTCCAGGTTGTGTGTCCCAGAACTCAGTGCCCAGAGAAAGGCACAGGGACCATTCATTAACTGGATAATCCATGGAGGCAGGAAATGGCTCTAACCCTCTCCATTTATCAGATGGAAACACTGGGGCCCAGAGAGTCAGTGTGTCCTGTCTGAAAGACTTTTGGGCAGACCAGGCTTTGAGGCCTAATGGAAGGAGCTAAGGGAGCCACCACTCTGGTTTGGCCCGGCCTGTCTTCCTGCAGCTCTGGCCCTCTGTCTCAATCTCCTCCATCAGAGCCCTTTTGTCCCCCCTCTCCAAACTCTCCCACCCAGGCAAGTGGACCTCAAACTCCTACTCTGGACCCTCAACCTTCTACTCCATGATCATCCATTCCTCTGTCTCCTCACAGGAGTATGGCACCCCTCTTTCACTCACTCCTCATGGAACCTAAAGGCAGCCTGCCCCGTCCTTGCCATCCCACCTCACTGCAGCCTCTGCCTCTGACCACAGTGCACCCTGCTTAAAGATCCCTCCACAACTCCCAGCTTCCCTAAGACAGGGAGCGTGCCATTCAAAAGCCTGAAAACCTTTCTGGCTGCATCTCCAGAATTAGCCCCCTCCACCAGATGTCCCCAGACCCCCTCAGGTGAATCACCAAACTGCTCCCAGCTCCCCAGCTCAACCTGCATGGCCCAGTCATCACCTCTACACAACTATGGGTCTATACCATGGGTCTGTGTACTATCATACCATGCTGTTCCAGGTGGGCCAAGCGTGCCCCTCAGAGCCCTGCAGCCCCCCTGTGCCACCCTCTTCCTGGGGTGGATTACCTGGAATGTTTGAAGCCCCCCAATTTGTAACCTCTCTGCAGCAAGGACCCAGTCAGTCTCTGCCCAGTGATTGTCCTCAGCTCCTCACACACCACTCAACACCAAGGAGGTGTTTCATACACATTGTCTAATGCTTATTACGCTCTAATGATTTCATCGATGGCATGTGTCTGGCTCCCCTCTCCATCTTCGAGGGCCAAAGAGAAGCTTGTGGGGACGTGGAGCAGCTGGCAGTGAGTTCTCCTCAGGACCCCACCCAGGGCTTCCTCTCTGGACACGCGGCCTGCCCACTCTGTGGGGTTCACAGGATAGACAGGCCCACTGCAGGGGCCCCAAGAACCATCCCTGAGGGACCTGGCCAGACAGTCAGGGGAGAGTTGGGTACACGCCTTGTCCCTGCCAGGCTCCTTGGGCTCCAGAATCCCCTCAGACAGTACAAGGCCAATGGGTGGCCTAAAGGGCTTGAGACTGCCTGCATGCATGCAGCTCCCCAGGGCCTCTGCAGAGTCACCCATAGGTCCCAAGGAGTGACATCATCTCTTCTCAACAGTAGCTAGAGCAAGAAAATGATGCATTTGAGCCCTGCCCTTGGGAAGCTTCCAGGTTGGGAAATGAGGAAAGAGCCTGACACCTAGGGCCAGGAAGACCCAGGCACCACGCCAGGCCAGGGTGCAGGCACACAGGCGAGGTGGGGGATGAAACTACAGAGTGATAATGGCCATCCCTCGTTAAGCGCCACTAAGTGTATGACTCCAAGCTAAGCAATTTATAGATGTTTCCTCATTTAATCCTGGCCAGAACTCTCTGCACTAGGTATAATCTTTATTTTACAGATTAAAAATGGAGACGCAGAGAGAGATAGCCATTTGTACAGCACCATACAGCTAACCAGTGGCACAACTGGAATTCAAACCCAGATCCACCAGCTGCAAAGCCCATGGCCTTTCCACCCCACTCATAGCTACCCCAAGCTCTAGGTGTTGAGCTGTTTTTCCTTTTCAAAAAGGCCTCAAGGGCTCCCCACTGCCAATAGCATAACCCCTCCCAGATGAGGCTCCCCAGAAATCCACCCCCGCTGACTTCCCACTGCCATCCCCACCCATGCCCACCACACTTAGGTTTCAGCCTTGTGCTTCCCAAGTTTGTTTCTCTGAGCCTTGTCTTCTGCTGTTCACTTACAAGCAATAGCCTGCCTCATTTTGCAGATAAGAAAACAGAGAATTAAGAGTGTTAAGTAACTTGCCCAAGGTCACACAGCTGGGAAGCAATTGAGCCCGGTTAGAACCTGGGTCATTACAGCATCAATTAATAAAGCATTAATTTGTGTTACAGACAGTTAAGGAATGGGAATTAGCAGAGCATGTTGCTAATGGTGCAGGAGAGAGAAATCCCACAGGTTCCAGAGTGGATGAGGGCAGCTGGTTCTTGAGAAGTGGCAGGGCCTGGGTGGTGAACCTCAGAAGGAGAAGCATGAGAAAAGTATAGAGAAGAGCAAAGGGAGGTTAGGGGGAGAGAGGTTTGTCAAAATTAGGGAGAAAGTGTGGCAGAGGGAAGAGCTGTGGCATGGGAACCACCTGCTGTGTCCCCCAACTTGCTGTATGACCTGGGCAAGGCCCCTCTGTCTCCCGTTGCCTAGTCTGTAAATGAAGACCGGACGGGCCTGGATGGTCTCTAGGTCCTACCTGGCCCTAACATCCTAGGGCTCTGATTGTGTATTGCTACCAGGCCTTGAAACACAGTCCCTGATGCCAGACCCTTGACAGGGGGACAGGCCTGGACACCAAGAGCACAAAGGGGACAGTAGCCAACATGGCTCCTGACAAGGAGCCTGCAGGATGGATCCAGGTACATTCCCAGCTTGTCCCTGCATTCCTCCTCTTCATGTATCTGTGCTATAAATGGGTATGGACTGGCTGCAGGGGGTCCAGTCCTGGGAAGCTAGAAACCGGCAGTGAATGAGTCAAGGTGGGATGGGCTTGCAGGGAAGGAACTGGGTATACCTGCCACTAGTAAAATCCAAGACCCCAGTTCATCTTCAGGGGAAGGAGAAGGGAGTGAGGTCCTTGGAGAAGGGGCAGAAAAAACTTCTTGAAGGGCAGAGGTTTCAGGACTGGAAACAGTAGTCTTCCAAACTGGAGGACATTGGAGAAACAAGATGGTCCCCAATCACTTAAACATAAATACATTCCAGACCATCAGCAAGGGGACAATCCTCTCCCAAGGCCCTCTGGTACATATGCTGCAAAGGGCCCAGAGCCAGTAGGCAGAAAATGCACCACAGACGGCGGATACACGTGTATGGACGCACGCACAAAGGCTCCCGCACACAAGCCCCCGGTGGGGTCCTTCACCTCCTCTCTTCCAGACAGAGCCCTGGAGCTGCTCTCTCCAGGAAACGCACCCTCCATCTGCCCATAGAATGCAGCCTTGGAAGTCTGAATGTCTGGCTGTCTCATCTCTCTCTTGCTCAGGGTCTGATGTGCTTGCTTCCTCTTTTATTCAAGAGGCACCAGGGAGAAACAGGACCACGCACTCCCTGTGGTTCACTTCCACCCTCTGGAATGTGAACGTAGCTCTTATCTCTCTGGCCTATTTGACCTCCAGCTCTTGCCATCTAGAACCCTGTCTCATTCAGCACTGAAGGCAAAAGTGAGCACCCAAGGGCTCTGTGTTCCTCCATGGCCAGCCTCCCTGGACCTCAAGATTTACTCCAGAGCTAGGAGCTCAGATGTGAATCCAGCCCCTCCGTTTACTCATTACGAAAGCTAATACCCTGGAAGCAGAAAACTTACTGTTTTCTACAAGGTCATGGTGAAGATTACATGAGAACTGCCCACAAAGCCTTTAGCACAGAGCAGAACACAGAATAAGCCCTCAATAACAAGGGCTGCACTTATTATTAATGTTTGTCCTTGATGTTAAATCCCCCTGCCCATATCCTACCAACCCGTTTTTCAAGTATAAAGTCCTTCTTGAAGCCTGATCTCAAGGCTTCATTCCATCTTTACTGGAATCTGGGGACGAAGGTGCAGAAAGCTGAACTGGCTTGTGGGAGGAACCACTTCTCTGCAAGAGGATGGGGCCAGGAGGGAGATTACAGAGGCGCCAGGCCCAGGGCTGCGACCTGCACCTGCCACGGCTCCGGGGAGATGGGGGGCCTGCCAACTTACCTCGCCCCATGAGCTCATGACTGCATCTGCCAGGCACTGGCTCAGGGAGCAGGTGCTGACAACAGGGCCTGGGCGTGGAGCCCGAGGATGGGAAGGCGGGAAGGCTGCCGAGAGCCAACAAGAGAATTGTCCCCATAGAGTGCAGACACAGAGTCCCTCTGGCCTCCCATGTGGCCTTTGGCCAGTGCCCCACCATTTCTGCTCCTCCTCCAGGCGCCCTGGCACTGCCAAGGCCTCACTCCTGGTGCTCCATCTCCAGAGACCATGGGTTAGGAGCAGGCAGCTGGCTTTCCTGCCCCAGGGCCAGTCTCCCGCCTGGGTCTGACTTCTGACCCTGGGTAGATGCCATTGTATTCAGGTGTGGAGAGCATGCTGGGTGGGAGACAGGTGGCTAAATGCCATCATTCCTGAGATTTCCACAGGCACGCACCTAAATGCCAGTTATAGAGTGACTATGAATCCCCAAATAGGTGCCTCTGTCCCAGTATTGGGGCGTCCCTAGAGGTAAGACAAACAAGGAGTCAACCCTAGCCCCAGAGTTCTCCAAATCTTGACCTTCAACTTCTCCTTCCCCAGCCAATTCCTGGAAGTGCCTCCCCAAATAATATCCTCCATTTATCCCAAAATCCACTCCAGGGATCAAGAGACCTCTCCACCAAGCCCCGTGGGGCAGGCTGCAGCTTCCTGATCTCAGGGGCCTTCAGGTGCTGTCTCTGCCCCATCTCTCAGCCAGGCCAGGCACCTGCCCTTCCCAGCGCCTCTCTACCAAGGAGCCCCTGCCCACCCCCTGCCCCTCCAGCTCCCCAGTCCTGCCTCACATGCTCCCAATAGGAGGTCACTGGGCTCTGCTGTCTTTCCCTCAACACCTACCTCCCCAGTAAGAATGCCGAAAGGCACCTCTGCTTCCACCTAGGATGACACCCCAAATGTACAAGATACTACCCTGGAAGCAGCCACGCATGCAGGGGTGGGGGGCACTGAGGGCCCTGTGACCCCTGCAGCATGAGGCAGCTGGCCTGTGAGCATCCTTAACCCTTCCCAGAATCTCCCCCAGCCCTACCTTGGGGAAGCTGCTCTCCCTCCTCTCTTCCCTACACCCCACAGAAAAGACATTTGGATGGTCCCCATCCCAAAATCCCTGGAAAGGAGGACTTGGCTCAATGTCAAACCACATTTCCATGTCCTTTTTAAGTGGTACTGAGTGGGCTGGACAGACATGTGGCTGAACAGTCCCCACCCTGGAGGTGGGGCAAATTCCCAGGGTAGCAGGTCACTGAGTCGGGGCTCTGGGGTGGGGCCTATAGGGACTGGCACATTCTGGAATGATGCCTCCTGCCTGCTGTTCCCCTTCCCTGCCCCCACCTCAAGGAAAACCTGCTCCCTGTCAACCCATTCCATGCTCCCCTACTCTCGGAAGCCTTCCTAGCCGACCCCACCCAACCACCACCACTTTCCCTGCGTCCTCTCGGCACTTAGACCCAAAGTTACCTTGTGCTTATTTGCCCTTGTTTATATGTTACTTTGTAAACGCTCTCACAAAACTACACCTTTGCTCCTTGTGAGAGTTCTCAGTATTAATTAGTCCCATTTTGTTAGAGGATTAGTCCCTGCCCTTAGGAGTGCCAGGAAAGACTCTGGAATCTAAGCCACATCTCTCTTGCTGCAATTTTTTCCTCTAGATAATCAAGCAATCTCACTGATGAAACTCCCCACAATAAGCAGCTTCTCCACATGTACAAGTTCTTTCCTTAACTGTCAGGGAGGCTCCAGATAAAGCTGTGTGGGGGCAGGACTCCATGGGCATACCTGGCAGAGATCAGCTTCTCTTCAATGGAGGAGTCCCCCGTTGGTGTACTGCAAACCCTTCCAAGACCATATTCACCTTTCCAGGCTTTGGGGACCAGTCTGCCTTCCAATGCTGCATCCGTACAAACACCCATGGGTCTCCCTAAAAAGCCACAGCAGGCTGTGGGGAGAAACTGACCTGGGACAGAATCTTGGCTCTGGTGCTTCCTAACTGTGTGGGTATAACCCCTCTTCACCTCAATGTTCCTGTGTATAAAATGAGCACAGTAGCAGGAACCCTGTAAGAAGGTACTAAAGATGGAACCTGGTCAATGTCCATTACCCTGTGCCATATGTGGCATAGTCATCACTCAGGACATGGAGCACTGTTCACCATTTCAGTGCCTCTGCACCCCTCACCTTCAACCCTCCACTGACCCTCAGGAAGGCTCTTGCCTGGGTTGGGTCAGGGGAGGGGAGAGGAGGAGAGTAGCCTGGGTTTCAGGCCTGGGATCTTTGCTCCCTTCCTCTCCCTGCTGCATATAATAGTCAGCTTCTATAGAAAGTGTTTCCTGATGACTTCACCCGACTTGTGTGTCTGGCAGGCTAAGGGCCAGGGGGGTGAAAGGAGGAGCAGAGCTCCTGGACTGGGTTCAGGTCCACAGAACAGACATGGCCAGGAGGCCTCCCTGATCCCCCTCCATGTGCAGCACCACTCTGTCCTTCAAGCTGCTTCCGGGTGCCAGGCTCAGACCTCATCCAGATGAAAGACTTCTGAGGGCACTTGGAGCAGAAAGCAATCCTCTTCCAGCTGGATGTGAGCCCTTCCAGCTTGGCGCCCAGCCATTCAGGACAGCACACATGGGCCCTTAGCGCAGGCTCCCTGGAGGAGCAGAGGGGCTGGGCCAAACCCAAGCATCCCCACTGTCCTGCCCTGCCCAAAGACAGTTTGTCAGCTATCTCTGCCTCTTTAACCTCAGCCCGCAGTCTAAAGTACACTTTACATCAAGACCAACACACACCTGCTGTCATTGGACAGTACTTTGTAATGCATTAAGACAGTTTTCCATCCTCACAACCCTCTAGCAAGTCACAAACAATCTCAGAAATCCTACTGCAAGTGCTGTAGACAAGCCGCAGCCCCTGGCCAGCAAAGAAATAAGTATTAGATCCAGGACAAGGACACTGAGTCAGCACATGAGACAGCTAGTGCCTTTGCTCTTGCCTTCTTCCCTCACTCAGCCCCCCATGGGTTAGAACAAAAAGGCTACGGCTGAGGACGTGGCGAGAAAGATGCCCTAAGTTGCCCACACACATGCTCCCTACTCTTGCCTGCAGCTCGAGCACCAGCCGCTGCCTTCCTGTCCCACAGACAGTGAAGGCTCAAGGAGTCTTTGTGACAACGCATTGTGAGCTTGTCTGTGCCCGCAGCTTCGCAGAGGCCACCACAGGCCACTTGCTCAAGGGCACACAGCTAATTCCAGGAGCGCATCCTGAACCTGGAAGACCTTTAGTGAATCCCTCCGAACCAGGTGGAGACCTGGCTCTTCTGCTGTCCTGTAAACTGCAGGTGGGGGGAGGCAGGCTTGTGAGTAGGGACTATCAAGAGGATGGAGTAGGTTCAAAGCTCCAGGCTGGTGTGTACAAAGAGCTAAGAGGTCACAGAAAGAGGGCAGCCACCCCTCCCCAGTTCCCCCTTCAAAATCCAGAAGGCCATTTTCACTTCATTTCAACAACAGAAAAGGGAGGAAGCAGGGAAGTCTTCCATGGTGGCTGCTGCGCAGGGAGGCTCACCCTGGCCTCATAAACTCCTTGGCAGTTTCCAGATTCCTTTGCTCCCCAGACATGAGCCCAGACCAGAGTGTCCTGGGCTCAGAGAGGCCTTCTTAGAAGGGATCTCAATTCACAGCTGCAAGAGAGATCGCAGGTTTCATGGAGGAGAGGCAATCCCCCAACTATATGGTGGCTGAAGCAGGTCGGGCCACCTGCCACCTGCCAGAATGCAGGGCACCTCATAGGAAGAGGCAGCGAGGAGCATGGTCAGGCCCAGCAGCGGCCACTCAGACCTGCTGAGACCAAGGGTTGGGCCCAGATCTGGGGCTTCCCATGCACGAATGCCGCCAGCTAGCTGAAATCCCAGCCCACACAGGGCACCCCAGGGGCTGCAGGCTAGGGGTGGGGTCAGTATTTCCCCAGCCCCACTGACACCCAGCAGGAAATGTGTTGAGCTCACCAACATCTCTCTGACCATGGGACCAGTGGCCCTGTGGCTCCCAAATGATGGGGCAGAAGCCAGGTCATTAGGCAGGGAGACTGTCATTAGAGGAGGTGATGACACCGTGCACAGACAATGACAAACAGTCATTACAGGCTGTGTCACGAGGTGATGAAATGCCAGCAGGGGGAGGGGACAGTGCTGGGAGCAGGGAGTCAGAAAACACTCACATATTCACATCCAAGTTCACACGCACTGGGACACTCACCTAGGGGCACGTTCACACGTGGGAGTGGGCATGTCTGCACATTTGCATGTGTCCACATTAACCCACCACACACAGGGTGTCAGTAGACACAGTCACACTCACACAGGGGAGCATGAGCAGACACACTCTCACACATTCACACAGAGCATAAGTGGGCACCCACACACAGTCACACGCACACAGGGGCACAAGAGACACATATTCACACTTATCCCCACCCTCATTCACACACATGGGGTGGAGTCATGTACTGACCTAGGCACACAGTGGGGACATAACTAGGCTCACACACACTCACACATGCACACGTTGAGCAGACACGCTGTGCAAGAGATGTGCAGGATCTGAGGCCCCATACACCCCAGGAGGCCCTTGCACCCTCCCATACCAGGCACCTGGATGCACAAATACCCCGCTGCCCTGAGATAAAGATGTAAGCCCTCAGAGTTCCCCTGGGAGAGCTCCTCCTACACTCAGGCCACCACCCCTGCTTCTGAGGACCCAGCATCCAGGAGAGAGGACAAGCAAAATGCAGGGGCAGCCAGGCTAGGAGGACTTCAGGGCTGAGCCCTTGCTTGTTTGGGCACCGCAGCCCCTCCACATGCCCAGGCCAAAAGCCAGCTCCGCCCCTGGACCCCCTTGCTGGAACTCTCACAAAATGAGCTGCTATAGCCATGTTTCTAGGAACTCCTGACCTCCAAAGTAGGGGCCAAAGAGGAAGGCAAGGCTGGGATCAGAGAAAGGGGGGCAACTGAACCCCAGATCTGTCCCAGTTATCTTCTTTCCCATCCTCCTCTCCTATAGGCACTGGTCTGTCAAGCTGCAGGCTAGTTGCAGGTTACAGTGGGAGATGGACAGACAGGGGGATAGCAGGACTTGTCATCAGACAGGGAAGGCCATGGGGAGCAGAGCAGAGGATGAATCCTTGAGGTCAGTCCCTCTCTCTGCCACTTGCCACCTGGGTGTATTTGTTTCCTGATGTTGCTGTAACAAATCACCACAAACTTAGTGGCTTAAAACAACACCACTTATTTACTTATTATTTATTTGCATAAATGTTGCTTATTACTACAGCTCAGGAGGTCAAAAGTCTGGGGTGGATCTCACTGGACTGTGTTCCTACCAGAGGCTGCAGAGGACAGTCTGTTTCCTCGCCTTTTCTGGCAGCTCAGGCCCCCACACTCCTCTGTTCCTCTTCCATCTTCAAAGCCAGCATGGCTGTCAAGTCTTTCCCATGTCCCATCAGTCTTCTCGCTCTCTCTTCCACATTAAAGGACCCACCCTGATAATCTAGGATCCATCTCTAGATTCTTCCCTTAATCACCTCTGCAAAGTCTCTTTTGCCAGGACTAGGAGTTGGGCATCTTTGGGGGCTGTTACCGTATTCTACCAACCACACTGGATGACCTCAGACAAGTCACTTAAGATGCAGAACCTCGGCGTCTTGAATGACAAAGCGAAAATAGCTCCAACCACATGGGTGGCCATGGGGTTTGAGAAGGCCGGGTGAGTACCCAAAGTTGGGCACCAGGCGGCCCTCAGTCAACAGCACTGTCTGCCCCTTCGGCTTCCTGGAGATGGATGGCGAACAGCAGGCAGCAGGAGAAAGGCAAGTGAGGGGCCTCAGAGGCTGGCAAGAGGCGCCACATGGTCTTTGGCAGGGGCTAAGAGTTGGGGTAAGGATGGTGCCAGGGGTGGGCGTCCATGGGGACTAGGTGGATCTGGGCAGTGGTGAGCCCCTGCTGTGAAAGGAGCCACCCTGATGCTGAGGATACGCACACACCCACACTGACCTGGGACAGAGGGACAGGGTGGGGATGAGGCATGCTGCTCCTATTTACTCCTGCCTTCCCCTCTCTCATCTGCTGCCATTGTTGCAGGGCCCTGGGGCCAGCAGATGGGCAGGAGGCCCCAGACCAGGCTGCTATTACCTTCGTAAGTGCATGCTGCAGGGCGATGACCCAGGAAGATACACCCCACATAGAGGGATTGCACACTGGAAAACAGTCATTAGGCCCCAGTCTTACCCAGCTTGGTTTGCCCACTCAGAAAGCAGCCAAAGGCACCTCAGAGAGAAGCTGAGGTCATCAGAATCCCACTGTTCAGTCTGCTCTATCCAGTGGCCCAAGCAAGAGCTCCTAACCAGAGCCCACCCACATCCACTGGCCCAGCCCCCCTGCTCCTCACACCGTCACCCTTTGCCATCTTTCCTTGGCCTGTGCTAACCCAAGCTCCCAACCTACTTCCTCCAGAAACTCAGAGCTTAATTCAGGGACTGAGCCCCTGAACAGAAGAGGGGAGCTGGGCTGGGTGCTGAATTATGTAGCAGAAGATCTGGGTGCCAAACTCACTCCCTTACAAAATGATAGGGCGATGGTGTGGGATACCGGTGTGAGTTGCAGGGCACAAGGAAGGATTTGTCCCTCCTTTTCCCTGACACTTGGTAGGCAGGGCTGGCCCCAGATTGGCCTTTCACAGACCCACTACCCTAGAGACTCCCCCATCTTACTGCATCAGGGGATACCCAACAGGTGCTGGAGGAAGGAAGTCAAAGGATGAGGAGGGAGACGTGACACAGATGCACAGAGTAGGTCCCCAATAAGCAGGTTGCTGAATGCATAAAGTCCAACCATCAAACTCCTACCGTATTCCGTGCACTGTGCCCAGGGCTGGGGATTCAGAGACAAATGCACCATTGGAACAGATGAAGCTTCAGCTCCCCCAATATGTCCTGGGTGCTTCCCATGTGGGAACTGAGGACCCCTGGATGACTGGGGCATCCTTGTGTGTTGAGTGGCCTGCAGGCTGGTGGCTTCTCATGGCCAGCTGGCCTGTGAGCTGGGGCAGTGCCCAGCACCATTATGGGCTGCTGCCACCCTGGCAGGTGCACAGATCTCTCGACAGGGAGCAGAGCATGGTTTCCCTCTATTGTCATGCCAGATAAAGGCAGTGGCTGGTGCTCAGGGGAGCAATTTGGACACACAAATAACCATCTCCACATGCCCTTCCACTCCCCCAGACTCCTTTGTCAGCCAGCTGCCTGCCAGTGGCTCTTTGTTCCTCTCTGAAAGAAGCCCTGGGGAGGGGGCATCTCCTAAATAGCCATATGCAATGCTAGGAAGGGAAAGATGAGGAAGCTGGAACCAGCAGGGCCGTGGCAGCTGGAGGCAGAAGCTGGATGGAAAGATGTTCCAGAGTTCAGAAAGCACTGGTCTCAGGGCCAGTGAGAGGCATGCTCAGCTCCTGGAACTAGGGAGTGGACACCCCAGCCACAACCCTGCCTTACTCATCTTCATATTTGCCCCAGGGCTGGCCCAGGGCTGGAACCAGGGAGGGAGCCTGAAAGTGTTTCCTGAGTGGTTGTCCAAAGAGCAGGGGGCAGTGAGATTGTTAGTTGCTTCAAGGATCTGGATTCCAGGCATGGAGGACTGGGAGGAGGGGGAGCAGAGTCCCCAGGCCCTGTGTAATGGGGGAGAGAGGGAAGATGCCCTTGCCTAAGACAGCCACAGAAATTGGTGCTAAGTAATCAAGCAATGCTGTGCATAATTCAACAACTATTTATTGCACCCCTACTCTGTGAACTGTGAGCAAACAAAGTCCCTACCATCCTGGAGGTGGCTAGTGAGAGCTCTCCCACTGCAGGGAGACTTCCCGCAGGGAGGAGCAGGCAGAGCTGAAGGGTCTGAGGCCCAATGCAGAAGTTCCAAGGCAGACAGGAGAGAGAAGAAGTCCCGAGGGTTTGTCAGAGGCCCAAAAAATGAAGGAACACCATGGGAGCCATCCTCACAGCTAGACAGGAGCCAGGCAGTGGGTGGCATGGAGAACAGGCACAGGGGACCCTGCTTAGAGGACTGGCATTTTCTCCTGGGAGAAGCAACAGATGAGAAGACACCCTGCTTCCCTGGGCACCAGGTAGCCTGGGCGCCCTGGCCCTCCCAGGAGGCTAAACCTGTGGTGGAAGCAGGGCCCTCCTGCCTGTTTCCAGTTTCCCTTCATGCAGTCCTTCCTGCTCTTCTCCACCCAGAGGCAAGACTGACAAAAGAGCTAAAATGCCGCTGGCATGAGCCCAACACCCACACAGCTGGCTACGGGAAGGGTTCCCCAGGGAGGCTGAGCCAGCAGAAGCCTGGACCAGAGGAGGGCCTGGGGTCTCTGGTGCAGTGCCTGCCCTGCCCTGGGTGTGCAGCTCTGTACCCTCTAGAGCCATGGGGCCTTTACATGCACGCAAAGACTTTCTCTATCTCTTTCTCCTGCAGGGGGGCCTCCTCTTCCTGCCATCCAAGGCATCTGGCTATGGCAGGAAGGTGTCCGAGCTTCCTCAACACTGAGCAAAGACGTGAAGGAATGGGATGCAGTACGATGCAGGCCTCTGGGAGGTGGCTGGTGGGGGTCCACGTGACATCCCAGCGGTAGGGCCCTGTGTCAAACAGAAGTTCGTCTGAGTTAGCCCAGCTCAGCCTGTCAAGGAGTAAGGAAGTGGCCAAGTCCTGTGGGGTGGGGCCTACAGCTGCCTGCTGCCGCCGCCGAGAAGGGTATCCCACATCCTGACTCCTCCACAGCCCCACAGCATCTGTCCCTCTGCAGCATCCCAAGGCTCCTGGGATGTATCCTCCGTCCCAATTCAGTTTACCAAGTGCCCTGTGCATAAGGGTGGACTTTTACTCATTCCAGAAAGAGCTAGTCATCAGACACCTACTGTGTGCCAGGACCCGCGTCAGGTGGTAGACATGAGAGAAGAGAACCCCCATCCAGTCCCTGTGGCCACAGAGTTCTGCAGGGAAGGCAGACACAAACACATCAACAACCAACAATAAACACTTACAAATTGAGCTAAGTGCTCTGAAGATGGGAAAGTGTAATTAGCCAGTGCTTGCTTCCCCCAGCCCTCGAGGCCTGCCCTCATTACAGGAAGCCTGCACCCACCTGACCTTCCCAGCACCAGGCTTGGCCCAGGGCCTGATTCATACTAGAGCTCGAGTACCTGGCACAGCAGAAGAAAATCTGTAGAACCAAACTGGAGAAAAGGAAAAAGAAAAAGAATAAACAATGAGCATCCAGTGTAATCTAATATAATAGACCCTTCCAGGCCAGAGAGGCCAAGCATTTGGCCCCAAATCACTCAGCTGGAAAGGGGCAGAGCCTCAGACCAGAAAACAGGTCTCTGAACTCCTGGTCCACAGTTCCTGCCACAGCCCCACACTGTCCCCGCAGCCCGTCTTGAACTAGGTCACAGCTTCCAGGCCCAGCAACCTCCTCGCCCATCCCAGAGCCCTTTGCAGACCAGTGCTGTCCAGTCAAGCTGTAGGTGACAATGGCCAGGTCCTGCATCTGTGCTGTCCTGTAACACAGACGCATGGTCCTACTCCACTGTCCAGATGTGGCCACCGGAGGGAAAGGGAGAAATGAGAAGGGCTGCAGAGAGAAGGAGGCAAGAAGGAGCTGGAACCCAAGCCAAGAGGCAGCAGAGGCAAAGGATCATGTCTGATCCTCCTAAGAATCTTCTGTCTCCAAAGCTACGGGACCCACTAAAGGGTCCTGTGCTCAGTGATGAAGAGCGTTGATTGCAGCTTCCATGGCTTCCTGGGAGCTGCACAGCACCTCCGACACTCCAGTCATACCGGCTGTCATCATTGTCACCATTGCACACAGTTTCTCACCTCCCAGCTCATGGTCCTACGCCAGCCTGGAGCACCCTCCCTTCCCCTCCTCTGGACAGCTCTTCCTCTTCCTCCAGGCGTCAGCTCACTGGCCTCTCTGGGAAGGGGTCCTGTACACCCTGGCCTGGGTTGGTGCCTCCTGAGTGTGTCCAGAGCCTGCCTGGCAGGTGGAGGAGACTTCATCTCTCCATCCTTGCTGCTAGTTTCCCCATTCTGGGCCCATACCCTTCCCAGTCCCCAGCTCTGGAATCCTCAGAAATTCTTTTCACACAGCCACAGGTTGTCAAAAGTCCTACAGGCCCCATTCCCAGGGTTCGGCCCCTGGCAGAAAGACCTGCTCACAGGGAAGAGCCAGAAAAAGGCCAGGCACTGACAGAGAAATGACCTTAGGTGTGGACAACCTAGGCACACATTTAGGAGAGGAAATGAGAGGTGGACAGAATCTGAGCAGATCCTCTGGGAGGACTTCCTGGAGGATAGGTCCTTCTCCCCATCATGCCCTGAAGTGGCTGAGATTCTCCCCTGCAGATTGCAAACCCTTCCCTGGCTTCCTAACTCCCCAAGAACTCCATCCCACCCAGAGTCTACGCTGGGCTGGTGTGTGCTCAGTGGCACATTCACCCAGCAAGTATGTCTCGCTGCCATGCATTAGGAGGCTTCCACTCCCAGGGTCAGGCCTCAGGCCATCAGGGAGAGAGCAGGGCAGAAGAGGAAGCACTGAAACTATGACATAGGAGCGCCAGGCCCATAGGGCCATGCAGCCAGGCTGTGGGAAGGCCAACCCAGATGCCTCTCCTCCCCCAGGCTGAGGGACAGGCAGCCTAGACAGGCCTCTGAGCCAGCAGGTGACAGAGAAGAAGAAGCTGGCAGGAAACAGGAGAGAGGCAGGGGGACAGATCAGGGGCCAGGATGGAGGGACATGGAGGAAGATTAGGGAGGCAGGAGAGCAGAGGAAAAAGGACAAAGTCTCCCCTGGCTCTAGGGCCAATTCCAGGAAGCTCTGGGCAACCAGGCTCCTTCCCTGTCCCTCGCCTCTGGCCAGCCCTCCACTCTCTTAGGGGAGCAGGATGGTATCCTGACACCAGGTACAGGGGACCCAAGGTACTGGGGGTAGACATGGGGGCAAGGTGGGAAAACCGTGAATCCTGTCCCTGGGCCATGGAAGGACAGGGCAGGACAGGTCTCCAGAGCCCCAGAGAGCACAAGATGTCCACAGGCTCATCAGCACCTGAAGCCCCACACAGGTTTGTTAGTACAGCCAGAAGAGGTCTGAAGAGTATCCAGACCCCTAAGCACCCCTGAGTGATTGAAAGTGCCCCTCTATCTCCCATTGCTTCTCCCACAGACTTCCTGCCTCCCTGGTGTGCTGAGCCCAAGGGGTCTGGGCTCCTCAAGGAGCCCAGGAGAGGGTCGTGTCAGGGCTCAGTGAGGGTGGAGGTCCTCAGTGGCTGGGGGAGAGGAGCCCCAGTCAGATAGTAGTATGGATCATAGGGCACCCCCCACCCCAAGCGTTCCACCTGGGGTGGAGGCAGGCATGGATGGAGCTAAGGGAGAGAAGGGGGCACAGGACACATAGGGAGGAAGAAGGAGGCAGGACTGGGCAGGGCCATGGAGTTTTGTTTATTTGGGGCCTTTCTTGCTGCTATTCCTGTTTGGCAGCCAGAGCTGTGCTGACAATCAGAGATATCCCTCTCCTCTCCTCTTTTCTCCTCTTTTCTCCTCTTTTCTCCTCTCTTCTCCTCTCCTTTCTTCTCTTTCTTCCCTTTCTTCTTCTTCTTCTTCTCTCTTTCTGTCTCTCTCTCTCTCCTTTCTCTTTCTCCTTTATTTTTATTTTTTATTTTGTTTTTGGAGACAGGATCTGGCTATGTAGCCCAGGGTGGCCTCAAACTCATGATCCTCCTGCCTCAGCTTCCCAAGTACTGGGATTACAGGCAGGCACCATCACATCTGGTAGTCAAAGACATCTCTAGGGATTTCACCCAAGGGAGACTCAGCCAGGCTGGAGAGGAGGCAGCAGGCAGGCCCCACCATATGCATGCCCCAAGCAAGCATGCCCTCTGTTCTTCTAGGAAGGCCAAGACACCCCAAAGGAAACCAGATAGTGTTCATGCCCCAGAGACAAGCCCTGAAGGGCCAGCCTAGATGCCAGAGACTTGGCAATCAACTGTGACCTGTTGGTGCTGGGGGTGGGGGGGCAGGGGGCGGAGGCCAGTGGAGGTGAGAAAGAAATCTCAAGCTACAGCCACATGGAGACCCCTGTGAGAGTCAGGCAGCTGACATGGGCAGAGAACCATCCTGACAGAGGCCTGGCAGTGAAGCCTGACAGCCAGCTTCCTTTTCTGTCCCCCTCCCTTCCAGGGGTCCCAGAACATAGGGGCTAGGACAAGGGCAAGACTCCTAATCCAACATGGGGAACCAAACCCATCACTGACGACAGCACTCTGAGCCCAGGTGCATCACCCATGCAGCCCGCTTTGTACAGGGGTGACAAATACAGCCACCACCTCAAATTGCAGGTGCAGTGAAAACTGAGGGAGTATTTGGGGCACACTGAGCCCAGATGCTATTACCTGCCCTCTCTCCTCCTCACCGTGTACACAGGAGTGACCAGAGCCGGGGGAGGACCCAGCACAGCGTCTAACCACCTGTCATTTGGATGCCAAGCTAGGGTGATGAGGGTAGGAGGCTAGAGTGGCCCAAGAGATTGACAGCTGAGCAGGAGAGGCCAGCACGAGACAGGAGAGTGACAGCATCACAGTAACCAGAAGGACCCAGCCACCCATGCCAGCATCCAGCATGAGGATGGACCCAGGGCCTTGCTGTGGGCCTGTGTCCCAGTGACCTAAAACTTCCTCCATGCGGGAAAGAGTCTGGACCAGGGTGGGTGGCACCTGGACAGGGTGGGTGGCACCTGGATAGGGTGGGTGCTAGGACCCAGCAAGTGAAGCCCTGTTAGGACTTCTGTCTTCCTCTGCTCCCAGCAGGGACAGAGACCCTTCTGCCTCTGACTCTGTGAGCCTCTCCCTGACATACCCCTCTCTCTGCTCTAGGGTGATGCACCGGGTCCAAGGCAGACACACAGGGCCAGCCAAGGGTGCCAGTGGCTAGGGAGAAAGAGGAGGCAGAAGAGGATGAGCAGGACCCCAGGGACCGAGGGAGGGAGTGTGCGAGGGTGGGACATCCAAGGAGCTAGAGAAGCAGGTGAGGAGGAATGGGAAGAAGGGAGAAGGAGGCGGCAGGGGAACCCTGCAGCCCTGGAGGCAGAGCCACATTTGGTGAGATCCACCTCAGCCCTGAGAGTGAGCACCGGAACCGGAACCAGAACCGGAACCGAGGCTGGCTACTTTGAGCAGATTCTCTGCCAGGGGCTTTGCCTGTCCTACCTCCTGGGTGGCCAGGATTTTCACTCCCACTTTACAAATAAATACAAAAGTCTAGTAACCTGCCTTGAGGTCGCACCAGGGTCTTGAACACAATCTCATTTTTCCAAAGCTCTTGGCTGGCACTATCTACTTCCTGCCGACCCTGAGCCAGCGTGGTGCCTATAGCAGGTCATCAAAAATGAGCAAAGGCAGGCAGGAAGGGGAAAGATAAACCAGGGAGATTCTTTGGCAGTTAGAAAATAAATAATAAACGTGCTGCTTCCTGATGCCAGGCTGGCAAAGTGCCCAGGACAGCTGCCCTGCACTTGGCAGCTCAGGGCTGAGCTTGCCTCATCTTTTCCAGAAGTATGTGCGGCCAGATAAGTCAGCCTTCAGGTATGCAGGGAGGTCTGCGGCCACCGGCTCCTTCTCTCTGCTCTCTCCCCTTCCTTTCCAAATCTGCCGCCTTCTTGCTGCCTCCCAGCCCCCACCCACTCAGCCAGCCCAGCTTTGGTCCCCTCCCTGAGTCGGCAGCTTTGTTGGGTGCCTGTGACCAGCCCCCTCAGAAAAGCAGGTCCCCCGCCAGGGAGGCAGGTCCTGCATGGTGCTGGGGGAGGGGCAGGAGCGCCACATCATCTAACAGGTTGGTCAGGCTGGGAGGCGTCCCGCCCTCCTGCAGCTAATGAGCACTGTGCGACAGGTGTTTGCGCCTCAGTCCCCAGCTTGCCCTGGCTGCGACAGGAGGCAGCTGCCAATCGGTCGTCCCTCCAAGGCTCATTCCCTCACCCCTGGGCCCTCCTGCTCCCAGGCCAGGGGGCGGGGGGCACCATGGCCTGCCGCTCCTGCGTCATTGGCTTCAGCAGCCTCAGCGGCTGTGAGGTGACCCCTGCGGGCAGCCCCCGGCCTGGGACCTCAGAATGGGGCAGCTGCAGTGCCCCTGGGCTGGGCTTCAGCTCCCACAGCCTCACAAGCTGCTGGCCCGCTGGCACCATCCCCAAGGTGACCGTGAACCCAGGCCTGCTGGTGCCCCTGGACATCAAGGTGGACCCCGCTGTCCAGCAGCAGAAGAACCAGGAGAAGGAGGAGATGAAGGTCCTCAATGACAAATTTGCCTCCCTGATTGGCAAGGTAAGCAGAAGCGGGGGTTACCCCAACGGAAGCCTTGCCAGCCTTGGGCAGGTGGGGCAGGTGGCCGAGCTCTGTATTTCCCTGAGCATCGTTTGTCAGGCCCCACCCCCACCCCCAGCCAATGGGGAGGCAGCGTGGCTAAAGCCACTGGCAGGCTGACTCTGGGCAGAGATGAGGAAGGAAGTCCTGATCCATCCTGGTGCTGGGGACAGAGGGGACCCCTCCATGGCTGCAGAAAGCTGTCTGGATGAGGACATGAAGCAAGGGCTGGGATCCCCCCACCCCATGGTGTACTAGGGAATGCCTCCCACAGCAACGGCTCAGAGGGCATGGCCGCTGCCCTACCTCCTGCAGCCACCCTCCTGTCCATCTCTCAGGCCCCTGGTCCACCAGCATCTCTCTCCAGACAGCCCTGCTTTGCTTCCCTGGTCAGTGGAGCTGGCAGGGCCGAGGGGACGTGCAGGGCTGCCGAGGCCAGGGTGAGCAAAGATGCAGCTCTGGTGTCATGAGATAGGAGTGCAGGGGGCGGATGATCCAGAGCCAGGCAGCCAGCTGGGTCCTTTGCATCCTGTGTGAGTGGAGGGAACGAGTCCTTGGCTCCCCAGCACCCACACTTTCTAGACTCTGCTGCCCACGGTCTGCAGCTGTCTGGGGCTCTGTCTTCATCTCCACCCCAGGGCAAGGGAGCTCCTAAGGAAGTCCTGCCCACTGCCCAGCCTGCTCCCACTCACCTCCTGCCTGCAGCCTCTTGTGACCAGCTTTCCTGGCTCTGCATCCTCCCATACTGCCCAAGAATTACAATCATAACAACAACCACTGCATCAATTGTTTACTGAGTGCCAGGCACCATGGATGCTTTACATGTTTATCTTCACTTCCCTCAACCACCTTATGAAGGAAGGCATTTTATGCCCATTTTACAGAGGAGGAAAACCCTATCTTTTTCTCTCCCCCAATAAACAGAAGCCCAGCCTTCCAAGCCCTGTACAGTCCTTACCTGTGCCTTACCCCTGATTCTGTTCCACTGTTTATAGCTGCGGAGCAAGGGAGCGGGGAGCAATCAACCTGTGTGGAACCGCTGCCTGGGCCTGGCACTCCGCAGGCACCTGGGAGGTGGGAAGCAGTGTAGCCCACATGGCCTTCCTACAAGGGTTGTTATTTTCCCTGCTGTGCAGGTTAGGAATGTGAGGACCAGAGAGGCTAAGTTCCTTGCCCAAGGTCACACAACCAGCAATGGTAGAGTTTCAATTTGAACTCAGGTCTGTGAGACACAAAGCCAGTGGTCTCTGAGGTGAGAATCATGTCTTCCCCTCCCCCCCCACGATCCCAGGAAGGGAGGTCTGTGGAGGGGCAGGCCAGCACCACTGAGGCCAAGCCCCCCTTCCCACAGCCCTGGCTGCCCGAAGCCCCGCTGCCGCTGCCGGGCTGCTTTTCCTCAGAGAGGCACCTCCTGCCAAACCCTGCTAATCCCTTAAAAGGAATGCTCCACTGAGCTATGTAATTTGGCTCAGATCGCTGGCTTTGCTTCTCAGAGGCCAGTGCTGATGTCACCCTGTGTCTCTGCCAGGGGCATGGGGTGGGAGCCAGTGGGTGTGGCTCAGAGAGGGAGCCCTCAAGGTTAAGGTCCTGTGACCGGGCAAGGGTGATGACCTTGAAGGTCCTTAGCCAAACTAGAGTCTCACAGCCCTCAAGGTTGGTCATGGGATGAGGTACCCTTCATGGTAAGAAGCAAGGAGCTGAAGGTGCCAGCCTTTTGGGGGCCCCAAATTCCAACGCTCTGCTCCAAGAGCACTGTCCCCTAGCAAAGGCTGTGAAGGCTCAGCCAGAAGCAGGCAGCTGGTAAGAGAGTGAATCCTGGAACACCAGTGCTGGGTTTAAATCCTGGCTCCACCACTGGCACGCTGTATAATCTCAGGCAATTTACTTAATCTCTCTGTGCCTCAGTGCAAATCAGTATAATGGGCTTAGCGATCAAATGGGATAATTTTTTAAAAGAACATACCTGGTACATAGTAAGTGCTTTATAACTGTTGTTGTTTGTTGTTGTTGTTGTTAGGTGCTGTCGAGTCTGTATCCGACTCATAGCAACCCTCATAGGGTTTTCAATGGCTGTTTCAGGATTGTTCGGGATTGGGAGTGGATTGCCAGGTCCTCCCATTTTTGCGGTGCTGGGAATTGAACTCGGGACCTCAGAGACTGCTGCGCAGCACTCTACCAATTGAGCTAAATCCCAGCCTTTATAACTGTTAATGAAAATAAATAAGTGGGCCTCACCCAGGGAGCTCCCAAAACCCCGGCAGCCCCTTCCAGAAAGGGGCCTCAGAGGAGGGGAGGGAAAAGCCTGGGAGGGGGGGAGGAACTTGGAAGGCAGGGTCGTAGTGTGGGCAACAAGAAGCCAAGATGCGCCTAGTGCAAGGGTGGGGCTCTGAGCAGAGAGGAGGCAGGGGGGCACTCACTCCATATCCCCTCTGGGTTCTCTGAGTCATGGAGATAAACCAGAGTGTGGAGGAGTGAGGGAGAAGCAGGAAAGGGGAAGCAGGGGGGGAGGAATTTCCACAAATTGGCAAAGAGGCCCTGAAGCAGTACTGTCTCTTCCACTTGTTGGCTGTGTATCCTTGGGCAAGCCACTTACCCTCTCTGTGCCTCAGAGGCCATGACTCAACTTAGCTCCCCTCTATTGGCCCTAACTTCTACCAGTGGAAGGACTGGCAAGGCCACGGTCATGAAAGGAAGGACTGAGAAGGTGCAGTGGCAGAAGAGGCCAGGGAGGCAGGGAAGGGCAGGGCCCATCTTCAGCAGAGTCTGCCATTTGGCCTCTTGCCTTCACGTGGAGACTACAGGAGTGAAGGAGGTGGATGGGATGAGGAACTGCCCAAAGCTGGCCTACGGGGGCTATGAAGAAGGAACCAGGGCAGTGGCAAATGCCTAGAGACAGAGGGATAGGACAACGCTGTTCTCTGGGCCCAGGTGGCCTCCAGAAGTCCTGGAGCCATCCCCTACCTGGGCAGGCAGACCCAGGCCAGCCTTTTCTGATGAAGGGACTTGGGGGCTCCATGGCTGAAGGCAGGGGATTGGAGGCCCTTCCCAGAGGGATGGTCCTGCAGGCTCTGCACCTCAACCTCCCAGGCTGCCAGCCTCCTCCCTGAGGCATCCCCAACTCCAGCCAGGAACTCCAGCTCAGCTGCTCAGGTTCCACTACAAAAATCATACACCTCCTGCCCAGCTCGGCCCAGCACCATGGAGCTCTGGACCCTGGTTTCCTCATCTGTGAAGTAGAGAGGCAGAGGGCCCGGCATTTGCTCTTGGAGGCCCCTCCTGGAGCAGCCGCTGTGTGATCAGCCAGCGCAGGGAGGAGGAGTGTGGGGAGGGCCCGCCAGCCTGCGTGACTTGGAGATGATCACCCTGGCTCCTTTCAGGGTGCAGGGTGCAGGGTGCTGGGATTATTGGCCCTCCCTAGGCCTTTGTTTCAAGAGGGAGGGGCCTCTGGAGGGAAGGAACTGGGTGAGGGATGAGTTTCCATCCCCACCCACCATGACAAGGGCAGCGAGAGTCAGGGGGCTTCCCTGGTTCCCCAAGACAACAAGGGCCTTCAGCTGTACTAAGACAGCCAATGCACACCATCTCCCAGTGACCGAGTACTGAACCATAGACCACTGAAGTTAGACTAAAGGAAGAACTTCCTGCTGGGAAGGTTTGCTGCCCATGGGTGGAGGAAGGAACCTGAGTCTCTCCTCTCACCCCACCCTCAGTGTAAACACAAGAGTCCTGCTTGTCAAAACGGAGGGAAGGTGGGGTGAGCAGATACCTCCCCCTACACACTCCCTGTCACACACGAAGCAGAAACCCTCCTGACCTCCATCCCCACTGAACCTGTTCTGTTGTGACTACAAAAGACCATAGGTTTAGGGCAGCTTCAAGCAGAACTTCCCAGCAGGTGGGGGTGAAGCCAGGGAGTGCCAGCACTAAGAGGCCATTGCCCATGGTCATCCGGTGCTCCTGGGCTTCTGTAGATGTCAGAGGAGGCTTGCCAAGGTCATCAGAGGAGGCTTGCCAAAGTCATCAGAGGGTCTCAGGACCAAGACGAAAACCTGGAGGTGTGGGCAGGGCCGTGAGAGAGGAGGAAGGGGGAGCCATGGAGGGCCAGGGTGGGCGGCAGCCTTCAGATGGGCCCATCCGGGAAGCCTGGCCATCAGTTTCTTTGTGACCCTAGACAGGTCACCTGAGCCTTGGGTCCCCTTCACCCCTCTCTAAATGAAGGGCACAGAGAGCTAAGCCAAAAGACTGCTGGCCACCCTCTCGGACTGTGGTGCTGGGCGCCCAGATCAAGCAGCAGCAGCGGGTGGGAGGTGGCCCAGATGCTTGCCCGAGGTCACAGGAAACATGGCAGGCTGGTTATGGCAGCGCCCTCCTGACAAAAACAGTCCCTGCTGTTCAGGAGCAGGACTAGCCAGCCCTCCCGCCTCAGCAGCCTGGTGGAAAGAACACCAGGAGGGGAGCAGGTGGCCTGGGGAGTGGAGCAGGTGACTTCGGGGCTGAGGGCTGAGTGGCAGGGACTTCCTGCCCCGGGGCAGAAGAGGGAGGAGGGAGAGCGCCTGGGGCAGGCCAGGGCCTGGAGAGGTGGGCTGGGTGAGGAAGAGGCAGGGACCCCTGCCCTAGCTGGGCTGGGCTGGAGAGGGAAGTAGGGGAGCTGCTGGTAGCTAGCCTGTGGTCCATGGGCCATAGGAGCCCCAGCAGGAGGCAGGTGGGAGGCAGAGCTTAAGCACAGCAGCAGGGCTCTGAGCCTTCCCAGGGGCCTTGCTCGGGGCACAGCTGGCCCTATCTGGCAGCAGATGCCTGCTCTGAAGGGGCAGCTAGGTCCCTGGGCCACAGTGGCCAAGGCCCCCACTGTGGTGTTTATACTATCTCACTGCAGTCTACTTGGATGCCTAGTCTGGCCCTGCCACCTGCTAATTTTGTGACCTTGGGCATTTCTTCCAGCTCCCTGCACCTGGTTCCCTCCTGTGTAGAATGTGCTGGTGATAACACCTACCCCATGGGGGGCTGCAGGCCTCTAATGAGTTAAGGACAAAGCCTTCAGAATCAGGCCAGCACACAATAGATGCCACCTAGGGACTGGTCATCATCACCATTCTTAGTTCATCCCCAGGTTCTGCCCCCAACAGCCCTCAGAGGCAGGCAGGTGTTATCCCTCCCAACTTCTAGCTGGGGAAACTGAGGCTCAGAGAGGTGGCAAGTCTGGGGTTGTCAAGAGGATTCATGCTGAATTCCCAAGCAGGCCCCACCTTGCTGAGTTCACCAGGCAAGATGAGACCAGGGTAACTTACTATGGGAAGAAAGGCAAATGAGTCCCTGACAACTCTGGGTCCCAGGCCCATGGGTCTTCCAGCCCAGCGCCACCAGGCTTGGTAAGCCTGTCCCACAGCAGGCACTGTCACACCCTGGCTCCTCTCCCTCACTGCAGCCCTGCCCTCCCTGGGAAGCTTTTGCTGACTCGCTCCGCCCGTCCTCTCTTATCTCACATCTTCAGCAAGAACTTCAATAACTGGAGGTGCACTGAACGCTGCGTGAGCCATCAGGGGTGCATGTGTGCAGATGAGCTCCCACTTCCCAGGGAGGCCCCCCTGCAGGTGCACTAGCCCGCCCAGGGATCCCAATGGGGATCCCCCTGACGCACTCAGCGCCCTCTTGCTCTCCCAGGTCCAAGCCCTGGAGCAGCGCAACCAGCTGCTGGAGACCCGCTGGAGCTTCCTGCAGGGCCAGGACTCCAGCACCTTCGACCTTGGGCACCACTATGAGGCCTTCCAGGGCCGGCTGCAGGAGGAGCTGCGCAAAGTGAGCCAGGAGCGGGGCCAGCTGGAGGCCAACCTGCTGCAGGTGCTGGAGAAGGTGGAGGAGTTTCGGATCAAGTAGGTGGAGCCCTATGGGGGCTGTGGGCAGCGACTGAGGATGGGGACCAAGCTGTACTCAGGCAGGATGCAACCGAGTCAGAGAAAGGGGAAAGAAGTTAAGGAACACTTGTCTCCTCGAGATGTATTTGAGGGCCTCGTATGAGCCAGGCACCACGCCAAATACTGAATCTGTGGTAGTGACCCTTACAACAAAGTCAGTCTTGTGCTGGGTCACAGCTAAGTCCTTTGCTTGCTGGCCCCGGGCACTGTCACAACCACAGCCCTGGCTCCAGCAGGGTGCCCTCTGTGCCTGTTAACATGCCTGCTCCTGCCCACCGGACGGGACACCTTGTCACTATGAGAGCAATAGATGGGCTTCTGCTTTGCATACAGCTTTGGATTCTGATCTCGGTTGGCTAGAAAGGAGAGAAAAGCATCAGGCTGGTGACAGAATGGGTGGTTTTATTTGAATAAAGCCACAGTCCCCATGGGTATGACATGCCAGGCATCCAGGTAGCTTGGGAACAGAGGAAAACACAGCTCCCACCTGCACAATGCTTTTACAATCTAGCAGGGCAGACAGGCAAACGTATAAACAATGGGTGGGCAGTATGGCCTGGTGGCAATGGGCCTGCCTGTGCATTAGAGGGAAGGGAATTAATCCTCACTGCACCCTCACTAGCTGGACCTCAGTTTCCTCCTGTGTGACATGGGAATGATGGTGGTTGACACCCAGCCTCAGCTCCCATGAGGAAGAAGTCCAGCATTCAGTAGCGTGCCTGGCAGCTGCGATGGCAGCTTTCCTGCCCCTTAGAAGGCTGAAGGCCTCACGGCACAATGGGTTGACAGTTTGCTGAGCAGAACTGGCCAGCCTAGGAGGGGAGAATGGACACTGGGGGAGTTCAGAGAAGAGATGACCCTCTCTGACTGGGTAGCCGGCAGGACTTCTGAGACAAGGAGGTTGATGCAGAGCAGAGAGGCTGTGCCCCTGCACGCCTTCTTGGGTCTGGCCTCCTTCAAAGGGGCCCCCAGCCAGGGTGAGGGGAAGACTGAATATATCTGACCTCCTCGTCCTTCAGTGCAGCCCAGCCCCCAAGTTCAGCCAATTGAGACAGGGTGGAGGGTGGGGCAGTACATCTAGAAGGCTAGGGACCTGGGCTTTGGCATAGCTCACCCACTACCTCCCCCCACACCCTGCCCTCCTTGGTCCTAGGAAACACACAGGGCCTCCAATCTCCCATTCTGAGCTGCCTGGCCACCCAACACTTGACCATGAAGTTATGCTGGTTCGCCAGAATCTGTGGCCCAGTGTCCTGGTTCCCTTGGCCCTCAAAGACCAAAGAATGGCAGAGCCAAGGCAATGGCACACACCTGTAATCCCAGCAATTCGGGAGGTTAAGCAGAAGAATCATGAGTCTGAGGTCAGAGGCAGCCTGCATAACTTAGTGAGACACTGTCTCAAAATAAAAAGAGAAACCTCGGCCCAGCACAGCTGCGCACACCCGTAATCCTAGCAACTCAGGAGGATGAGGCAGTAGGATCACAAGTTCAAGGCCAGAGGCAGCCTATGCAATTTAGTGAGACCTTCTCTCAAAATAAAAAATAAAAAGGAGCTGCGGGTGCAGCTCAGTGGCAGAGTGCTTAACTAGCATGGGCGAGAGACTAGGTTCAACCTTCAGTACTGCCCCCCAAAAAAACAAAAGGCAGAGCTGGATTTGGGTCTTGGGCCCTCCTTTTATGGGAATGAGCAGAGGCCCAGAGATGGCAGGGCTTGTCCTTAGGCCCATAGGGATGTGTGCTTTACTTATCCCCAACCTGGGAAGACCACTGTGTAAGGCTTCCCTCCCATCCCCAGCCCCACCAGAAAGAGTCCCTGGAGCCACGCAGCTGGAGCCATGTGCAGACACTGCTGCGGTTTTCACCTGGCCCATGGCCTGGTTTCCATCCACCCAATGTCTGATGGTGGGGTTAGATTAGGCTCAGGGCCTGTGTGCCCTCTCTGGGGAGGGAATCCCCCCAAGTAGGGGAAGGAGAGTCTAGGTCCTAATGGTGAGGCCTCTGGGTCTGCAAAACAAAGCCAGAGCTGCTGCCTGGGGGTGCAGAGCTGGGCCCCTAGGAGGGAGCCAGGAGGGAGCCTGGCGGGAGCGGAAGGCATAGGGTGGGGCCCTGGCAGGGAGGGGATGTGCCCTGCCCCTGCAAGGTGATGAGATCAGCCCTGCTCCAAGAAATAAACAAGTGGTGGGGGAGGGCCTGGAGGTGCAATAAGCTGAAAAGGTCCATTTGAAAAGCGGGTGGCTGGCAGACTGGCCAAGGATTAGAGTGAAGTAGTGGTTAAGGCATCACCCACACCTCTGTGTAGATGGACATTTCCAAGGGCTTTGAGGTCACAAGGACCCCTAAGGTCCAGCTAGTCTAACCCTCCTACTAACAGAGGAGAGTGGACCTCAGGGACCTCAGGGACATCAGGGAAGCAGCACTCACAGGGCTGACTCCTACTAACTCTACTAACTCCTACTAACTCTACTAACTCTAACAGGGCTCTCCTACTAACTCTACTAAGAAGAAAGCAGAGGCTCAGCAAAGGGAAGCAACTTGCCCAAGGCCATACAGCAAGTGACCTGGATACCTCACACAGTGGTACAAGCTGGCTGAGAAAAGATAGGGAGAGACTGGGGACTGAGTTCCAGTAGAGCTCAGGCCCTGCATGGGCTGGGGCAGGTCGCATCCCCCTGAGGAAGGGGCCTTTCTAATTCACACCAAGGCTGGGGATGGACAGCAGTAGCCATAGGAGCCTGGGGACCAGCTCCAGAAGGGAGGCCTCAGGGATGCCGCTGGGCCTCCAGTTTGCCCCTGGGGCCAGGCCTCGGCCCACCTGAAGGGCAACCTGGAGGGCCAGGACCAGGGCAGGTCTGGCCTCGGAAGGATGCCATGAGGAGGCTCCCTCTGGTTCCCACACTCCTGGTAGCCTGCTCTGGTGGTGTGGGCCACTTGATGCCCCTCAACTGCCCCAACATTTTTCCCTGGATCCCCTGGCAGGTCTCTATTAGGTGGTCTGCGAAGGACACCCAAGAAACACAGGTTCCCTGTCTTCTTCCCAGCAAAGGGCACACTCAGTGAGGTGGGAGGCTCAATGGGGCTCAGCCAAGGCCCAACCCCCCTCCCAAGGGTTTTCAGGAGACAGAGCTAATAATAAACCAGGGAGCCAGCCCCAAGCAATTAGAAATTACTCGGTAGGCCAAGCAACAATCAGAGACAGGGTAATGATGAGGAGGGAGGCCAAGAAGCGCACAGGGGATGGGAAGGACAGTGAGGCGGTGAGCAGAGGCTGGGCACATGGGGGCCACAGGTTCCCCCCCACCCCAGGCTGGCTGACTCTGCTACCCAGAGGAGAGGGAGAGGAGGGGCTCAACTGCCCACATGCATGTGGAGGGCAGTTGGTGAGGGTTTCCCCACCCCATCCCCAGAATGGGGAGCTCTTCGGAGCCCCCAGATTCCAGTGGGATTCCTGTTCACATCAGCCCAACCCGAGGATTGAAGAGGATTGAAAGGGGTGTGCCCAGAACCACCCCTTCTCTGCCACGAGGCTTCCTGAGGCTTCTGTCTGCAAATACTGGAGGGCAAGGCAGAAGGCCTAGCTCGGCACCAGGCCGCATGTGAACACTGCTACCACTAACTCAGTCCTCACCACATCGCCATTGTCATGGCTGAGGCACACATAAGTAACTGCAAGGCCATGCAGTTAGTTAGCAGGAAGCCAGGATTTGAACCCCTGATGAATCAGCGCATCACAGGCACCTCCACGATCTCCTTCCTCAACTGTCAACTGGGACCCACAGGATCTCCCCAGCTGGGAGCTCTGAGCATCACAGGAGAGGGTGCAGGGGAGCACCCAGCGCAGGGGGAGAGGATGGGCCACAGCACCTGTCACCCCTCCAGTTGGGGTTTCCAGAGCATTTCTTTCTCCCTGGCCCATTCCTCTTCTCTGCCCCTGTCACTTGCACCCTCAGATACTGTTGCAAACTTGAAAGTGAAGACAGGGCTGGGCACAGTGTGCACAGCCAGCACCCTGAGGTTCAGAGGCCCCAGGCCCTGTGAGTGCTGCTTCCCTGAGGTCCACTGTCCTCTGCTCCCAAGGCAGGTGGTGGACAAAGAGGCAAGGGGGGCAGGTCCAGTCAGCTGGCACTGCCGGTGCCATGGGGTCAGGGACTGGGGCAGGCAGGCAGGCGGCTATAATTAGAGCCACCAATGACTCAGGCATTCCCTGGAGAGGAGGGAAGAACCAAACCCCACATCTCTGGGGCTGTTGAGGGCTGGAGTGGAGTCTGAGGCTGGCATATACCCACCTACCCCATGAGGCCAAGACAGACAAACATCTTGATTGGAGGAAGAAGGTAAAGTCCAGGAATCCAGGGATTGCGCCCCCCCCAAACATCCAATAATGTCCTTGTTGCAATCACAAGGTGGCCTAGACTAAGAAGAACAACCTGAGATAAGAGTTGTCCTTTATAGAGTCTCTACTACACAACATGTACCTGCTTGTCATTGCAGCAAGGGTGGACTGGGTCAACCCCTTGCACATACCCCTTAGAGACATGGAGGCCAAGGGAGGTGGGATGGAGTTAATTGCCCAAAAGCACACTGTTGGTTCTCTCTCTTCCTTTTTTAAAATTTTATTTACTTATTTATTTATTTATTTAATTCATTTATTTTTTGTGGTAGTTGGGGGTTGAACCCAGGGCCTCACATATACTTCACAAGTGGTCTACCACCAGGCTGCACCTCCAGCCCATCTTTAAATTTGATTTTGTATTTTGAGTCACACAGGCTGCCTCTGGCCTCACTGGGATTACGGGTGTGTGCCACTGCAGTTGGCTTCATTTTTTTTCTTTTTTTTTTTTTTTCAGTGCTGAGGGATTGAACCCAAGGCCTGGTTTGTGCATGCTAGGCAAGCGCTTGATCACTGAGTTGGATCCCCAGCCCTAGTCCTTGCTCTTCCTGTCCTCATTTGGACGGAGGAATGAATTGGGGAGGAATGAATTGGCCACACACTGTCTATGGAAGCAGAGGGGAGAAGGGCGGGGCTGCAGGGAAGGGTGGAGGGGGAGGAAAGGAGGTGTAAGCAGGATGCTGGGCACAGCTTGTTTGAACCTGAGATTCTTGGGACAGGAGGTAGGGAAACAACAAAGGAACAGCAAACTGAGCCAGGGTGAAAGGGCTACACAGTCAGGAAGGCTTTCTGGGGGAGGTGGGTTGCAGCAGAGCCAGGACATGGGCAGCCACAGAGGGGAGTGAGAGAATGGGGAGCCAGTGCCACTGGGGAGAGGGGATTTGTCACAGGACACCCATGATTGCATCCACCCAAGGAAGGGCCACGTTTCTAATTGGCACAAGGGGGATAGAAAAGGCCTGAGCCCCACACAAGGGAGCAAAGCAAACACCAGATTCCCACTACATCAGCTGAGCAACCTCTCCCCTCCCCCCAGGTATGAGGACGAGATCTCCAAGCGCACAGACCTGGAGTTCACCTTCGTCCAGCTGAAGAAGGTAGCCTACCCAGCTGCCCAGGGCCTCCCTCAGGGCCTCCTGCCCCTTTCCCTCAGGATCACCTACTTTCCTTTATGCCCTAGCACAGCCCTCAGAGGCTTCAGTCCCAAGACCAGCAGACAGATGGACAGATACATCTGTCCCCCACCTGCTTAGAGCGAGATCTCCTCAGGGCATCCCTCCACTCTCACCCAGGAAGTTGGCCCCACTCCCACTCCTCCCTGGAACCCCGCCATTCCCTCTCCATCTCTCACCTCTGCTCCTAACCCTAGGACCTGGATGTTGAGTGTCTTCGACGGACTGAACTGGAAACCAAGTTAAAAAGCCTACAGAGCTTCGTGGAGCTGATGAAAACTGTTTATGAACAGGTAAGCAAGGCGGGGCCAGCGACTGTCCAGCCAAGAGCAGACTGCTCCCTGGGCAAGGAACAGGGTGTTGGGGGTGGGTCCAGAGGCGTGGAACCTTTAACAGTCACAAGTTCCAGCCACAAACTCAACTTCCTAAACCTCTTCCTGTCCTGATGTCAATAATCCTATGTGTCCCTTTGCCATTCATTTCCTGAAACATGACTAGGGTCCCCAAAGCCACCCTCTTGGGGAGAACCGTGCCTTCATGTATGTTGGAGTGCTGAGGGCATGCAAGGGACCATGTGTGTGGGGCAAGGATCGGGAGGCTGGCCTCAACACAAGGCCCTTGAGCAACTCTTCCAGCTCAACTGACCTCCCTCCAAGCCCTGTACCATAACCCAGGCCCCTAGCCAGGCTCAGTGGTGCACACCTGTAATCCCAGCAACTCAGGAGGCAGAAGCAGGAGGATTACAAGTTTGAAGCCGGAGGCAACCTGTGTAACATAGTGAGACCCTTTCAGATAGATAGATAGATAGATAGATAGATAGATAGATAGATAGATAGATAGATAGGCTGTGGTACAGCTTAGTGGTAAAGCACTTTCAAAGTATGCACAAGGCCCTAGGTTCAAACTCCCAGTATAAAAAATAAAAATAAAAAATAAATAAACCACATACTCCCCCATTCTAGCTCTGATGGGCACACACAGGCAGGGAAGACTTATAGCTTCTACTGGAACAAAAATGATCCAGTAAATGCAGACAGAGGAGGCTCCAAAACACATTGTCATTTGTCACCTATGCCCTCAGCAAAGCCTGATGGATGATGGCCCAGCAAGACCTGTCTTGCTGCCTGACTGGCAAAGCTTCTCCTCCTCTGCTCCACTGTGGCTTCCTCGGCATCCCACAGGGAGCTGCCTTCTCCACATCCCCTCTCTCAGGAGTGAGGAATACCAGAGTGATTCTCCTGTGCTTAAAAGGCCCTTCCCATGTCTGCAGTCTAGCTAAGAGTAGGCAAAACCATTGTTGGTGCTGAAAGGGATGGGCAGCCTACGTGGTGCAAACTGCTGGCACCACCCTATGGTGATGCAGCCAACATCAGAACAGAGATCAGAATCAGCACCGTAACTAAAACGTTCTGCCACAGGCCCTGTGGACCACAGCTTCCCACCCTCATCCTGTGGAAAGGGAGCTTAGGTCTTGTGGTAGTGTATGGGCCATACTCCTTGCCAGGACACTCAGTGGCCCCATGATCCCCATGGAACCAAGACCTGTTTGTGGCCATGGGATGTAGCATAGCACCTCCACCCTTGAGAGGCTGCCGCCCACACCAGCTACCCTGGAAGGCTTCCCATCCTGGCCTAGTCCTCCGCAGCCCAGCCCAGCCCAGGGCACCACCCCAGGCTCCATGCCCTCTAGAAGCTTTGAGAAGCTCCAAGGGGCTGTTCTGCCCTGGCTCTCTGTGGGCTGGTACAGGCCAGACAGGTGTCAGAGGGCCAGTGTTTCCAAATCTGTGCTCTGCCCTGGTTGGCAAGCTCAGAGCTCATGTTCTGAGCCAAGACAGAGGTCTTGCAGCTGTGGAGCCATAACTGGAAGGACACTGGCCATAGTCAATAAACCTGGGTGTTGCCAGAAGCATGCCCATGAGACATCGAGGCTCCCATCTCAATAGTGCCAGGCCTGTGGGCTCCATTTGGGTACTGTAGCCCTTGGGCTCTTTCCTGAGTTTGGCCAAGCTATGTCGTCTCTCTGTGCCTCAGGTTCCTCATCTGTAAAATGGGGAACAGAAGGTGATAGGTGCTGGAATGTGAAGAAGTGGAGTGAGTGTTCATGCTGAAGGGAAAGTGGAGGGGCTGATGGGGGGGGTGCAAGTGGAGGCCCAATATGGGGGAGGAGCTGTGCCAAGCCTCTAAGGCAAGAGTGAGCTTGGTAACCAAAGGGAAAGCAGGAAGCTGATGGGGTCAGAGCAGACAGGGCAGGGTGGGAGCCATAGGCCAGGGAGAACCAGCAGCGTCAGCTCATGGGACTCTGATACAGAGTTCAACCCATCTAAGTGTCGTGGACACTAGGGGGATACTGGTGACAGGTGGGGCATGGGGGATTTGGGGTATGGCATGGTCTGTTATAAACAGAGACTGGAGAAAATGTAGTAGGTGCCGACACTGTACAGCTGCCCCATGGATCCTTAGGGATTGCTTCCAGTAACCCTACAAATACCCAAATCCTCCCTGCTTAAGTCCCTCACACAAAATGGTATACTAATGCCAGCCCTCGAGAGGCTGAGTCAGGAGGATCAATGCAAGTTTGAGGCCAGCCTGGCAGCCTGGTCTACATAGTTAGTTCTAGGCCAGCCTGTGCTACACAGCAAGACTCTGTCTCAAAAAAATATAGAAGCAAAAGAATAATCCAAAAAGGCACAGGCATAGTATTTGTGTATAACCACCTCCTGTATACTTTTTCTTGTGTGTGTGTGTGTGTGTGTGTGTGTGTGTCTGTGTGTGTGTGTATGTGTGTGTGTGTGTGGTACTTAGGGGTTGAACCCAGACAGGGCCTTGCACATCCTTTGCCAGTGCTCTGCCACTGGCCTACATGCCCCACCCCACAGCCCATTTTCTTTTCTTTCTTTCTTTCTTTTTTTTTTTTTTTTTTAATTCAAGGTCCCACTAAATTATGCAGGCTGCCTCTGGCCTCAAACTCAGAATCTTCCTCTACCTCCCGAGTTGCTGGGATTACAGATGTGCACCACTGCACCCAACATTCCTCCCGTATATTTTCAATCACCTCAAATTATAAAATGTAAATGCTAGGAGTTTTTACACTGCATTGTTTTAGGGAACAATAATAAAAAGACAACACCAACAACACAACCTACATGTCCAGTACAGAGTCAGTTTTCTCCCTACCCACCTTTGGTTGAATCCTTGCAGGAAGAATCCATGGATACAGAAAGACAACTGTACAACAGTTATGGTTACTTTGGCAAGCAGCAAGGTGGTAAGGCAGATCAGGGCTGGGGTGTGAACTTTGTGTTCCTCTCAATGCACCCCTTTAGCGGAGAAGGCAACATTGACCCTTTGCTAAAAAGATTCACCACACTGAGTGCGTCTCTAAGCCAAAGCTGTCTAATAGAAATAAAATATCAACCATATGTAATTTAAGTTTTCTAGTAACCACATTTTAAAAACTGGGATGTGGCTCAGTGGTAGGGTGGTTGCCTAGCATTCAGGAGGCCCTGAGTTCAGTCCCTGGCACTGGGGAGGATAAAAATCAGAAAAAAAATAATTTTAATAATATACTTTATTTAGCCCAATATATCCAAAAATGATTGCCTCAATATGTCATCAATATAAAAAATTAATGGGCTATTTTACTTTTTTCTCATATTAAATCTTCGAAATCTGAAGTGTATTTTACACTTAGAGTTTATCTCAGTTTACAATAGCCACAGTCTAAGCACTCAGCACCCACCTACGACTACTGCCTACCTCACTGGACAGAGCAGATCTAAGCAAAGTGAGTGCCAGCCCCTTCTGCCTCAGGTGGAAGAAAAATACAGTGGAACACAGCCCCAGGAGGGCTGGATACTAGTCTCAGCTTTGGGTTATATCACAAAAGCCTTGCTGTACAGGCCTATGCCGTATCCCAGAAGATAGCCTTCCCTTCTCCCTAGCACACAGAAGCACACAGCTGGGACATTTGCAAAGCCCTTTCCAGCCAGGTAGGTGGGACCTGATGGCCACAGTCTGTGTGGGGTGCACATGGAGCCTGGATGCATTCAGCCTGAACACTCCCTGCCTTACCCACAAGCTCTGGTTCCAAGGAGATTAGCTGTGGAATTTGCTGACAGCCTCTAGCAGCCAAGCACACCTCATGGGGGGCCGATGCGTGCTGAGGGAAGCCCATGCTTTTTGAACCACTTTGGTGGGGACGCCACTCCAAGAGCAGGCTACTCTGCCCCTGGACACAACATCCTGGCTACATCACCTTTCCTCATGACAATAACACCCCTAACTGCTGCTTATTGAGCACCTACCATAGTCCAGGCGCTGTGTTAAACATTTTCCAGACTTAATCTCAGTTAATCCTTACAACAACCCCATAATTAGGGATTATGGATTAAGTGAGCACAAATTTTAGAGCAGCTTAGAGTTGATCCCTGGCTCAGTAACAATGTGAAGTAGAGCAGATTATTTTATCTCTCCATGCCTCAATTTCCTGATCTGTAAAGTGAGGAGAATGATGGCACTACTTCACCATGCTATTGTGAGGATTTATTTCTGAATTAATCCTAAAGCATTTAGAGCAGTGTCTGCCTCATGAAAAGCATGTAATAAACATTAGCTAGTTTTAGTTCTATAATTATACCCATTTTACAGATGGGAAAACCAAGGCTCAGAGAGGTTTAAAAACTTGAGTAAGGTTACTTAACTAGTAAGAGGGGTGATTTTCAGAGTCAAGTGCCCTTATGTGCTATTTTACTAAGTAGCACTTAGTTACCCCAGGAGAGTCATGAGGATGGTCACGCACATAGTAGCCTCCTCAGGCTCTTGCTCCCAAGGTACCCATAGTCCAAGCCAAGTTATACTATGGCTTAATTCTTGCCAACCCTGGTGCTGGGGGCCCAGCCCACAGTGGCCCCTCCACACCACACAAGTGAGCATTGTTACACTCTGGCTGCCGCCAGGGACCAACATGCCTGGACAGGTCTGCGGAAGTTCTGAACACCCCACTTCCTGCTTCTGTTTACTATGCTGCTGCTTAACTTGCATCTTTCTAGAAAGGGCCTCAGGCAGCAACATGTGCTGTGTTTGCCCATCACTTGGCCTGACAGGGAAGCCTTGCCATGACTCCCATCAGTGCCTGGGCCTTTTCCTGGGCCAAATGCCATTCAAGCGTGGCCTGGAATCTGTGGGGACATTGTCCAGCAACCCCCGCTCACCAACCCCCCGGACGCATGCGCTAAGGAAGCCCTTTTCTGGAACCATCCATGGCCATGCCCCATTTCGGTGCCTGCTCCATGTGGGAAATGTCAGGTTGTGACCAGGGGCGTAAGAGCACAAATCTGTGGGACCATCAGTCTTATGCTGGGTTGGGCCCTCAGCCTGCCTTTGCCTGGAGACTTCAATTCATTTGATGATTAACCAAAACCTCTCAGCAAGAGACTCCAAGGATAGCTGGCCACTGAGGCCACTAAGCTGCCAACTCCAGAGCAAAGGCAGGCTGTCCCCACAGGGAGTCTTCAAAATGCTTGCCTCCACCTAAGCCTCCTTTTCCAGGAGGCCCTCCCTGTCACCAGGAAGCACTGACGGGCAGGGGCTGGCAGGCCAGCAGAAAGAAAGGGCATCCTTTGCCACTGTTCATGAAGCCTATCTGACCTTCCGTTGGCCCTATAGTCTATAGCTGCAGGGTAAAAGCCATGGGTCAGAAGTACCAGCCCCTGCCAGGGAAAAAAGCCAGAGGCATCACGACCTCTTTGAGCATAAGGATGGATAGGGAAGATCCCCAAAGTCAGGAATCAGGGTGTAAGTGCCGCCATGCACAACACAGCTGCCAACTGTCATAATGGAAGGGACAAAGTAAAACCCAGGCTGTGGGGAGCTCTACAAGGTAGATGACAATGTATTTCCAATAAGAAAAATTGCAATGAGAGAGAGAGAGAGAGACATAAAGAGACAGAGAGAGAATTGAAGGGGGAGCCAGGAATGGTGGTACATGCCTGTAATTCCAGCAACTCAGGAAATGGAGGCAGGAGGCAGGAGATTTGCAAGTTCAAGACCAGAGGCAACCTGCATAACTTAACCAGACCCTGACTCAAAATAAAAAGCAAAAAAAAAAAAAAAAAAAAAAATGGGTGCAGCTCAGTGGTAGAGAGCTTGCAAAGCACATGTGAGACCCTGGGTTCAAGCCCCTAGAACCACAAAATAAATAAATAAATAAATAAATTTAATTAAATTAAATAATAAAAAAGAAATCGAAGGGGGTATCCATAGACTTAGAGTCATATGGACCAATTACAATGTGTGGACCCTGTTAAGATTCTGATTCAGAGTTTTTAAAAGTTATGAGGCCATCAGCAACTGAAAAACCAATGGTTAAAATAGGGGTAAGAATGGACCGGGAATGCCACTGTGCAGTCAGTCCCCGCCTCATATCAGCAGAATGAGCCCCAGCCCCACCCTACTTCTCTGGCTCCCTCTCTGCCTCTTGGAGGCCCCTTGGCCAACTGACTCACACTGTCTGTGCAATGCTGGCAATGGATGCTGTTTACGAGCAAACACACATGCACACACAGACTCATGAACACACATCTGCTCCTCCCACACTGAGGCACCCCAAGGCTGGGTTTTGTTGTTCAGTGCCTCCAGGGGAAGCAGGCCAGGCTGGAGGTGACATTTTGCAGCCCCTAATGGAGACCCTGTTCCCGTTTAACTGCCTACACATCCCCATCCCTAGGCCTTCCAGCAGGAAAGCTGGCAGGCTGGAGCCATAGCAAGCTGGCCCGGGGCTAGAAAGGCAGTGGGAAGGCTTTGGCTTCTGTCTCAAGCAGGAGTGGCAGGAACAAGAGTTTGCATCAAGCATGGCCCCTCACAGCTGTCTCTACCCCCTGCCTGGGCCTCAGTGTCTCCTCTGTGATCTGTTGTTGTTGTTGTTAGGTGCCATCAAATCGTGTCCGACTCATAGCGACTCTCATAGGGTTTTCAATGGCTGATTGTTTCGGAATTGCCTTGGGAGTGGATTGCCACGTCCTTCACCCACCTCTGTGATCTAGGGAGGATAAATTGTGGAGCACTTGGTACAGTCAGGCCTGGAGTGAGCCTTGGGGAAACGATGGATTTCACTATTTTCCAGAGGGCTCTAGGGACACACAGGGAGGAGATGAACCTATTGCCATGTTTCTGGGACAGGTCCTCCAGCTGGAGGGGAGTGGGTGGTAAGCCTTGGTCTCAAGCAGGCTGCCCGCATTGTCACGGAGGCAGGGCAGCAGACGCAGGTGAGATGCAAGGGCAGCCTCTTGCCCCACCTTGCCCCACGTCATTCGTGTCCTTCATCTCAATGTCTATTCAGGAAGCTGAGAGGGTCCTTCACCAGATACGGGAGGGGAAGGCGGCTCTGCTGGCCCACCCTCAGGGCTCTCCCGTCCAGTGGGGAGGCAGAGGGCACAAGTTGGAGCCACAGTGCTCAAACCACCAGCAGAGAGACCTTCTCCCTTCCCCCTCCCCCAGGAGTCTTTTCCTCTTCAGTCTGGGAGTGGGCAGCAGGGGGACAGTGGGCAAAGCATGGAATAAAATTCAGGGAGTGAGGCAGCTCCCTGCCCTCCTCCCCTCTCTCAGTGAGCAGGTGGGGGAGGGCAGAGAGCTCCACCCAAGAGGCCAAGCTGGGCAGTCACAGCAGGGAGCATAAATCCCTTGCCATCTCTCCAGGGAGACAAGAGGGAAGGAGCCAACCATCTACTGCCCCTGGGGGCAAGTAGACTGGATGGCTGAGGGGCCTCGTGCACTCCCCACCTCAGCAGCCCTGAGTTGCCCACATCTGTGCCCATCCAGGAGCTGAAGGACTTGGCAGCCCAAGTGAAGGATGTGTCGGTGACCGTTGGCATGGACAGCCGCTGTCACATCGACCTGAGCGGCATCGTGGAGGAGGTGAAGGCCCAGTATGACGCCATTGCGGCCCGCAGCCTGGAGGAGGCAGAGGCATACACGCGGAGCCAGGTTCGGGGCTGACCTGGGGAAGCGCTCTCTGGGCCAGGGGAAGAGCTGGGCGAGAGACGGTTGAGGGCACTTACAGCTCCACGTCCTGAGATTCTCTGAGGGGTTGGAGGGAAGCACAGGTGAGTGTGGGGTGCACAGGGAGACCACAACCTCCGGACCACAGGCAGCATGGAGCATCTGGGAGCCAGCACCTGCCAGACTCTGAGAAAGGCAGGACAGAAGCCTCCCCACTGTGCTCCTCTGGAGGTCATAGTGGTGCTGTCACCCAGGCCAGAGGTGGGCCCAGCTGTGAGGCTCACCTAGAGCATCTAGGAAGAGGTTATCCAGAGGGACACTGGGGCAGGAGAGAGAGGCAGGGTGGGGCTGCAGAGGAGATGGGGCTGGGGGATTTGAGGAGGGGTGCAGGGAAACGCCCCTCACCATGATCTCCTCCATGCTCCCCAGCTGGAGGAGCAAGTTGCCCACTCAGCTGAGGTTGGGAGCAGCCTCCAGAGCAGCCGCTGCGAGATCGCTGACCTCAACGTGCGCATCCAGAAGCTCCGGTCCCAGATCCTCTCCATCAAGAGCCACGTGAGTATCTGTGGGACTCATGGAGCGAGGCAGGGAGGAGAGCCTGGAGACACCCTAGCTCACGCTTATGCACGCTGAGTACCTGCAAGACCTGACTGACTCTGGGCAGCTGACTCAGTGCCTCTTCACCTAGCCTTCGTAACCTGCCAAATGGGGAAGTACATGGCCTGCGAAGGTGGTTGTGAGGATCTCATGATCTTTGCACAGAAACATACTCTGTAAACTAGCCAAGCCCCTCCCTCTGCACACAGAGAGCCCCTGCCTCTGACCTAGCCTCCCCACAGCCACACAGACAGAAGGGAGTGGAAGCCTCAACCTCGGCGTTCAGTCAAGTCATGCCTTCAGAGCAAAGGCTGCCCTGTAAGGACAGTGGAGACAGCTCCCTTTAGTGGCTTGTGGGACTTCCTCACTCATTAGGTCTAAAAGAACCCCCTCTTGCTTCATTGCATCCCATTACCACAGTAGGAATGCTGTTGCTTACCCACACACATGCACACACAAGCACAGTGACTACAGCCTGGCCCACCCCCGCCCACCCATCCACCACCGCCTTCTCTCTGACTCCTGGCTGCAGTGCCTGAAACTGGAGGAGAACATCAAGGCAGCGGAGGAACAGGGCGAGCTGGCCTTCCAGGACGCCAAGGCCAAGTTGGCCCAGCTGGAGGGCGCCCTGCAACAGGCCAAGCAGGACATGGCACGGCAGCTGCGCGACTACCAGGAGCTCATGAACACCAAGCTGGCACTGGACATCGAGATCGCCACCTACCGCAAGCTGGTGGAGGGCGAGGAGAGCCGGTGAGGGGCAGGGGGAGCTGTGGGGTGGAGCTGGAGAGGAGGAGCTGGAGGCACAGGCCACAGGGTCAGCCCTCATGCCAGGGGGACACAAGGATCCTGGCAGATGTGGCTCAGCCACTTACTGGGAGCTTGGCCTGATTCAGTACAGTCTCATTTTCCCCACTTGGAAAATGGGCTAATCGTAGACATGGTGGGGAAGCCATGGAAATGCCCATCAAAAATAAGTGCTCAGTAGTGCTAGCAATTTGGGCAGAGCAAAGGAGGAACACTGGCAGCCAGAGAGCTGGCTAAGCCGGGTCACACAGCAGGACAGTCCCAAGACTAGGAGTGACAACCAATAATTGCCTTATACTTGCCAGCCCTCGGGCCCCCGATCCCAAGGGAGATAAGGCATGAACTCCCTTCATATCCAACGTTGTCCCCCCTCCCAGCATGGACCTGCCCTCAGCCACCGTGATCAGTGCTGTGCAGTCCAGATCCAGAACCGGTGAGTCTACCAGCCCCAGAAGCCCATAGTAAGGAGGAGCATGGGATGTGGGAGATCCTGACCCTAAAGGCATCACTTAAGTGGCTCCCAATCCTCCAGCCCCTTCCCTCCCCCACCCCTTGTGTCCTCTGTAGCTGCCTCCAAGTCCAGCCTCTCCAAGGCCCCCTCCCGGAAGAAGAACCGCAGAGGCCCCATGATCAAAATCACTGAAATGTCAGAGAAGTACCTCTCGCAAGAGTCGGAGGTCTCAGAGTAAGGCAGCTGGACCCCAAGAGCCCCAGGCCACTCCCACTGCAGCAGGAGGGACCTAAGCTAGACTCAAGAAAGCAGTTTGGAGCCTCTAGGTTGCCAGGGGAAAGGAAACCTGAGACTGAACTGAGAGGCGATGGCTTCCAACCCAAAGCTGCCTCCTGAGGGTGGCCAGGGGAGGGAGGCAAGCATGGTCAGCTCTATTCTGCATGCCTCAGTCCCCCTTCCTGCCTGCAGGCCTCAAGTCCTCCTGGCTGGGTCATCAGGAACTCGGGTCAGTCTCTCCCCTTCCCTGGGCCTCTGAGGTTCCTCCTCTCACGTGGGGCTCTGAGCCAGGTGCTTCTACTCTAGCTCAATGCTTGCCTTCAACTCCTGCCTCACGCCTCGCCTTGCCTCTGCCTCAGAACGAGGCTGGTGCCCTCGCTCCCCATCCCGGCCAGGGACTGGCCTGCAGAAGACCCTTGGGCCCTGTCTTAATCTCTGGAGTTTCTGGAGGCTGGAAGTGAGGAGCCCTGGGTTTCCTGCTCTTGGGCTCCCAGACACCTGACAGTATTAAGAAGTGAGGGGTGGAGAGGCCTGGGGGCTAGACCTGAGCCTGGACCTCAGATCACCCTGGACACCTGCGCCCGCCTCCTCCCGCAGCCCAGGTCGCCATCAGAAACAAGCAGGCACCCCAGCCAGCACCACGCACCTCTTCCACAGCTGGCCTGGTCAGCTTCCTGGGAATGGAAGTCAAATGGCAGCCTGAGACCAGGCAGGAGAACTAGGCTCTCCCCTCACTTCCCTGCCATTCTGGACTCACGGCCCCCAGCCCAGGTCTCCCTGAGCCTTGACCCCTGCCTCAAGTGGAGAAGACCCTGGAAAGCCCATCCCTCACCTCCCACTAGGAAACTCAGGCCTGTTTCCGGGGAATCCGGCTTCTCAGGGCCTCTTCTTCCCCTCACCCAGGCCAAGAAGCCTGGCCCTTTCCTCCTTTGCATTCTCTGAGAACCTGGGACCCCCCCCCCACCCTGGGGACGCACAGCTCCTTCCTTCCTTCTTCCCTCAGTGCCTACTCTCCCTGTCTCTGGAGGGCCATGAAGAAAGCACAGTCCAGGCATGTCTGGGAGTTTCTGAGCCCTTGGGTTGGGCCGGGGAGACCCAATGACAGATGTGAAAGAGCTCAGCCACAGACAGCAATTCTGCATCCAACCCAGAGATCCGGGGTGGGCAAGCATGTCCTGCTTCCTCCTCTTGGCTCTCAGCCTTGGGGCTTGCAAGGGGCCCTAGCAGTGCCAGCCTCCCACTCCATGGCCGCCTTTTCTCTTTCCATTGGCCCTACCAGCCCCTGCCTCTCCTCCTCTTCCAGCCTGTCTGATCTCTCATCTCACTTCCCAGGATAGGGTGCCCTAAGGCCATGACCTTCCAGGCGTGTCAGGGGTGCTGACGGGCTACCAACTCTCTCAGGCCAAAAGGAACTCAGCCATATACTCAGCCTGGAAGTCTCCAAAGACGGTGCTCATTGCTGTTTTCTCTCAGGCTATTTATTGGTTTCCAAGGGAGCAAATCCTCAGTAGAGAGATAGAGAGTATATATTATTTTTTCATAACTTATGTGGGTTTTAACTTATTGCTTCCCTTCCTGTTTCTGCATGATCAGTGCTGTATGTACTACCTGGATTTTAGATAACATGTAGTCCACCTGCCTGGCTGATTATCTCGGGGCAATGACCCCGTCTCCCTGCCAAGGGGTGAATAAAGTGTTGAGATTTATCTATGAATAAAGCTTTGAGTCTGTTTTCATCTCCTGTCTCAGGGTGGCTCAGTCACTGGTTAATCAGGTTGACCTTGCAATGTTATGAACTCTACAATTATATGGAAAGGGGTCCAGGGACCTAGCTCTGCCTTCAAACCAATGCATCTTGGACATGAAAAGGTCACCTGCCCTGCCATGCTACAAAGAGATTGAAATGTTGATCCATGTTCCCAGCACCTCCTAACCTGTCCAGCACCACGTGGGCTGCCTCAGCAGCACTAACAGGAGGATTCCCCAACCAGTGACAGGTTCCTTCTCCAGAGCCTTTGCCCGACCATGGGGTTGGCACAGCCGAGAATATATTCAGCTGGATACAGGCTGACCCCTGTCAAATCAAATTCCAGATCAAAAAATAAGGATCAAAGACCTTCTCCAAGCCCATCTCTGTACTAAGACACCAAGATTGCTGCCTAGCCCTCCACGACAAGGAGCCCACAATCCAGTTCCAAGAAGATAGCAACCCCAGATAGCCAACCTAGAATTCCTCACCAAGGGCAGAAGTGGCTCTTATGACCAGTTGGAGCTGGGAGAAGCTCTTGGTATACCATAGCCCACCCACTCACTGGCCACAAGACCTTAGGCAGAGCCTCAGTTTCCCTGTTGGTGATATAAAGCACACGGCTCTCCGGGTACCTGCCTCACAGGTGGCTGAGGATCGGATGAGAGAGATGTGGTCGCTCCTATCAGGAATTCCATGTTGCTCACTGCTGTACTCTGCCCTGTAAATACCATGTAAAGGATCATTAGTGGTATCAGTATTGTTGGTATGGCAGATGTTAAGGATTACAGACCACAGACCAGTCAGGAGGCGCAAATACAAGTAAGTAGACCTCTTGCTGGCTTACAAGGAGCACAACATAGCCAGGCCCCAGGACTGAAGTTCAGAGACTCAAGTTTGTCCCTTCCCCTCAGGACCCCTCGGACTAATAAACCATAGACTCTCTGCTCCCAAAATTCAGGACAGGCAGAGTGATAAACCACATGACAGCACCCTTGTGTTATCTCTGTTTTCTATCTTAGTAACTTCTGAATATGTATTTGAATTTCCAAATATGTATAAGAATTTCATGGTCAAAAATTCTATGATGCTTTATTATTACTCCTTCCTTCTATTTTCTTGAGTTTATTTTTATTATTTGTCATTATTTTATCATTTTCCAACTTCTTGAGTTGAATGCTTTAATTTTCCGTCTTCTTTTTCAGTTTAAGATTCTTTGATGATCATAAACTTCACTGTAAGGACCATTTTGACCACTTCCTATGATTCTCATTTGTAACATCTTTATTATCATTTAGCGTAAATGATGCTATTATTTGACTCATAAGTTCTTTAGAAATCTATGACCCCGCACGAGTCATTTATTTCACAAGCATTTATTGAACACATATTTAAGTCTGTGCCTGCCCTGCTCTGGATGCTCAGGATCACCTTAAACTCAACCAACCTTCATCTCTGTCTCCTTGACTCCCGACTCCTTCATTTAAGTGGCCTTCAGTTGCCTACGTAGCACTGTTTATTGCAAGATGACTCTGAGCTCCAGAAGGGCAGGGATGGAGTCCCACTACATCCCCAGGCCCTCACACAGTGCTGGGTCCAGAACAGATCTCCAATAAATGCAAACTGAACGAAAGAATGAATGAATGAATGGCATCCATCCACACCTGAGACCTAAAAGTCCCATGAAGGTGGGACTAAGCCTAAAAGTCCCATGAAGGTGGGAACATGTCTTGTTGACCCTTTGGTCTTGGGTGCTAATGCAATCCATGGCATGTGGAAGGGGCACAGTGGGTATGTGCAGCATGAATGAATGAATGAATGAGTGGGAGAAAATGATTTTCCTACCCAAGCAAGGAAGTACTCCTGCCCCTTTCCAACTAGCAGGTCCCCAACCATCCCCTGAAGGGCACAGTCTGCCCTCTGACCCTGCTCTGAAGATAGGCCTCTCTCCATCCCTCTCCTGCCCTCTCTGTCCACCCCTCCAGTGGTTCAGTGATCACCTGACCAGGAGTGCCAGTCTTCCTCTGGCTACAACAAAAATGAGCCCCCACCCGGGTCTGCCTCCTTCTTCTCTCTCTTCAAAGGCCCAGAGAGGCCAAGCACTGTAACTTTGGTCACTCAGTAGGAAATGTTTTGGTGGAATGGAACCATTTTTTATCTGCAGATTACCTGCACAGAAGCAGAAAAAAATGACCAAGAGCTGATGAGGTAGAGACTGAAACACAAAGAGTAGGAGGAGTTGAGGAGGTCCCCAGGAGCCCAGGCCCAACCAGAGTCCCTAGGCTTTGACATGGAAGATGGAAGCCCAGAGGCCTTGGGCCAAGAATGAGAAGTCAGAGCCCTGGTAGCTCCAGAGGATGCTTCCTACAAGACGGGTCCGGGGGTCTGAGCCCAAGGCGATCCCTGTGTGCTGAGGTTTGGTGACCCAGTGTCCCCTCGTGGCCCTTCTCCTGGTCTGTTTGGGCCTGAGGAAAATAGCTGGAGAGAAGCATTGTACATGAATTTGGGAAGCTCTGGGTCCAGGGAGACCCACAGATAAACAGAGAGATACATGAACCAGAGCTGCCCATCACACTGGGGTCTGCAGAGCAGCTGCAGAAATCAGTCAAGAAGGGTTTTCTGGAGGAAGAGAAGAGATGGCCTGGAGGAGAGGTGTGAGAGCCAGCAAGGAAGAAGGGAGGGAACAGGCTTGCTCAGCCTCCAGCTCTGGGGAAGCCTAAATTAAGACCAAAGAAAACCATGGGAAGAGATGTTGTAATGTGGGGTGACCACTGAAGGCCCCACCAGGATACAGGCCAACTGGCACAGGGACTGTGTGTCACCTCTAAATGATGAACCACAAATTTGTTACAATGAATATATCTCCTTTCACCCTGTTTGGCTCTCAGGAAGCCTGATTGCTGATGACGGGTAAGATCTCTCATAAGCAGAGGGACAACCTAAGACAGGCACAGTCGTAGAGAGGCCAGCAGGTGTTACCTCTAAATGCTGCACCCTCAAATATGTTACAGTGAACTCATCTCCCTTCATCCTATTTGGCTTTCAGGAGGGCTGACTGCTGATGACAGGTACAATCTCTCGTAAGCAGAGAGACAACCTAACATAGGCACAGTCGTGGAGAAGCCAGGAGAGGCAGGGCTGCCTGGTAAGGCCAAGATGCCCACCTGTTCACTGTGTCCGTTATTAAACATTACAAAGGCTTGCTGGTGCATGCAGTAAAACGAGTTTCCAAAAACACTAGCTGATATCCTGGCTCCTGGAAGGCCACTTATCGATTATCTCTTGGGATTTAGAAGCAATGTCCAGAGAGTCTTCCCTGCCCTAATCTTATCTCCGATATTTAAGAGGAAGAGATTAGAGAAACAATGACCAGGTTAAAAAAGTTCATACATTTTTTTCTGTACTATAATTTGTTACTAAGAAATAAAGTTTAGATATAGGGACGCTAGGAGAGAGCCTTAGAAGCTCTCGGCCGAAGCTCACAAACATTCTTGGCTGTCCATCTCTTGAAATTGTCATGGAACCTTTCGACGACAACTGTGCATTACTCAGCTGTGTACCCCCATGGCTGCACATGTGGTAAGCACTTGCTAAATGCTGGACAAATAAACAGAGGCATGAGTGGCAGGGACCTGCAGCCACCGAGGGATGCAAGATGAAGCACCATGGAGTATGTTGTGAGCACCTACTATGTGCAGCACTCTGTGATGGGAACAGTGGGGAGGGAGAAGGGGATAGAGGGTTTAATAGATCCTTGTCCTTGAGGTGCTCTCGCCTGGTGCAGGGTGGTCAGGATCCATCATGGTCCCTGTGGAGCCTAAGTACCCTCTGTTGTAGTCACCCTGTGCCCCTGTGGGGCCCTGGGCAAATCATATGTCTTGAGAGTTTTCCTCATCTGGAAAATAAAGCATTCAAATAAGCCTTCTGCTTCCATGCACATAACGTGGAGAAACCAAAGACCCCTTTGCCCTGCTGTGTTCTTAGCTGGGATCTTCAGCTGGGGGTCTGGGAACCATATTGACAGAGGCAGACTGACAGTGGAAAACCACCCAGGTTTTGTTCACTTTACATGTAGAGGGGTCCTCACAAGACAGCAAACGTGGGAAGAGGCAAAAGCCAAAAGCTTTTATACCCTTTAGTCCAAGAACAATACATTTTGTGAAGAAATGAGAGAGGTTTGGGCCAGGAGCAGAAAATTTCAAGGGGGACCCTAGGAGACCTAAGAAGGGCTGTAACTGGTAGAAGATGAGGCTCTGTTAGCAAATATGTTTACACTGGCCCACTGCAGCATCAGTTCCCTGTCACTGGTATGGGGGACCTTCTTGTGTAAGTCCAGGGAGCAGGGTGTTGGTATTTTCATGGGAGGTTTTTGCCTTGCTGTAGGTAGGAAAGGGCTGTTCACAAAGCCCTTTCTCAAACGCAGCTTGTGGATCTCAAATTGTCTCAAACTTGAAATCACCCTTGTTCCTGGTTGAGGCATTTGTCCTTAACTCCTCCCATCTGCACCATGAGGTTCCATGCACTGCTCTCTAGCCACCTGGAGTCCCTGGGGAGTACACCCCTCCCAAGCAGGTGGCAAGAGTGACTGGGACTAGGATCTATAGAGCAAATCCCTGCTCTGGCCATATGGCCTTGGAGACCCTACTATGGCTGAACAGTACCTGCCTCATAGATTTGTTTTGAAGCTTCTAGGAGATGATGCGTGATAAAAGAATTTAGTATCTAGCATACAATAAGTGCTTAATAATGACATAGCAGCAAATACACTTACTTTTGTGAGTCTTTTCCCCATCCCCAGTGGAGTTGGAATCAAGCCCCCTACCTGGCCCAGGGAGCCTTTTGGAATAGGTAAGCACCATCTGCCCAGGGCCACCTGCCCCCTCCTCCCCAGAAAAGGCTGGTGCTGGGAGAGCTCACTGTGGGGAGCTGAGAATTAGAGAGGGCAAGGGGAGCAGCCCAGCCCTTCCTCTCCCTTTCCAGAGCTGACCACCAAGGCGGTATTCCACTTAAGGAAAAATCAGTCCCCGCCTGCCAGCCAGCACCATGGCAGCCACTGCCCTCTGCTGGCCACGGCAAGACCAGCACTTCCCAGGAGTTTCCGCTCCCACCGAGAAGAGAAAGCAGGCAGATGGTGTTTCTGAGTGTTGACCTCAGGACTCAGATCCCCACATACTTTGCTCAGATTTCAGACCTCAGCTCTCAGAGATAACGCCCTCACCTAGACTGAACCCTCTCCCCAGCAGATGCAAGCTCAGCCCACAGGCCTCAGAGACACTAGACAACCTGAAGAACTCACTCCACCCCCAGGACACTTCTGCCTCCTTCTCATTGTGCAGGTCTAGGTCAACGCCACTTCCCTATAGAGTTCTTCCCTAACAGCCCTACCACCTCCGCTGTCCTCAGGCTTCTCCATTGTTACTCCCCTGGTGTGCCTGCAGCGTCAGCCCAGCTTGCAGGGCCTGCGGACTTTTCCTCCTCGGTGTGAGGTGTGGGTGTCAGTGAGGACCAAGCAGGAGAGCCCGAGCTAGAGATCTCCAACTGAAGAATTCAATGTAGGAACTGAGCAAGGGGACTGAGAGCTGGGAGGGCAGGGAAACTGGAGTGCTGCAGAGATTAGTAAGCACAAGGACAAGACCCCACGGGCTGCCCATGTGGCCTATGTGGGTGGAGTGGGTGTGACCACCGCAAGCCCCCTGCCAAAGCCTCTGTTTAGAAACAATGGACACCTCCCCTCATCTCCTAGCTTTCTTCCGTTTTTAAATTTTTTCTTTTTCTTTTTTAAACAAAATTCACATTTTCTTTGGACTGAAATAATTACTATACAAAATTCATTTTCTTCACCAAAAATAACAGTAATATTTTCTGTATCACTCTAGATAAACCACAAAACATTTATTTTTGTAGGTTTTGCTTATAAATCAAGAGCAGGAAGTAGATATAATCATGGAAAGAAGAAACAGACAAATCAATTACCTCTGTGGATGGCCTCTGATTCTGCCTAGAACATGAATTAGAAGTGTTCCAGATTTACTTGTGAAGAGCTATGAGAATGTAGGGCCCACGAAGGAATGTAAAGAGAAACAACTAGACATGGAGGAACAATGCCGTGTTCTTCCATTCAAATGTTAACTGTAACTCGTTCCCTTAAGTCCATCTGATAAAGACAAAATCTACATTGAAATCTTTGGTGAGCTCACCAACTTCTCTCTCTGGTAATTCCCTTAGTAACTGCCCGTTACAGAAATTTTTCTTTTCCAGTGTTGAAGATTGAACCCAGGGCTTTGTGCATGCTAGGTAAGCACCTTACCACTGAGCTACATCCCCAGTCCTTAATTGTTTTGTATGTAGTCCAGGCTGGCCTTGAACTCACTATGTAGCCCAAGCAGGCTGGTTTCAAACTCTTGATCCTCCTGCCTCAGTCTCCCGAGTACTGTCATTATAGACTTTTAACAACACTCTTAAAATGCCTACTAGTCAAAAAATCAATGATAGGCTCATTGTAACATTTTATTGAATGTATTCCTTTCTTCCATACCTCTTCAAAATTCATATCTTCAAAAATCTGATAACTCAATACTTGATCATTTGATCCAGTGATAATATTTTCTCTAAAATGACTTCACTAAAATAATTCCAAGTGCCACTATAGAGACCACTCAGAGGTAAACTGTGATTCTTCCAGTGCCATCTTTCTGGAAGAACAGACAGGTATCTGAAGCATGAGAATTTAAACAAGGGTGATTTAAATAAGCAGATTATCAACAGCTAATAGATTCCATCAGAGGCCTCTCTATAGGCAAAGCTATTCTGTGATTAAGTGACCTACTATATTTAAAGGCTTTTCTTTGGAATATCAAATATAAGAGAAAGCCTATTTTTAAAGTATTTTCAATGGTTTCTGAATTATCTGTAGGAAGTTCTGACTTAGCTGTATAGAGTTTGATATATGTGTCCACCATTAAATCCATATTATGTGTGTTATATCAAAATTTATGTTAAGCAAAGCCAAATTACTTGAACTTTGGTTTGTCAAAGTATTCCTCAGGTATGCTTTGAGACACTTTTGTCCATTTTCACAGAGCTCATTCTCAACCTTCATCATGGGAAGAACACACAGGACCTTCAGCAAGGCATGCACGTTAGGAAAAATCCTGATGTCAGGCAGATGAGGAGCATCATAAATGGTGGATGGAAGCTCTATGTCCCTCCCTCTGAATTTCTTCTTGATTCTCCAACAATGAAGCTCGGCTGAGGGCATGTCAGGATTGAGTAAGTCATTTCTGTACATGGCACCATGGTGTTTCTCTGACATTGAATTTGATCTGCCCTGTGACTGAAGGTACCAGAGATAAGCATTTAAGAGCTTTGAGGTGCTATTCTGAGAACATATCTTGAAGTTCCTTAATAACGTGCTCTACTGTTGGAACACTTAGGGTTTCTTTATAGTAACTCTCAGAGGTGAGCTAAGATTCCAGCTTACCTTGCTGAGCCCTACAGATTTCCCAGGGAGTGTCATTTGAATATCAAGTTTGGTTGCCAAATTTATAGCTTCCTCAAATCAAAACTCATTATAAACTTCAATATTTTCCATCACTTCATTCAGTGCAGTGCTGTAGTCAAGCTACTGGCTGCATAGAACACATCAGAAGTTTGTCCCTGGAGATTTTTTCCAAAGCCTCTTGTAAAAGTGTGTTGTTGTTGTTGTTGTTGTTGTTGTTGTTGTTGTTGTTGTTGTTTGCGGTCCTGGGGGTTGAACCCAGAGCCTCCCCTGTACCACTGAGCTGTACCCCCAGCCCATTTTTTTTTTACTTTTTGAGACAGGGTCTCGCTAAATTACACAGACTGCCTCTGGTCTCGAACTTGCCACCCTCCTGCCTCCACCTCCTGAGTTGCTGGGATTACAGGTGTGCGTCACAGCGCCCGGTTCACAAAAGACACTTTTAAGAACAATAATGGTAGCAATAAAATTTAAGTCTGTCACTGCACCACAGAGTACAAATGCTTGGCCAGCTATAAAGTTATTCTGCTTAATATCTGTGCCACTATTTATACCATCTAAACATAAAATGCCTGCAGCCATTGCACTGTGGCTTCCAATCCTGTCAGATCACAGAGGCTAAGCAGGATTGAGCCTGATTAGTACTTGGATGGGAGACTGCCTGGGAACACCAGGTGCTGTGGGCTTGGGAGAAGGACCTGGCAACCCACTCACAAAACACAATCAGCCATGGAAAACCCTATGAATAGCAGAGAAGCACTGACTCAATAGCACCTAACAACATCAACAACAAACAAAAAACAAGTGCTTGCAGGAAGTCCACTAAAATTTTGAAAGCCTCATGCCTGCCTGTCCACAGAGAATGGTAAGTTTCCTTCAGTTCATTACACCATTCTTCACTATTCTGAAAAAGAATGGAAATCACATTATTAAGTTCCAAAAGCGGTGATTGATGGAAAAAAGAACAAACTTCCTCAGTTGTTCCTAATGCAACTGATACTCCATCACAGGGACTGATTTTTGCCAACCACATATTAAGGCACAGGAAGAGTTGAGTGTAGAGATAGCTTGGGGATATTTCTTTAAAAGTCTAGAAGCAACAACTTTCGTGTTGGAAGAAAACCCACTGGACACAATGTAAACCTGGTCATGACAATACTCTCTGTTTAGCACCCACTTCTCAGGCATAGTAGTGTGAAATTTCACTGCCAAAATTTCTGCATCAGCTTCATAAGGAAGGAAGCCACAAATTCCTCTCTCAAGTTTTGTGATTCACCAACAAACCTCACCAACACCAGCAGTTGCTCTTCCCCTGCTACGTGCCCCACATCGCAGTGATAATGGAAAGAAATGTGAGTCTCTCACTTCCCTCAGGATTTCTACTCTAATGCAGCTCTCACAGATCTCTAGCATCTGTTTCTGCTGTGGTTTAGAACAGGACAATGTGTTAACTGCTTTGGTCTCAAAGTGCTTTCTCAGGATCTCTTCACCAGAATTCATCGGGCACTCCAGCAGTGCCTGAAAATGGTCAGGAGTAAGAGACCTTCTGGGATTTCATCAGCCTCATGCCCATCAAGAAGTATGGGGGTGCCGGGCGTGGTGGCGCACGCCTGTAATCCCAGCAGCTTGGGAGGTAGACGCGGGAGGATCGCAAGTTCAAGACCAGAGGTAGTCTGCGTAATTTAGCGAGACCCTGTCTCAAAAAGTAAAAAAAATGGGCTGGAGGCGCAGCTCAGTGGTCCAGCACTTGCAGAGCATGCAGGCACAAGGCCCTGGGTTCAACCCCCAGTACCGCAAAAAAAAAAAAAAAAAAAAAAAAAAGAAGTATGGGGATTTTTCTCCCCTATAAAAATCAAAATTTCAAACAAAGGCTTTAGATAATCTTTGTTTTATTTCGCTTCAAGCGTTTAACTGTCTTCATTCTGCTGGTCACCTTTTGCACTGGGGTTCTGAGCATTACTGTTGTTTGTTTCTTTATGTTTTTGTTCCCGTTCAGAAGTTTCATCCATTTTTTTTCTGTTTCAGTGTCCTGATTTCATCTTCACTCAATTCTTTTATTCACTTTCTGTGTCTACTAGGTGGATAGTTCAAATGAGTGGTACGATCAAATATTGTTGCTATTGCATTGTCTTAAAGAGCTGTCCTATTATGGACTCAACCAATGGTTTCACAAATTCCTGCTTCAGTTAATTTTTAAAAATAAAATAACCCCATCATTCATTACTTTTCTGATACCTCTGCAAAATGTATAGTTCTACAGATCATAGCAGGGGCTGGGATTTAGCTCAGTTGGTAGAGCACCGTGCTGCAGTCTCTGAGGTCCCGAGTTTGATTCCCAGCACTGCAAAAATGGGAGAAGGACCTGACAATCCACTCCCAAGGCAATCCCAAAACAGTCAGCCATTGAAAACCCTATGAGGGTCTCTATGAGTTGGATACCAACTCAACAGCACACAAAAACAACAACAACATAGATCATAGCAATATCAAAGTGTTTGGCACACAGTAATGTTTATTTAGTTGATCAGGTGTTTAATCTTCTAACTCTGTTCTCCTACCATTCTCTACCCACTTCTGGCACCTAGCAGGTCCCGCTGGAACCTGAAGAAGGACAGGTCCCACTGCGTGCTCTTCTGCATGCATTTGGAGGCCCTGCAGAAGTTCCACATGGTAGCCCACCAGCTGGCTGAGCCCTCCCTCCCCGCCTCTTCAGGGCAGCCTGCTGGTCACTGTGGGGGTGAGGAGGGGAGCCAGGCTGGCTCGGCAGGGCCACTCACACAAGGGCAGGAGGGCCTGTGGTCCAAGGTTGAGGGCTGGGGACTTGGCTCCCCATTTTTTAATTTTTCAAGGAGAGAAACCTACCCCTCCATGTCCCCCCTGAGATATGTGAGTTTAGGGAATGTCACCATAGCCTTCCAACCTAAAGAGAGCAGAAAAAAGCCAGAATATTCCTGCTCACCCCAGGCTCCTAGTCCTCACAGTGGTGCCAGCATGGCACAGTGGAAGTCCTGAGGTTGGACACCCCTAAAAGGACCCCCCTCGTGAAAGGAGCCACACTCAAAGCTCCCATGACAAGTATTTACTGAGGTTTGCTATGTGCCTGGTATATTCTGAGACCTGGGGATGCAGCTGTGAACAGATCTGTGCACCTGAACCCCTGTGCACATGGAGTCTATGTTTAACGGGGAGAGACGGACAAGAAAGAAATGCATTAGTGTAAAATATGCTGTAGGCCAGATGGCAAGAAGTCCTAGGAAGAAAAAAGTAAAGCAGAAAGGAGTCAGGGGTGTTGGGAGAGTCAATTCATAGGGAGGTCAGGGAAAGCCTCCCTGAGAAAGGGACAGACCAGCTGAAAGGAAAAGCAGGTGAAGAAGCCAACCATGTGGAAGCCTAGGGCAGAGCAAGCCAGACAGAAAAAACAGCAAGGGCAAAGGCCCTGAGGCAGGACCACCTCACAGGTCCAGGACACCCATCCTCCCTTAGAATGTGTGCTCCCTGAGGCAGGTGCCTCCATGCAGGTGATTTACCCATCACCATACCCACCCCACCCTGCCCATGCCTTGCAAGGGCTCTAGTACTTAGTACTCATTAAATATCTGTCGAAGAACTGTGTGGACCCACCAGGGAAGGCGGCTCCAGCACTTAAAACAATCTCCAGAGTGACACTGTGTGTCCAGGCCTGAGCTGGGAGCACATGGCAGACATTGCCCCATTTCCAGAGAGGATGAATGACTTGCCTAGGGTCACCCAGAGGCAGAAGTGCAATCAGACTCACTTCTGTCTGACTCCAGAGTCCTTGCCTTGCCACTCGGCCCCCTCATTGTCACAAAGGGCCAAAGCACTCTGCCTCAACACATGGACTCGCAAACCAGTCACTCTCATCTCCATGGGACCCATCTAGTGCCTCAAACCTCCGAAGCAAGGCCCTCTCAGAAGCGGAGGGGCTGCCCCTCTGGAGAGGTGAGAGCCAGCTGCGTGCTCTCCACTCTTCCTGCCACGCGGCAGGTAATGTGGGCCTGGGTTTCGGCCCCGCCCTCCACCTCCACCACCCGCCTCTCGGCTGCTCCCCACCATCCGCAGGCTATGAGCGCCCCCTGCTGACCACAGGTCTCATCTGCACCTGCATCCAGGGCAGCCAGTTACCTGCCGCCTGGAGTCTGAGACAGGGCAAAGGCAAGTTTCTAGAGCTAGATTTTGATCTCAGCCCTTCTTACCAACTCCTGTGAACCACATAGGCTTAATATTCGCCTCTATCCCCACCCATTCATCCTCTGTGCCCCTCAGGGGACAAGGGAGGGTTGCCTGCCATAGAGATATGCTGGCAGGGCACAGGAAGGGGGGTGCGGCTTATTGCTGGGACCCCTACCGGCTCCCTGGAGCATTGCCCCAGGTACTGGAGGCTGAGCCCTGAATGATGCTGGTAGAGAGCACAGGATCAGGGCTCCATGGTCCAGGCCATTGGGTTCTCTGCCCCAAGTGGGGCTGCTGAAGAAACCCCAAGGCTGCCCCTGCCCACCCCCACACCTTTACCTCTCTCCTCCTATCTGCCCCATCATTGCTCAACCTCCATTCCTGCCAAGCTGCCCCTCCCCAGAGGCCCTTCTGTCAAGTCCTCAGAAGCCCCTGTGACACCTACAAGGCCATCACGCATCCTGTGTGGAACCTAGGTGACACTGACATGCAGATAGATTCCACGAATGTGCCAAGGAGGGAGCCCGAGCAGGGGAGAGGGCAGGTGAACAGAAAGGGAGGTCAGCCTTTGGAGAGGACCAGGTGGCCCAGGTCCACGGCTCTCTGCCGATGCACGTGTGTACACAACCTGTGCACACGCCTGAGCTAGTGAGTCAGGTGTGGGCTGCACATGTGTGCTCCTTGCATGGACACAATGCACACATGTGTACACAACATGTGGGCACCATGGGTCACATAAGTGCATGTGAGCCTCTGTGTGTGCATCTGTGTACAGGTAACCTGCAGACACAGGTCCACCAGCAAAACACATGTGTGCACACACACATCAGCCTAAATAGACTGCAATCACACAGGCCTCGGTTTGAACCATGCCTTGCCTTACCACCTCCTTGCTCTGTGACTTGGGCATGTGCAATTTTCAGAGCCTCAATTTCCCAATGTCTGAAAGTGGGTAATGAGGGCACCTGCCTAGTGGGCTGTGAGGACTAAAGGAGCCAATGTGTACAGCAGGCCTGGTATACAGTAAGTGCTCAGCAGTGTCAGCTGGCAGAACAGCCCCCAGGCTTGTGTACGACTGTGACTACAAAGTAATGTAAAGGGCCCCCCTCTGAGTTTGAGGCATTGAGGCCCCTGAGCCGAGAGGCCCCACAGGCACACGTGTGTGAGCATACATCGGTACTGCTTCTGCTTCTACGGTTTACAAAGGCTGCTTAGCTGTGAGTCAAGATGGGAGCACGTGGACCCGCACAGCCCAGCCCTCCCAGCTGCCTGTTCAGACAGGGCCTGGTGGGATTTCTGCATTCCTGCTGCCTTCCTGCTTCCTCTTGGCCACAGGTATTTGGAGTACAAAGGAAGACCTTAGGGACTCCCTCACCCTCCAGACCACCATAGGCTTTGCCCAGCTGCAGTGAAGTGGGGGGGTGCCTTAGGGGCTGTCCCTGAGAATGGAGGAGTGGGGGGGTCCTCCTGGGGGCTCTCCATCTTCCTCCTCAACTCCATCTCTCCACAAGTCCACACTTGCTAGGACTATGGCTAACAGGGCAGGAGGCCTATGGCCTTCTGGAAAGTGTCCTCCTCTCCCTAGGATCCTTACTCCCCATACAAAATCCTGCCCTGGAGGATCACAGTTTTGAGGCCAGAGGCAGCCTGCATAACTCGGCAAGACTTTGTCTCAAGACTTAAAAAAAATTAAAAGTGGTAGAGAGCTTGCAAAGTATGCACGAGGCCCTGGGTCCAACCCCCCAGTGCCAAGGGTGAGAGGAACCTGTCCTGCTCGGCCAGCCCCCAGGGCCACCCTAGGGCTTTGACCCAGAGGGAGAGGAGCTCCCTGTCCTGTGTGGAGGGGAAAGAATAACTTGGGCTGATGAGCTCATTTTCAAGGCCTCCTGATCAGGCCAGGCATGAGGCCCTGTGTGGTTTCAAGGTCATCCCTTGAAGTGTAGCTTTCAGTCACCAAGCTCCCAACCCATCAGGCCCCAAAGAGCTGATCTGAGACCCCTCCCCCTGTTCCCTCATCCCTGGGCAGGCAGGGAGCTCCAGTAGGATCTGATGCTGTGCTCAGCAGGCAATGGACCTCTCTCATTTGTCCTCTGAAAACCAAACTGGCCAAAAAGTAGCCAGTGTCACCCAGTTAGGCCCACCCCCTTCCATTTCCCTCCATTGGTCACTGCCCCCTCACCTCAAATTTGATAGTATAGCAGGTAGCACAGACATCTTTTGGGAGTGACATCTCAGAACCATGAATGTAACCTGTCCCCTCATCTTACAGATGGAGAAACAGAAGCCCAAAGAGATGAAAGGCCTTGCTCTAAGCCACACTGCGTGTCAGTCAGCAGAGGGGCCTCCTGACCACCTCTCACCCCACCCTTTGGAGGCATCCAGGGTTCTGGGTGAATCTCTCCCTCTCAGATTTGCCTTGGGTCCTGGGGCTGCCCAACTGGTGGGAAGAGGAAGGAAAAGAGGGGCTCCACACCCCAAACCAGTGGGCCTTCCCTCTGCTGGGAGGAGGAGTGGATGGGGGGGCCTCTTCCCAGGGCCAGTCTCAGGGCTGAGGGGATTCAGTCCTTGATGCCTATCCAGGGTCCCTTCTGGAACAGCCAGTGCAAGACCATGTCAAGAAGGGTGTTGGTGGTGTGGCCACAGCCAGGTGTAGGTTTGAGAGAGGGGATCCTAAATACATTGAGACCCACACCACTCCACCACTGTGAGACAAGGAAATGGGGAAAGAGCACTGGACTGGGAGTTAGGGGCTCTGGTTCTGGTCCTACTTCTGCCACTAACTCAATGGAGGAACTTGAGCCTCAATTTACCCATCTGTCAAATGGAGACAAGTTTGTACTTCCCTGCCCCACCTGCCCCCACAGCACCTGCCCTTTGTAGCTTGAGTCTCTCCACCCAAATGCCAGTAACATGCCTCCCCCTCTGTCTTGGCCCTGCAAGGCTAGGGCAAGGGCTGCAGGAGCTGAGGGAGCCACTGTCCAGGCCCCTCAGACTCAGCAAGCCTCCAGCGTCCCCTCAGAGCCACCAGACAGGAGAGGCCAGGCAGGCGGCACCAGCTCAGGACAAAGCAGCTGCCTCAGTGCTCTGTCCCCACTCACCACCCCCAGCCTGAGAGTCCCAGCCCACCATGGAATGCTTTAGGGGACCATGAGGCCGCATTGTGGGGACACTTGCCACAAGAGGGGCTTCCAATCTGATGGAAGACATGGCAGAGACATCAAAGCCTTTCTACTGGTCAACACTCACAACTGCACACACAGCCAGAATCATTACCCTGCTCTAACAGCTGAGGAAACTGAAGCAGGGTATGTGGGAGGCCACTGAAGCAGAGACTAGGGGCCCCTTGTGTCTCACGCCGCCTGGGTTTCTTAGCAGAGAGAAGCCCCCACTGCTAAGTTAGGTTGCACAGGTCTGCGTCCTTCCTGCCTACAGTCCCCTGAGCCGGCCCCCATGCGCCCAACGGGGCTGGACAGGGGTGCGCCAGGTACCTGGGGCGTGGCCCGGAAGCATCTGTTTCCGCAGCGCCAGCACCTGGTGTCCGCCCGCCCTCGGGCCAGCGTGCCCGGGCAGGGAGGCCAGTCAGGGCCGCCCAGGACTGGAAGGGACCAGACTGGACTGTACGCGGGCGGTGCCGCCACATCTGAGCCCCGCCACATTCCTGAGCGCCCCGCCCAGAAGACAGAAGGAGCGTCGCAAAGCCAGTGGGATACTGCCCCCTGCCGGTTGGCCGCGGGCTGCTGCAGGCCTGGAAGAACGTCACGGGGTCTCCATGGCCCCCAGCCCTGGGGAGCCTCCCACGGACCCACCACCCCGTCAGTCACTCACTGAACACTTCCTGCCTGTACCTGGAGGCGCGGAGGTTTTGGAGAACAAAGCTAGAGGTTAGCAGAGGCCTGCCAAAGCCCCAGGTCACCAACCTGGCAATGCCCCACACCTCTCACACCACACCAGCCACACTCTCTACACAACGCACCTCCGCACAGGAGAAGCGGCCTCCAGTTTCCGGGTCCCCTTGCTCAGATGCCAGCAGGGCCAGAATCCCCTCTGAGCCCCTCACACCCATCCAAACCACCTCTCAGGCTGCACTGGGTGGCCTACCTCTTCCTGCCCACAGCCCAGGTTTCCCCTACCTGCAGTCCCTTGGCCTTCCCTTTCCTCCTCAAGACCCTGCAAATAATGATGGCCAAACATTTGGAATTGTCTCCCTGCTTTATAAACATTCACACTTTCAACCAACCTGCCCACAAGCCCTGCTTGTCCCCTGCCTCCCACACACAGGACACAAATCTGAATGTACTCACATGCATGTAAGTACACTCTTGGTGCCTGTCACTGCCTCCCAGTGCACTGGACTAGGGTCTTGTGGGTCTCCTTTCTAGGCTGCTGACCACTAGCAGCTGTGCTTCAGAACATTGGGCACAGTCTGTTGGCTCCTGGCCAGAGTTACCCCTTCCCTACACTGTGTAGAGAAATAGGCCTTAGGCAGCCTACACTGGGGAATTGAGATTCCAGTCCTGGCCACCACACACCATTGTGTGATCCAGGGCAGCATTGTGTGCCTCTCTGGACCCTAAGTTTCCAAGTTGGTTGGAAGATGCCATTTCTAAGACTGCTCTCAGTCTCCCTCTGAGCCCAAGCCCTAAGAGAAACCATACCATCTACCTCACACCTCCTGGCTTCTATAACAATCTGGTGAATCCTAGTCCGGGCCCAAAGAATCCACATCAGTGACCTAGAGTAGGGGGTGACCTGTGAACAGATCCCACAGTCTCCTCTTCCCTCTAATCCTTCCAGGGACTAGCACAAGCCTACAGGCCAGGAGGAAAAGATGAGCCAAGTTCACATGTGGTCAGCTGCCCCTGTTTAGAGGACTGTGAACCAGAAGTCCCAGTGGGTTGGACTTACAGTGCCTGCTGTGGAGCTCCACATTTGGAAGTCAGCTGGCTATGGTTCTCAATGCATGTGTGAAGGACTATGGGCCAGGAGGGTGCAGACCCCTCTGTGCTTCCCCAGAATGGAGGGCAAGAGGAACCAGTGCAGGGCCAGCAAGACCTTTGTCACAGGTGAGGCTTCCCACAAAGCTTGCCAGGGTGAAGCAGTGAGCTCCCCATAGTGGGACTACTTAAGCCCTTAACAAATACTTATTGAGCACCAGCTAATGTCAGGAACTGTCCCAAGCAAGAAAAACAGAGAGGGTGGCAGGTGCTGGCCAAGACGTGGGGTCAAGGACAGAGGTCAGGTAGTAGGCACATTCCCCCAAGAGCCAAGAGAGTAGCAGATGAGGCCTGGGGAAGGAGAAGTGGGGAGGGCAGCCCCAGTAAATTCAGAACAGAGCCTCCGGTCTTCCCAGGCACATCATAGAGACAGAGGAGAGAGAGAGGGCACTTGTAATCCTGACTTCTAACTTTCTGTGGCCTGCTTCAATGGACAGGGGCCTTGAAACAGAGGGAGAAATGAGCTGGGCAGTGGGCAGAACTTCCTGCCTGAATTGTTTGAATTCTAAATGCACAAGACACTTAGGAGGGGGCCCCTGGGCCCCAGGGCTGTCAGGAAGGGGTGTGAGCACCAGGGCTTCATCCACTCTGCCTAAGGCAGCGGGTCAGGGCTAAGGGCTGTACCTTGCAGGGCAGGCTGGGAAGGGGAGAGGGTAGCTCAGCATGCGCATTGGCTGTTCTCACATGTTTGGCCTTGTTTTCTTAACACAGCAGAGCTGCTTTGTAAGCCTCCCCTGTAAAGTCTTGGCAATGGAAGTAGGCAGGTCAGGAGGCTGCAAGGCAGAGGCAGAGAGAGGAAAGGCCTGGGCAGGAACCCTCCACCAGGGAAAGGAGCTGAGGGAGTCTTGGGCTCTACAGCCAGCTTGGCTCAACGGTGAAGGACTGGCCAGCAAACTGCCCAAAGACTCTTAGCTCCCACAGAGACACCTGCCTCTCACTCCCCAGGGCAAAGAGCGTGAGCTTCAGGCCTAGCTCTGCTGTCATCACCCTATCTGTTGAACCTGCCTGCCAAAGTGTCCCGCAGAAGGGCTGTTGCCAGGACTAAATTAAATAATGCTTAAAAAAAAGTTTCCTGTAATGTGGAGTCAGCGCTTTTATCTCCAAGGCCAAGTCCTGAGATGGTGCACCTGGTACATACAGGCCACCCAGCACAGAACAGTGCAAAACGTACTGACCCTAAGGGCCAGAGAGAGGCGGGCAGATGGGCTGGGGGTTTGGGGAGGTGGTCTCCAAAGAAGGGACTGGAGACAGACACAAAGGGGGTATTGCAGAGAAAATAGATCTACAGGAGGCACCACCTGCGGCTCAGGCCCTGTCTCTACTGAGCCCCCCAGGGCTGGGATGTGCAAAGCTGAGCAGGCGGCCATGCCAGAGACTTAACCAGCCTGAAATCCCAGATCCCTCCAAACCCAGTAGTCAGGCCTGCCTAGGGAGCCAGCAGGGAGTGAATGCCTGGGCATGGCCAGTGAGGCCCGGGCCTGGGAGTGTTGGAAATGAAGGGGCTTCAGATCTAGCACCCCTGGCCACCCCTAACCCTGCAGCAGAGGAAGCTGAGTCTCGCAAAGGAGGGGTTGACCAGCCATGGTGACAGAGCCACCATGCTGACCCTCTAGATCCCCAACTGCCTCTTCTGCCTCCCAGGTGGCACTAGCAAAGCCTCCCCAGCCAGGTGCCCCCTGGGGTCTGGAACAAAGCAGTGGGGGCTCCACAATGTGAAGGGATTGGGGGGGCAGGGGCTGGCTCAGTGCCAGCTCTGGGATACCACAGAAGCCAGGGCTCTGCCTGGGCCTGGCAGGCAGCCTGAAGGCAGGGAGGCGGGCCTGTCCTCTCCCCACCTGGCAGAAGGCATTTGTTACCTAATAAGGTAGCTTTCTCCTTCCCTGGAACAGCTTTTGACAAACAGCCTAGAGGGGATGTGGGTGGAGGGGTGGGGCCGTGCTGCCACAGCACCCCACCTCCCACAAGGCTGCTCCACAGAAACCCTGCTGGGGCACAGGGCCCCAGATGCCCCCTCTATCAGACAGTCAGCCAACCTCTGCAGCCTGGCCTAGCACCCAGGGCCCCTGCATCCCCATCTGTGTCCCTGTGGGATGGAGCTGTCCCCAGGCAGTTTAGGGCCCTCAACCTGCACTTCTCCCCCTTGTATCCCATTTATAGCAGCAGTGGCTATGCTGACTTCCCACACAAACACCTAGACACACACGGTCAGCTGAGAAGGGGGAGGTCCTGGGAAGCACACTCCATATCTGTTCATGAGGGCAGGAAGCCCGGCTCCTCAAGGAGAGCGCAGCCCCGCAGGACCCAAGGCCTCCGGCCCCCACCCAGAAAAGACAATCTCGTGTGTCCTCAGAGGCAGGGGCTGGAGGAGCAACAGGCTGCTAGGCTGCCACTCCGCCACTCACAAGGGAAACCCGGCCCCAGACCCTGGGGACCCTGCCTGACTCTGAGAAGGGGGCCCTAGTGGTGAGGCGGACTGACGGTGGGATAGGGGCCAGCCTAGTGTGCCTACTGTCCCATAGCTGGCTCAGGCCAACCACAGAACACCTGATGAGGGCCTGAGGCCAGCGGGACATTCATTACCCAGGTGGCTAGGCAGCTACGGCCTCACACAGGTGGCTCCTGTTCTGGGAACCACAGGATTTTCATCTCAAGAGTTGTCAAGGGTTCAAGGGGTTGACACTGAGATGGTCAGCACCTAATGGTCTACAAGTGTTCTCGGTGGGGCATCTGGGGAGTGCTGTTTGCCCCACAGGGCCTCTGCTGTGCCTGCAAATGCCAAGCCCTGCCTGGCGCCTGTCCCACTTCCCGGGAACCAGAAGGAAAACCACAGCTGAGGTTGCCCTAGGCACACAGGGCCCTCAGTCACCAAGGGACATCTTGGAAATGTTCACAGCATGACCAACAACAGTACCCATGCCAAGCAGGCCCCTCTGCACCCAGGCCACCAAGCCCTGGGCCCAGTGTGTGGCCATGTGTGTCTGCTGGGCTGCTAGGTACCTCGGCCGCACCCTGGTGACTCAGGGCTGTGGCATGTACCCTCCCCGCCAGTGGGAGAACAAAGCCACCAGCTCAGGACCTCGGCATCCAGACTGAGTCACACAGACACACCCAGCCAGTTTTACCCCATGGAGTCACAAACCCCACCCCCAACTCCTGGGTCAGTGGCAGAAGGGAAGCAGCCCCTGGCCTGACTGGGCATGTCCAAGGGCAGCTTTTGACCCCAGCCCACCACCAGAACAGGACCCCCAGGAGGTGGCTCATGCCAGACCTGGATGGTAACAGAGGAGAAGGAGAGGTCCTCTGTGAAAGCCATGGTCCTGAGGCCAGGATGGGTGAGGGACACACTGCAGACACAACCCTGACTCTGGCCCCTAAATCTGGCCCTCAAAAGTGTGGGAATCATGACAGAGTGAAACAGTCAGGCCTTCTGGTTACCACTCTGGTTAAGGTAGGAGTGAGGCGCAGGCCCAGCTTCCCCACCTACACCTGGGAGTGAGGCCTGATGGAGGGATAGGCTTCACTCTCTGAGCCTACCACCAGCCACCGTTCAAAGACGGAGCTGGAATTTCCTGACAGGGCCCAGAACAAGGGAAGAAACCATCAAAGCTGCTGTACAAGTCAAGGGAGCATTCACAGGCAAGGAGGGGCCCCAGCTCCAGCCTCAGCCCCACTGCACACTCAGCTCCAGCTGACACCAGGCCCTGGCCTCTGGGCCACTACAGGATACTTCCTCCTGCAGCCTGGCCTGAGCACAAAGGGTGGAGGAGTCCTCTTGTCATCAGGGTCCCCAGCCAAGGCCACCCAGGAAGGTGGCCAAAGGAAGGCCCAGCAGGGCTCCAGAGGACAGCACCAGCAGGTCCTCCTAAACTCTGTGGGTCTCCAGGCGCCTACCCCTGCATGGCAACACTGCCTAATCCCAACCCAGACCAGCCAGGCCACACTGGGCCCATCCCAGCCCACCTGCCCCTCACCCTCACCCAGAACCCATTCCCATCTGACCCTGCACTTACTCCAACCCAATCCCAAATCTGAGCCATACCCCAAACTCTACTTTAAACCAACTTCACTCCAAATATGGATACTTGTCAATGCCCAAGCCTTCCTCTGTCCTCACACCCCAACCCTAAACAAGTCCTTTCCCAAACCCCAGCTCTCAGACCACCTTCATGCCCCAAATTCCTAGGTCAGCCTACACCTGCCCCAATCCCACAGCATTCCTCCAACTCCTGCCTTCCCAGGTAGGTCCTTCCCTCATCCTAATCCCTAGTCCAAACCTGGTAGCACCCTGCACCCTGCCTCTACCCTCACCACCAATTGCACCCTACACTCCCCAAGCCCCAAGTTCCCCCCAGACCCTTCTCCTACCCCAGCTGCCCACACTGTGCCCACCCCACATCCACCATCTGCTGGCTAGGGCTGTGCCTAGGAGTTTGGGCCAGGCATGGACCCAGAAGAGTGGGACAGAGGCCCACATGCTCAGGCTGTGAGTCATCACAGAGGGGCAGGGGCTGGGGAGAGGACATTCTGCCCAGGTGATGGCAGCAGGCGTCCTGCCCCAGGGCTCCCAATGGCTCCCTGCCAGGATTCCAGTTTCGAGGTCCATTGGCCTGCTTCACCTTACTGTCTCCACAGCAGGAGTGGGGATGGAACCTCAGAGCAGCCAAGTGGCACTACACCTGGTCAGGTGGGAGTCCTCTGCAGTGCAACTCCCAACCCATGACTCTACCTAGACCCCAGGCACCAACACCTCAGGGAAGGACTCAAGGCCAGGCCTCTGGAACAAGGACCAACATGCCCAGGTCCAGAACCCCTCCAATCTCCTAGCTCTGCCTTGCCCTGTCCTAAAGGCCCCAGACACTGAGTTCAGGCCCACCTCAGGTCAATAGCCATCTAGGGAGAGGCACAGAGCTTGCTGACTGTTCTCAGCCTTTTCACCCTCTTCCCTATCCAGGGACACTACTGTGGCCAATGGCAAGGATTCCCCAGCCCCAGCCTGAAGCATCAGGCTGTGGTTCCTGCCAGGGGCTCCTGCTCAGATATGCACAAGCCCCAAGATCACCCCTCTGCCCCCAGGAGGCAGGGCCATCCTGAGTGGGTGCCCAGAGTCGGAGCCAGGAGCCCTGGCCCCATGCTGCCCCATGCTCCCCCATGGGGGGCTACAAAGACCCAGAGGGAGGGCACATCACATATCAGTGTGGAAGGGACTCAGACTCCCTTGCCTTACCTCCGGCCTCTACAAGGCAAAGTCTCACCCAGATGCCTAGTTAGGGGCCAGGGGTGTCTGGGGATGGTATAGCTAGGGGGAGGCAGAGGACTCAGGGACAGGTAAGGCCAGACTCCAGGCCACAGCATCCCCAGACCTAGGCACAGGAAGTACTTCCGGCTGTCCAGCCCCGATTTCTCACAATACAGTCCAAGGGAAGAAGGAAGTTTTTGCCCTCCAGTTGCCATCTGGGTCCAGCCCCCTGATCCTGGGACCTCTTATCCCAAACCCCATGTGTCTCCCTGGTTGGAGCCCTCCCCTCCATTCCAGTGTCCATGGCTGCACAGGGTATTCCAGAAGCCCAACTCCATCATGGCACTGCTGCCTCCTTGAACACTCTAGCCTGCACCCTGTGGACTTCACTGTGCCCACTGCCCCCCAGCCACACCCTGCCCCAGCCACACAGGAGCCCTGATACCTGCCAAAGAGGCCCTGCCACTTCCACCTCCAGGCCTGGAGGGCCCTCTCCTCCCCCATGAAACTCCCTCTTTCTTTCAAGGCCAGATCCCTGCTGCCTCCACCTCCTATAAGAGGCCACAGCTGGGTCCCACCATCACCACTGAAAGAGCTCCTCTCTGAAGCCCTGACCACTACGCTCGAAGCTCTTGCGGCCCTCTCCAATCACTCATCCTGCAGCTGGGCTGATCTTTGCCTCCACCTGAACTGGCATCTCCTGAGCCACAAACTCTCTGGGCACATCTCCTGCTCCCTGGCGCAGTACTTGGGGGCTGTGACTTCACGGGGATGTCCATGTGCCACTGTGTGGAGGCCACGGGCTAGGTGCTTCTCACACCCAGCTGCAGGCCTCGTGACAGCCGTGTGGGATTGGCGGTATTACCTTCATCTTACTAACAAGGATGCTGGGGCTACCATAGTTTAAGTGACAGTCCAAGTGTCAGAGTGAAAATTAGACCCCAAACATCCGGAAGAAGGCTGAAGCCCTGCCCCAGGTGGGAAAATAGGTGGAGCTCCCAGGGGAAGCCTCTGGGGAGTGGACAGGGCCAGGCCTAGCCTTTCAACCAAGACCTTATAACACTGCTGCAGAGTCCCCAAGCCTGGGGGGCAGCCAGCCAGAGGGGCTGGGGCAGCTCTGTGCAGCCCCGATCACAGCTGATGCCCCCACACAAGGGTACACATACGCACCTTCCTCGAGCCATGTGCACATCCCTGTTCTCCCAGCCCCCACCCATGTGGGTGCATAGACTCACTCCTCCAATACCCACCCTTTTCCAGCCACCACACCCAGACCTGCCAGGCAGGCTGGGCCACCGCTCAGGAGCAGCTTTGTGGCCCCGCCCCCAGTAGGCGTTTGTGCACAGGGGTTCCATGGGGCAAGAGTGCCCCCAGTTGATGAGTATGGAACAAACAGGGCACAAGGACCCAATCCTGGCCCCAGGCCCCAAAGAGGAGTCCTTGGTGCTCCAGCACTGCTGCCCACCCATTTCTTGACTTCATTGAGAAGAGAGGAGCCAAGAGGGGAGGGGAGGGGAGGGGAGGAGAGGAGAGGAGAGGAGAGGAGAAGAGAGCAGAGGAGAGGAGGTGGGAGGAGAGGAAAGAAGAGGAGAGGAGAGGAACACCTGGCCACCACATGAGTGAGAACACCCAGGGGAAGGAGCAGCAGCTCAGACAGAGGCAGATCGCAGCTGCAGCAGGGATTCTGGCCTTGGACTTGGTGATAGCTGAGGAGAGGACTGGAGGAGAAGGAAGAATCTAATGGGACTCCCAGGTTCTAGCATCAGAGAGGATGTGAGACTGAGGGCCTGGGAGGCAGAAGAGCTCCTCTCTAAGCACCATGCTATCCAGGGCCAGAATCTTAGAGCATTCAAAGGCAAGGCTCCCTCATCCCTGGCCCCAGTCCCCTTCTCCTCTTCCCACTGTGGGTCCCACAGCAGCCCTTCAGGCCACTGCACCAATGCTGAGCCTGCCCCATCTCCCACCTGCCTCCACTGCCTCCCAGACATCTGGGACCCAGAGCTCCATCCTGTCCCACCAGCCCAGACTCCCAATGCACCAAATACCGTACCCTGTTGTTACTGTACCCTGCACTATGCTGTATACTCTGTGCTCTATACTGCACTTTACATTATTCCTGTAATAAGGGACACTCTGGAGGACACTAAGGGTCAGAGAGTTAAGTAACCTACCCCAGGTCCTGCCGTAGATTAGAACCAAGGCACATTCTACCAGCCACTCAGGATAATGCCTAGTATAACCTGCCTGGCTTTTGTGAGCTGGCTCCTGCCTGGAATCTCTCCTACCCACCCCCACCAAGCAGCAACAGGATCCAGGGACTCCATACTCTCTCCCCCTCTGTGCTTTCACTGATCCCCATGGCTGCCTGTACCCCCACCATCCTCCCACAGCCCTGTACCTGTCTTTCCAGATATGCCGTCAATATGCCTGCTTTCCCTACACCTGCTGGACGGCTGAGGTGCTCCTTCTCTGTGCTGACCCCTCAGGTGTCACCACCTTCGCCGCCGCCGTCGTCGTCGTCGTCGTCGTCGTCGTCGTCGTCGTCGTCGTCTTCTTCTTCTTCTTCTTCTTCTTCTTCTTCTTCTTCTTCTTCTTCTTCTTTTTGTGTGTGTGTGGTACTTGGGGGTTGAACTCAGGGCCTCACGCACACTTTGAAAGTGCCCTACCACTGAGCTGCAACCCCAGCCCATTTTTTCACTTTTTATTTTGAGACAAGGTCTCAGTAAGTTAGGCAGGCTGCCTCTGGCCTCAAACTTGCAATCCTCCCGCCACTGCCTCCCAAGTTACTGGAATTACAGATGTGTGCTACCACAGCAGGCCTCATATGCCACTTCCATTTGTTCACTTAACACATATTTACTGAGCACCTACTACCATCTGGATACTGCAGATACTGAGACTCTACTGTGGGCAAGCACAGATCCTCCCCTCATGCAGTGCACATTCCAGCTGGGTACCAAAGAGGAGAAACAAGTACATACCACTTTGCCAGGGCCCCTCCACAAGCATGCAGCTCATGTAGCCACACAGTATCCCCACTTAGAAGAGCCCCATGCCTGGTTCAGGATGCTATTGCTGCTGCCTAGAAGTTCATAGTGATTTTTGAATGAGGGATTTCCCATTTTCATTTTTCACTGAGTCTGAAACTTATATGCTATTAGGTGCTGTCGGGTCATGTCTGACTCATAGTGACCTTCATAGTGTTTTCCTCTCTTTGATTAGGGAAAATTCCCCTCTTAACCCCCTTGGACCTTCCTGACTTTCTCGTCTCTCACACCATCTCAGGAAGCACAATAGCTCCAGCAGCAATTAATCAGCATTTCACTTAGGAATGGGATCACCAGGCAGTACTTCAACCAAGGTCCCCTCCACATCTCCCTGGAAGATGCTCTTTACCATCTTGTTCCATTCTTGGGCAGCTCAGATTGCCAGTCAACACCCACTTCCACCAGACTGTGAGTTCCTTCCTGGTCTTCCCTAAAGCCACGTGGTATACAACAACTCTCTCTTCAGAGTGATAGGGAGGTAGTGGGGAAAGAAATACCTTACCAAGCACCTGCTCCATCCAGTTTCCTGAGATGTAGAGATGAGTGGCAAGCCACAGTCCCTCCCCTCAGATGAGATGGGTCACTGCAATGTCAACTGAAAAAGAAAAGAGTATTAGATTTCATTGAGCACTTACTATGTGCTGGACACTGTTCTAACCACCTCATATGAAGTAAACCATTAAATTAACCCCAAAACCCTTTAAGTAGGACTATGTTATTCTCTTTACTTTGTATATGCAATTTGCCTAAAGTCATGGGTACATTAACAGTAGATTAGGATTTGAAATTTGGAGCTATGCTCTGCAAAATTACCAACTAACTGTATGCTTTAAATTTTAGCCAGAGTCTCAGTTCTCATTGTAAAATATTTCTTTCTTCCCCCCACTTCCAATATACAAAATATGTTCTCTAAACTGGGCACAATGTCACACACCAATAATCCCAGAATTTGGGAAGCTAAAGCAGAAGGATTGCCAGTTCAAGGCCAGCCTGGGCTACACAGTGAGTTCCAGTCCAGCCTCAGCTACATAGTGAGACCATGCCTTAATAAATAAGTAAACAGATTTTAAAAACCTAATGACTCCTCTCTCAGAATGTCCTTGCACAGGACATGGTGCAGCAACACCATCTAGGGGCAAAAATGTGCATGGCAGAGGCTTCAGTGCAGTGGTGGAGGGCATCTACAGGGACTGCCGAGGGATTTAGAGAAGAAAAAGATCCTATTAGAATCCCCAGTGCCAATCACTTCCCACCACACAGGTGCCATTTGGTGTGACTCGTGGCCACCTGATTGGCTTCATTTGTTTACGAATCAGAAGACATCTCATTGCAAAACTGTGTGCCACTAAAATCTTGTTAATTCAAGGGTCCCACTTATTTTTTAGTATGGACACAGGTGACAAGAAGAGTTCTGAAACCTGATGATGCTACAGAAGGCTCCATGCAATCTCTGAGCACTGTCCAGATGTACCTTTCTCTGTCCTTATTGGGACAAGGAAAGGAGGGGATGTCCCTTGAAATACTGGCAATGCTCTTTTCCTTAAGCAGAGTTGGGGGTACCTGAATACTCATTTGATTATTCTTTAAACCTTCATTTTATAGAAATGAAATATACTATTTAAATCTCAGTTCTTTAAGACAAATTTTCCAACATTTCAAGCCAATTCTGTTTCACGCAGTGATACAGAGTACCCACAATGAACCATAGCCAGCATGGAGCAGAGGTTCCATAGGGAAATCTTACTTGGTGGCCCCACACCAACCTCAAGGTCAGGAAGCTGCAGGCAGCTCTATTCTTAGAACTCTGTCCTCAAGCTACTGAAATCTCATGTACAAAAACTATAATGGATCTTTTGTTCATTTGAAAAATACTTGTTGTTGTTGTTGTTAGGTGCCATTGAGTCATGTCTAACCCAGAGGGACTCTCATAGGGTTTTCAATGGCTGATTGTTTCAGGATTGTTTTTGGGAGTGGAATGCTTAGTAAACACTTTATTAGGCACTGTGAGAGCTGCTGGGAATTCAAAAGTGAGCTGGACATGGCAACAGGGTATGACTTCTTCACTGGAAAAGTGTCCTGTTCATAAATAGCAATGTGACAAGATAGAAACTAGGAAGTACCAATCTTAAGAGAAACATGGAGACAAAATGATCACTTCCACCTTGGGCCTTTCTAGCAGCTGCGGGGGTTCCACAGTGTGTGGAGGTATTGCCCTAAACTCCAAGTTCATCTTCATATCTTTCAATTTTTCTGTGTCCATATCCTCTCTTCCATCTCTTATAAAGACACTTGTCATTATAAAATAAGAGAAATTGCTGGGACTTTAAAGATGGCTAGGGTTGGTTTTCTGGAAGGAAGAAACTCATTCCAAGTGGAGACAATGTCAACAAAACCCCAGGGCAAGCCAGGTGCTGTGTCACCTGCCTGTAATCCCAGTAACTCGGGAGGCAGAAGCAGGAGGATCACAATTTTGAGGCCAGAGGCAGCCTGCACAACTTAGCAAGACCCTGACTCAAAAATAAAAATGGGCTGGGAGAACATCTCAGTGGTAGAGCACTAGCAAAGTGTGTGTGAGGCCCTAGTTTCAACTCCCAAGTACAAAAAAATAAAAAACTAAAAAAGCCCAGGGCAGACGAGGATCCAGGGGTCAGTTTGGGGAACAACCAGAAGGGGAAGGATTTTAGGAAAGGAATCCTGGATCCTCAAACTGAAGATGTAGCCAAGTTCTCTGTGATGGCAGACCTTGAAGGAGTTTAGACTTGGCTCAATAGGAGTAAGGGAGCCATAGGAGGTGTTTGAGCAAGAGAGTGCCCCAGAGTTGCAGTTTTATATAGGGAGACCTGAAAGCTTGAGGAGAGAAAACCTAATTAAACCACACCAGGCCCCAGCTCCTTTAAGACTCAGGAGATTACATGGATCAAAAACAGGACTACACTCCCCTATCTAGGGAATGCCAGGACCCTTTCTCTCTGAACACAGAGGTGCTGCAGTAAATCCCCCCAAATGGACACAGCCCCTGGTGTCTAAAAGTTGTTTCTTTAAAGATTTTGTAGTCAAGGAGATTCTGCTTTCTGCTTGGATTGCTGTGTAACCCCTGTAGACTGTTTAAAGTAACCAAAGAGAAACACACAGACCCCTTTGTCTACTAGCCTGTAAGCCCTATTTAAGGGACAGGAGAAAATAACTCAGGCAGTATGGCCATTTGGGGACCTGAGAGATTCTGCCATTGCTCTGCTGGCAATAAAGCCCCTTCCTCTAATTAATGCTGGTGTTCGGGTGATTCTCTCTTTCTGATGGGCCTTGCTTCCTGCTACATTTTTGGTTTCCTGACTGGGAAGCAAGCTCACTACTAATGAGATCGGGTTCAGATTCACCTGGTACTTTTCACCAACTCCCAGGTCCCATGGGGGAGGGGGAATCCCCCACTCAGCCTGAGTGACATGTGAACCACTGAGCTATCCAGGGATGGCAGATTTTGGCTCCCTGTGTAGGCACCTGGACAGAGCAAAGGAAGGAACCCCCCCATGGAAGATTCCTGAAGAGGTGAATACTGAGAGGAACAAGCATCAGGAGGGATGTCTGAACCACAGTAGGACCAGCAAGGGACCTGCTCTTTAGTAGCAGAAGGAGGGCCTAATGCCCACTCTGCATCTTCTGAGTACCATTCATGATAGTTCAAATGGGAAACTGAGGCAGCCACTGGAAACTAGGTTAAATTGCACCTCCCAAGGGCTGTTCATGATTGTTCAAATGGGAAACTGAGGCTGGAACAAGAAATAGGGTTTGACCTACATCTCTGACAGAGGGGAGGACCTGACTTCCCCCACTGAGAGAGGAAGTCTGTGGCGTATGAATGTTGAATTATTTTCCCACCAGGCAAGGAAGAATCAATCATGACCTCCCCTCACCAGGAGAGGGGAGGTCCTGACTTCCCCCACGGGGAGGGGGAAGTCCGAGGTGTATGAATGTTAAATTGCCTCCCTATTGGATGGCAGAAGCTCAGAGGTGAATGCTAAAATAAATTATTTAAAATGTAAGGTACAGAGTTCTGCCAGGGCCACATACAGCTTTGTAGTGACCCCTCCCCTTAGACTGGCATCTGTGGGGTTCCAGGATTGGAGATGGCTCTAATGGAACAAAAAGTAAACAACAGGAGTGAGACATGCTGAATCAAGGGGGCGGGGCATGGTTGATGATGTATTGAAATTTACCTCTTTGTTGTTGTTGTTCTTAGGTGCCATCAAGTTGGTGTTTGACTCATACCAATCCTACATACAAACAGGCAAAAACAGTATTTAGTGCTTCTCCACTATTCATAGGGTTTTCAATGACTGATTGTTTTTTGGGAGTGGGTTGCTGGGTCCTTCTCCCAAGCCTACAGCACCTGGTGTTTCCAGGCAGTCTCCCATCCAAGTACTAACCAGGCCCAACCCTGCTTAGCTTCTGAGATCTGATGAGATCAGGCACCACAATGCTACAGCTGCAGGCTTTACTTCTTTAGGGTACATGATAAGAAATTTTAACAAAGGTTATGTCAGGAACTATAAAGTTAACACCCCAGGAACTGAAGAACTTCTATGAAATAAAATGGCCCTCTTTTAATGTTGGTGGCCAGCCCAAGAAACTATAGATTAAAAAATAATAATTGTCTATATTTATCATATGGTGATCAAATTCAGAGAACAGCCTGGGCTTCCTGGCCACTTTCCAAACATAGATACTTGGCTAAATGTAGTTCAAACAGGACCTTCCTGGCATCAGCCTGTCTTAGCTGCTTGGTGGCTCAAACAGAACTGAAAGTAAAACACACACACAAAACACACACACAAGTCAAAAAAACACAGAGATTAAAGAAAAAGAAAAGACAAAAAAATCCTCAACTTAAGGATGTATAATGAATTGTAAAAAACTAAAGGAAATGTAAATTTTCTTTGCCTTGGTTTATATACCTACAAAACACAAGTTTAAAAGAAAGCAATAATATATGTTAAAATTTGATCTTATTAGATCAGTTTTGGTTATATTTATTCATAAGACAAGAAAAGACTGATAAATATTCACTAGAAAATGTATCTGTTAACAAGGGGGGAAGAGAGCCTCTCCACAGGGGAACTAAACAAAAGAGGGCATTTTAACAAATAAAGGAATGCCCCAGAGTAAACCCTCAGCACAGAGCTATCTGCTGAATGTAATTTCTCAGCCAAGGCTGAGAACAAATGATAACAGCTAAAACAAGCCCTGCAGGGCAGAGGTGCATGGGTAAAATTCCAGTTGACCTTGGAGGCCAAGATGTATAAAACTTTGGACAAAACTAAACAACTTACAGACTCCATATGATACGAGCCAAATGGAGGCCACTAAAAAATTAAAAAAAAAAAAAAAAAAAAAACAGATCCCAGACACTGAGCCAAGCTAGATTCAAGGAACTCAGCAGTGAGGCCCAACTATACTACTTCTGGGTGAGCCTGATAACCACCTCACCCCCTGTGACTGTATGGACATGATGGATACGGTCTTTTCAAGTCAGGGAGACCTCCTACACCACTTCTTCGCAGACCCAGATGTTAAATAGTTTACGGATGGAAACAGTTTTATACAGAAAGGAACCCACATCACTGGGTATGCTATAATGACGCTCTAGACTCAATGATGGAGGCTCAGCCCTTGCCCATGAAAATTTCAGCCAGAAGGCAAAAGGTAAGAAGGGTAATGTTTATACTGACCCTAAGTATGTTTTTTTCTACTTTACATGTTCATGGAGCTATTTATAAAGAAAGGGGCCTTTGAACAAAAAATTAAAATATGTAAATATAAAGAGGAGATTTTATAGCTCCCAGATGCTGTCTTGTCTTCACAAAAGATAACAGTTATACACTACAAGGACATCAACATGCAGACACTATGGAAACAAGGGGAAAACAAAAAGCAAGAGGCAAAGAGGCTGCCAGGATGGCTAAGTAGCCTAGGGAAAAGACTAATTTTGTTGCACTGGGGGATTGAACCCAAGTCCTCAAACACATTAGGTAAGCACTCTACCTCTAGTCTGCCATTTCTAATTTTTTTTTTAATTTTTTTCTTGCAACAAGGTCTCCCTAAATTGCACAAGCTGCCTCTGGCCTTAAACTCAAGATCCTCCCACATTGCTGGGATTACAGGGGTGAGCCGCAGCTCCCAGCTCTGACAGGTGTTTTCAAACACACAGAGATAACATGGATGAGAGCTAGAGGAAGGGGAGCCCCAGACTGTTACCACTACCTACCCCCTTGAGTGCCTTGGGGCATATCAAAGTTAACCTATCAAATGAGAAGACTTGTTTACCCCTCTTTGTTGATCAAGGCCACTCCCTTGATCATTGGACCTCTAAAAACGTCATAGTCCTCTGAATCTCTACAGGGTTTATCTCCCACCTCCAGGAACACATGAATCTTGGCAAGGCCTCCCAGATACAGCCATTTCTTGCTTACCTGGCCATATTAGCACAGTATCATCATGTGACAGATCACCTCAATGTTCGGCAGATGTCCAGAGAGTCCAGGTCTCTTCAAACTATGATTTGACAGAGGGCAGGAAATTTAACATAACCATGGGGCAAAGCTGAAAGTTATACTTGTGACCAGTTCATCTGATGTGAACCATCTCATGATCCTCTTCTCTGATTGGATTAGAAGAGAATACCTCTACTAATGAGTATTTGTATGCTAAGTATCTGAAGCTGGGTCTATCTTCTCTAACAGTAGTAACATCCACCATGGCAGTTGCAGTTGGGACTTCTACTTGGTTATATATGCTGTAGTCTATGTCCATCTACCAAGTTCTGTCTGCTTTCTGCTGCAACCAGTCTGGTGAATTAAATGGAGATGTGATAGGGGCCACTATTCCTACCTCCTTTAGATGCTTAAGGATGGCACTGAGGGCCACTCCCAGGATGAAATGTTGGTTCTGATTGGCACTCTTGACTGGGAAGGGGAAAAGGAGGGGTGTTTCAAAGGTGTCCAGCTGGCCTTTCCCACTCCAAGAGCCCTGCCTCACAAGCAAATGACTCAACATCAATATGGGGGGTGCACTTACTCTAATATGTCAACCCCAATTATACATATGGGAATGAAGGAATGACCACTAGGTGTAAGTAGTGAATTACAAGCCACTTTAATCTAGACCCTGGCTATGATACCTGATTACCTGGCCCCTACTGATGACACTGATCTAATATGGTCAAATTTTAACATATATCATTGTTTTCTTTTAAACTTGTGTTTTATAGGTATATAAACCAAGGCAAATAAAATTTACATTTCCTTTAGTTTTTTACAATTCATTATATATCCTTCTTGTTGTTGTTAGGTGCCGTCAAGTTGGTATCGACTCATAGCGACCCTCATAGGGTTTTCAATGGCTGACTGTTTCGGGATTGCCTTGGGAGTGGATTGCCAGGCCCTTCTCCCATTTTTGCAGTGCTGGGAATTGAACTCAGGACCTCAGGGACTGCAGCGCAGCGCTCTACCAACTGAGCTAAATCCCAGCCCCTATATATCGTTAAGTTGAGGATTTTTTTGTCTTTCCTTTTTCTTTAATCTGTGGTGGTTTTTTTTTTTTTTTACTTGTGTGTGTGTTTTGTGTGTGTATGGTATCCATTGTTGTGTAACTAGTTATCTCTAAAATTTAGCAGCCTCCATCAATAGGCATTAATTCTCTCGCAATTTCTGTGGGGTAGGAATTGGCAAGCAGCTCAGCTGGCTGTTCCTAGCTCTGGGTTTCCTGAGGTGCAGTCAAGTAGCTGGCAGGGAAGTTGCCATCTGAAGGCCTGATGGGACCTAATGCCAAGAGGGCTCTGCACATGGCAACTGGCAAAAGGCCCCAGGTCTTAGACCCGTCCCACATGACCCTCTCCATGGGCTGCTTGTGTGTCCTTATGATGTGGCATCTGACTACCCCCAAAGAGAATGAAGGTGGTGGGCACGGTGGCACACACTGGTAATCCCAGTGACTCAGGAGGTAGAGGCAGGAGGATGTCAATTTTGAGGCCAGAGGCAGCCTGCATAACTTAGTGAGACCCTGTCTCAAAATATAAAATTAAAAAGGGGTAGGGATACAGTACAGTGGTCACTTGCCTAGCATGCATGAGGCCTTGTGTTCAACCCCCAGTACTGAAAAAAGTTGAAAATTAAAAATTTAAATAAAAAAAACTTTATTAGGATAAGATTTACATACAAAACCCTGCACATTTAGTGCATACACTATAAGGGTTTGGACACACATACATGCTATGTGTGACACCATCACCACAATCAAGATAAAAACTTCCATCACCTCCAGAAGTGTCCTTGTGTCCCTTCCTCTCAGCCTCCCACCCCCCACCCTGATCTCAGAGGCCACAGAATCTCTGACCTTTAGAGCGCCTGCCTGTGTCTCATATCCCTCTAATAACAGTCCAACAGGCACACATGGTTCTCAGGAGGTTTGCGCCACTTTCTGAAGGAACACTCCATTCCCCGCTGTCCTCACACCCAAAGGGCCAGGCCACCCTCCTTCAGACCTGGACCAGGCCCCATCAGGGCAAACCCAGGCCCTCCAGGCTAGAGAGACAACTCACACTCAAAACCCTGAATCCAGACCTGCCTCACAAAGAGTCAAGAAGGAAGCCAGCACTCACCTCCGCTTGCAGGGAGGCTGGCCTTAGGCATGTCTCTGTGAAGCAGCTGAGCTGCCCCAGGTCCCCCACTTCTTTGAATCCCAGTCTCTACCTTCAGAGGCAGAATCCAGCTGCAGTTTTCCACTAGGACTCACTCATTCTGCCCTCGAGGTTCTGTCAGCTCCTTCCTAGCTACAGGCTCCTTCCTCCATCCTTCAAGCAGACCACCAACTCACACTTATTGAGCACTCCTAAGTGCCAGGCTCTATTCTCAACCTTCACATATATTGATTTAAACATCTAAACCCTCCCAACTACCCGTATGGCAGTTACTCTTACTATACTGATACACAGAGAGGCTAAGTGACTCACTCAGGTTCACACAGCTTCTAAATGGTAGGACTAGGATTAGTGTCCAGGTTCCCCATCTGCCTGTACCCTGAAATGCTACAGGGGCCCCTCCAACCAGCTCAAGTCTTGCTGCTTTATGTCTCTCCCAACATTGCTCTACTTCCTTCTTTGTGAGCGTCTCCTAAGGCCTCCCTTTCTGCCTCACCTGCTGGGAAACTCAAGTCAGCACTAATACCCAAGTACAGCAATGGTACCACCACTCATGGCCGCTGGTTTTGTTTTCTTCCCAAGTAGGGGGCTCTTGTTTTCTATTTTATCATTAATGATTGCCTTCTTCTTTCCAGAGACAAGGTGGGAGGTAACACATTTCCAAGTCTTAACCAACACATAGAACTAAAATGCTAGGTCCCAGAAAAGAGAGAATATAAAAGGCTGACGTGCGTGGCAGCAGATGCTGTGATTAAGCCTCAAAGCAGCCAGGAGGGGGGAGAAGAAATCTAATCTGCTACTATCTGCAGGAAGCAGGCTGTTTTCTCTGTAGGGACAAAGTTTTTCTCTTACAATGTACTCAGAAAACTTGCTTGCATGGGCCTTGATATAAGGAACATTGGGTGATGCCACTGATTGGCTGTGTCCTAAAAAAAAATAAACACATTTTTGCAGGGTAAGGAAGCATACCTCACAGGACTGTTGACCAACTGAATACACAGCAATAATACCACCAGGGACGCACAGTCCTCCAGAGGAGAGGCCCACGTGGTCCAAGGACAGATTCTCCCAGGACAGGATGGTCCAGTCAGGGCCAGGACTCAGAGTACCTCCAAAGCGTGCACTGGACTCCCAGCGAGCTCGGAGCGGCGGAGGAACAGGTTGTTCCTGGAGAGGGGTGTGGGGTCTTCCTTCTCCAGAACTCTGCCCTGGTTTCGCACCCTCCACAGTGGAGATGCTGGAAAGCAGGTGAGAGGGATGGTGGAGGCTGGCTACGCCTCCTGTTCCAGCCCCGCAGACTCTTACCCTTTAGCATCTGCTCTCCCCTTCTGTAAAAGTGATGAGCCCTGCTTTGTAGGGAACACATGCCTGCATGTGGCGTTTCCCAGCACCCCTTGCAGCTGTGGCAGTCACGTCACTGATTGCTGGCCAATGGGATGCTGCAGGAAGTGACAGGGTTGGGAACACACTTCTCCTTTCCTGGTCCCTCCTTAGCTGGAACAAAGGTGGTGGTGGCCATGCAGCCTGGCCCAAACCTGCCCCTCAGCCTGTGGAGCCAGATCTCTCACTCTGTTCTAGCCATATGTTCCAATCCAGGGAGGAAAAGGAAGGCTCCATCTTGTTTAAGCCACTGTTATTTTGAGTCTTCCTGCAGCTGTAGCACTGTGGTATCTGATCCCATCAAATCTTGGAAGCTAAGTAGGGTTGGACCTGGTTAGTACTTGGATGAGAGACCAATTGGGAACACCAGGTACTGTAGGCTAGGGAGAAGAACCTGACAACCCACTCCCAAAAATCAACCCACCATTGAAAACCCTATGAATAGCAGAGAAGCACTGACAATAGTATTTTGCCTGTTGTACATAGGGTCGCTATGATTCAGATGCCAACTTGATGGCACCTCACAACAACAATTTTGAGTTTAATACAATAAGTGAGCCCATGGACTAATATTCCCCCTGGAGCCCATGAACTACCTCTGAAATGTCATTGTCCTTCCACCCAGAAGCCATCAGTCAGGCACTGGGCATTGTGTTCAGCTGCATGGACTTCCCCAAAGGCCATTTAACTGCCAACCTGCTAATAAGGACAGCACCCCCAACAGGAACTTAACACTGTCTCTATTTTACAGATGGGGAAACAGAGGCTTGGGGACATTGCTGACTTGCCTAAGGGCTCAGAGACATGAAGCTTGCTTCAGAGTCCTTACCACACTTGGACCCCTGGGAGAAATGACCACTGCTGTTCACCTATCCTGCACAGTGCCATCTAGTTATGCTATTTGTGAGGAAGTTCCCCCAGGTCTGCATGACAGGCTGGGGCTGGATGTCAGGGGCAGCTGCTTTTATGATAGGGGGGCAGCACTGCGGCTAGGGGAGGGAAGAGGCTATCAGGGTCACAAGGAGAAGGACAGGGAGCTCAGGAAGTGAGAACAATAGCCAGAGTCTGCCCCACACATACCACACTTCAGTAAGGTCTCCCCAAAATCATGGCACACTGGGAGCCATTTATCGCTAGTGGACACCGGCAAAGACCCCAAACACTGTGATGAGGCCGCAGCTGCCACGTTGGAGTGAAGGGGACAGGTCAATGCCTGTTCTGTTGCCACAACCTTCCAGCACTTGTTGGAAGTCAGCAGGTCGCACAACGTGCACTTTGGGCTTTGCGACTCTGACAAGGGTGCGGGGGAGGGGTGGGACACCACGTCCCACCAAGTATAAGGTGTGGCAGCAATCCACAGAAAAGCCCTGGATTGGACAGTGACCCCACGTGGCACTGAGCTACTGCTCTGCTTCAACCTCTTTTCTGGCTTTGTGACACACTACACAACCACCCTACTATGTTCCCAGTTGGTGGGGGCCCAGGGCTCAGGCCAGGTGCAGTGGTGATGGGGCCTGCAGCCTCACCTGGGAGGACTCGCTGTGGGGATGACTCCCACTCCAGGGCAGGGATCAGCACTCAGCTGTACTCACATATCTGAGTGGGACAATGGTCCCGTGGAGTCTGTCAACTGCAGCATCCATGGTGGGGGTGGAGGGTTCCTTCATATGGCTTAGGCTGCTCATACCTTCACCATACCCACATGGCTGGGCTCCAAGAGGGAGTGTAAAAGGGACCTATCAAAGAATGGCACCCCAACACACTCTCCCAGCCAAAGCTGCCAGGCCTTTTGCCACCTAACCTTAGAAGTCACGTGGCCCTGTTTCTGCTGTACTCTTGTACAGCAGTCACAAGCCAGCCCAGTTTCAAGGGGAGGAGACACAGACTCCCACTTCCAGGGGAGGAATGTCAAAGGATGTGACACCTTGTCTTAAACTGCCGCCCCCTTCAGTAGCAAGTGAGGCACTGTGAGGTGTCTCCTCAGCCAGCATATGTTTATGACTTTAGAGTGACCCAACATCAAAAAGTAACTCCCCTTCCCACAGCTGAGGCCGGGAACTCTCGGGGAAAGCCTTGGTCTTTGTTCTTGGGGGAAACTTTAAAATAGCTTCTCCTGGCCCCTCACCCCCTTGGGACTGGCACCACAGGCCTGGCCCTGTCATGTTTCAGTGACCCTGGACAAATCTCCACCCTGTCCCATTTTTTCCAGAAAGCAGCTACAGCTAAGAGAGGAGGAAGGAGGACTGGGCCTTTGGGTGTTACCTAAAGTCCCTCCTGAGTGAATGCCTGGGAAGGAGAGGAGAGAGGAGTCTAAGGGCCTCAAGGTCAATTTGGCCAATGTCACCATTCAGCCAGAAGTTAGTCCCTCCCAGGAGCTTTCGCCACCCACATGCTCCCTGCCTCTGTTGCATGGGCTTCTGTAAGACAGGACTCTAAAGCTGAGCATGGTGGTACTCACCTGTAATCACAGCATTCAGGAGACCAAGGCTGGAGGATGAATGCAATTTTAAGGCCAGTCTGGGCTACACAGTGAGTTCCAAACCACCCTGGGCTACTCAGTAATACCTTGTCTCAAAAAAATTACAAAAAAAAAAATTTTAAAGACAGGATTCTATACAGCCTGTACCTCTGAGAATTCTTCCCAACTCCTACTCCCCAATTTAGTGTCACCCTCCCTTCTAGAGCCACTGGCCCCAAAAATCCATGATCAAAGCAGATTCAACTCTGTTCAACCCATTCAGGATGGCTGTGTATGCCCCTTGCACCAGCGCCCCAGGAACAGACCCTTCTAGGTAAAAACAGAAATTCTACACAGGGACTCAGGTGCATATAAAATCGTGGGTGGGAGTGGCAGGTGACAGAAGAGGCAAGAGTCTCCCTTCCAAGGAACTACTGAGTTCAAGGGCACACCAACACACTACCATGCTGCCTTCAGTGCATCAGGCATTGTGGCTGACATTGCCCCCCCACAACAACCATCCTGTCCCCAGGACACACTCTGGAACACAGACTCCAGAGGCCACAGCCACCTGGCACAAACTTGCTGGTCAGTGGAAGCAGCAGGAAGAAGATGGCATCCACTGAACCTCCATCTGCCACATCCTGACATGCGCTTCTGTGTGATGGAACCTAATGTGCTCTCGCCGAAGATGGCTGGAGAAGGGTGGCATTGCATTTTCAGGTCCCTGCAGCACAGAGAGGCACACAGAGGAGGAGGAGGTGAGGCTGAGAACCACACACTGTACTCAGTACAGGTGGACAAGGGTTGCTAGCCCTGGCCCTTTCTCTCTGGGCTAGTGATGGCAGAATTCCCTATTCTCTGGGCACAAGCAGAAGATTTGGTTTCAGGCCAGGTGCAGTGGTGCATGCTTGTAGTCCAGCAACTTGGGAGGCTGGAGCATAAGGATCATGAGTTCGAGGCCTGAGGCAGCCTGTATAATTTAGCAAAACCATGTCTCAAAATAAAAAGTAAAAAGAGGGCTGGGGGTCCAGCTCAGTGGTAGAGCACTTGCTTAGCATACACAAAGCTGTGGGTTCAACCCTCCAGTACTGAAGGGGAAAAAAAGGTTTAGTTTTGTCCCTCTTCAGCATATGTCCTCTGGCTCATTTATCCTACTGTTGCTTTGCCACCTTTAGAGCTGTACGTGTCCCCCATATATCTCTTGGCCACTCAGTAGGCTAACGTCTTCTTGGTAGCCTGATGCACCCTCTGCTGGAAAGGGGAGATGAAATAATAAAAGTTCCCTTTGCAAACACATCCCTAAAGACACCTTTTTTCTTCACCACTAAAGAGGCTGAACCCAGGGCCTTACAGATGCTAAGCAGGTGCTGTACTACTGAGCTGCATCCCCAACCCCATTTTTATTTTTTTATTTTGAGACAGGATCTTGCTAAATTGCACAGCCTGCCTCTGGCCTAGAACTCACAATCCTCCGGCCTCGGTCTCCCTGGTCCTTCAGATTACAGATGTGAGCCATCAGCCCCAAAGGCAACTACCTTTACCACATATGCAAATCTCATTACTGAAGTGTTTGAGTGATTTCAAAAAGGAATTACCCCTCTTGAGAGGAAACAGTTAATAGGTCCCAACCAACTTGGACTTTCCCTTGAATTTCACAAAGAATGTACTGAAAGATGAGGCCTTCCCAAGGAAAGAACTCTCCAATATAATCCCCACTCACCTCTGCTCTCCTGCCCTCAGGGCCTCAACAAACCCCAACATCTTCTTTCTCCCTGCCTCACCATCCATTCCTTCCTTCAGGAATCTATTTTGTTCCTGAATCCTTGCCCTTCATCTTTCTTCACCACATGCCTCAGTTCTGAGTTCCTGCAGCCCTAAATAGCTGACTTCAGCAGGGTGGGGTGCTGCCTACCCTCAGGAGCACTGAGGGAGGGGCTTGGAGGAGGTGGCAGCAGTTCCCAGTTAACAAGGAAAGGGAATCCTCCAATATGGTTGTTTCTCAGGATTCCCACTAGAGGGTACTACAGGCCCAGCTGTTGCTCCTTATGCAACTGGTACAAGGTACCATGGAGTCACTTTGACTCATAACGACCCTCTGTACAATAGATGAAACATTCCCCAACACTGTGCCATGCGTGGCACTATTGTCAGTGCTTCTCTGCCATTTATAGGGTTTTTAATGGCTGATTTTTTTTTTACAAGTGGGCCTATGAACACCTGGTGTTCCCAGGTGGTCTCCCATCCACGTATGCACCAAGCCTGACCCTGTTTAGCTTCCAAGATCGGAGGAGATCCCAGCTGTGGTGGCAGGCTAGCAAAACACTCCCTGACACTGTGACATCCCCAGCACTATGTCACTGCTTCTGTGCTGTTCATAGGGTTTTCAGTGGCTGCTTTTTTCCAGATTGCTTCCAGAGTGGATTGCCATATCTCTCATTTTGGGGGTGCTGGGGATCAAACCTAGGGCCTCAGAGAGCACAGAGTGGCACTCTGCCAACTGAGCCAAACATCAGCCTACGCAACTCTAGCCTAGATTACGTCAGAGCCTCTCCCAGGGACAAGAAGTTTAGACTAATGAGATAGGGGAAAGAGCATTTGCACATTTGCAAGGCAACTGTCCTGTCCAGAGGTCCCCATTATTCTGTCCAAAGTCCTTTATTTCTTCCTGGTCTCCAGGACTGGCTGGAATCAGGGTGAGAGAAGGGCTCTGGTCTAGGTTACCTTTGATTCAGAGCTCCCTGTAAAGAATTGAGTGGCCTTCTGCTCCCTTCCCACACTTCCAGAGCACCTTGAGCTCTCATAGAAGGAGTGTTTGAGCTGAGGCTGACACCCTCCCACCCCTGCTGCGTAGGTAGGCCCAGCCTCTGACCGGGCCCTGCAGGGGCAAGGAGAAGGCACAGAGAGAGGGTAGGCATGGGGAAAAGATGAGAGGTTCAGCAGGAAAAGGGAGGTGGGAGTGGGGGTTAGTGAGGCTACAGAGCTGATGCAGGGGGAAATGACAATCAGAGAGGGTTTGGGAAGAAAACCCAATCACGTGGCTACAATGTCCAGCAAGATTTTCTGCAGTGAGGGAAATGTTCTGTTTGCGCTGTCTGACACGCAAACCACTAGCCACATGTGACTCTTGAGTACTCGAAATGTTACTGGTAAGACTGAGGAACTGATTTTACCATTTTATTTAATTTTAATTCATTCAAATTTAGGCTAGGCATGGTGTCATATGCCTGTAATCCCAGTGATTCAGGAGTTGGAGAAACATGGATTGCAAGTTCGAGTTTGGGGCCAGAAGCAGCCCACAAAACTAAGCAAAACCCTGACTCAAGATGAAAAAAATTGAAAAGGGTTTGGGAGTATAGCTCAATGGTGGAGCATTTGAAAAACACATGCAAGGCCCTGACTGCAACCCCCAGTACTGCCAAAAGAAAGGAAAAAATTCAAACTTAAATAGCTACAGGTAGCTAGTAGCTTCAGTCCCAGAATGCACAGCTCTTGATGAAAGACATGCAAGATGGAATGGGGAAGGATTGGACACAGGCAGGAAGGCTGCAGCATCTGCCCAGGTAAGGGAGGATAAGGGCCTGAAGGCAGGAGCTGGAGTGAGGCGTGGGCACTGTCACTGCTAGAGCCAGGAAGTCGTGGAGATCTAGTGAAGGTAGGGAGGGAAGCAGAGGGCCCAGGAGAAGCCCTGGGGTCTGGCTGGGGTGCTAGCATGCTTCCTGCCTCATCACTAAGAACAGGAACCAGGACTAACCAGTTTGGAGGAGGTGAGGAGGGCCATTGTGGACGTGTGGAATCTGAGACACCTCTGGAAGGCCAGAATGTACCTGACTTTAAGGCTCAGGAGAGAATGAAACCTGGAAACAGTCTTGCTGGTCACCAGAGGTCCCACACTGGCAAGTGGGGGCCAGCTTCAGATCACAGATGGAAGTTTGTGTCGGCTCATTCCATTTTTTTTTATTGGAGTCTACCTTTTAAAATTAGTAGAATTTATGTACAAATATGGATTAGCATCTTTTGGTTTTTGTTTTGTTTTTAGATATATCCGTAATTTTATATAAAATCATTCTTTTGACACTAGTTGGTTACAGTGATAGCAAGAGACTGTGAATGTGCACAGCCACTCTAATGTAAGAGCTGCATTCCCTGCTTACTAAACCAAAATTTAAATCACCTCAAATCCACTACATATTAGTTACCTGCAGTCAGTACAGATAAATATCCTTTTGCATATACCATTTAGGGAAGAGTTGATGCTAAGGGTTAGATTAAATGTTCTTAAGACTACAAACGTAGTAGTAGTTCCTTTATGGGACTGTTTTGTTCCTCCTCCCCTCCAATTAGTTTGCTTTAAAAGAATCAAATTTCTTAGAACTAGTCTGAATAGCAGCAGCACCTGAGGAACATCACACTTAGTTCTTGTTAAAAAGAAATACCTGTGTAATGCACCCGAGGCAAGGGAATGATCACTATAGTTTTCAACTCCTGCATTGGAGTTTAGTTCTTAGAAAAATAAAAGCACTCCAGCAAGTCCCTCTGCATGGTGTTAATGCTATACATTTGCTTGTAGGTCACTTCCTCTGCTGTGTTTACTTTGCAGAGATCTTCCAGTATATCTCTAGTATTCTTTCTTGTGGGGTCCTTTTCATTAGCTAGGATTTCATAGAACTCTAATGCTTTATTAAAAATGTCCTCCTTGTTGTCATATTGGTTTTCTAGCATGTCTTCATATGTTATCCACAAGAAAGGCAATGAGGTAGGGAGAATTGTGTCTTGGCTGTAAATCAAGAAGTTGATTTAACAGATTGGGATATCTAGAAAGACCACCATCCTGCAGAATCCCTTTCAAGTAGTTCCATGCACTTTCATTACTTGGTACTAGTTTAATAATTTTCAGAGTGTACTGGAATTCTCTCTCCAATATAGCAGGATCATTGTAGCAGTGGTCTTAGAAATAATAAAGTATCTTTGGTTCCAAACAGTTATTTCTCACATCCTCTGTGAGTTGTTCTACACACTGCAGCTCATTATTCCAAAGTCTAAATTCCCAAATGACCCATTGTCAATTCTGCCAGGCATGATCATTCTTTGCCTCCTGATTAAGAATATCAGCAATAAACTCAAGCTCCTGAGATGGATCTTTTTTAGCCATTCCACTAATACTCACCTATGATACCAAATTTGATGACTTTGAGTCTGTTCCTCAATTATTGCAATGATGTCGTTCATTTCCTCATGGAGAGCCTTTTAAAGTGACTCTGAGAGAACTCTCCAAAAATGCCATGGTGAATAGTGGGCTACATTTAACTCAATACCATCCTGAATGAGTTTAGAGTCCAGTTCACTTCTTTCATCATGCTGTAGAATAGCTCAGAAATAATCATAAACATCTCTAAACTTTTCCCTAAAGATGATCTGAACCACTGGACTGGGACTGTCAACTCTGGGGCACTGGGTCTATGTCAGCCCATTCTGTTCTGTCTCTGTACCTGACATAGGGGGGCAAGTCCAGGCTCAGAAACCCATGGTCCAAGGGAAACATCATTGTTTTTCTAGACTCAGCTGCCACCTCTTCTTTCTCCTACTGAGGCAGCAGTGGGGGTAGCAGGGGTGGAAGCTGTTCCAGCTGACCTGGCACAGCCTGCACAACCCTGTCAGTGGTGGCCATCTCACCTGGGTCTGCAGCAGAGCCTCCCATCTTCTCTTTAAAAACCAGATCTGTTACCATTGGGTCTGAATTCCCTTACAGGGTAGTCTCCAGGGTTGTTCTGCCACCCCTTTGTAGATGCTTAATCGATTTCCTGTTGCTATAACAGCATACTGGAGCCTGGGTAATTTATAAAGAAAGAATATTTATTTCTCAGTTTTTTTTTGTTATTGTTGTTAGGTGCCGTTGAATCGTGTCTGACTCAAAGTGACCCTCATAGGGTTTTCAATGGCAGATTGTTTCGGGATTGCCTTGGGAGTGGGTTGCCACATCCTTCTCCCGTTTTTGTGGTGCTGGGAATTGAACTCGGGACCTCAGAGACTGCAGAGCAGTGCTCTACCAACTGAGCTAAATCCCAGCCCTCTCACAGTTTTAGAGGCTGGGAATTCCAAAGCATGGCGCCAGGACCCAGTGGGTGCCTTGTGCCATATTATCCCATGGTGGGAGGGCGAGCAAGCTCAGAGGACAGAGAGCAACTTTCACAACACAGCCACACCTATGATAACGATCCCACTCCCTCTATTATGGCCCTAATCCACTCTTGAGGGAGGAGCTCCTGTGACCTAATCTCCTCCTAAAGGTCTCTCTGCTCAATTCTATCACTATGGCAATTAAATTTCAATATGAGTTTCAAAGGGGGCAGTCACACCACAGCAGACCCCCAACCAGCAGAGCTCACTGTGGGTACTGTGTGGCCCACTCCCATGTATATTTGGGAGTTGCGGTAGGTTGTTTCAAAAGAGACTCTCACTGACGACCCCCAAGCATACTCACAGGCCCCTTTGCCAGGTGACTTTCCCATCCCTCTCATCTAAAGATACAGTTTGTGTTCTCTCTTTGGCTGGCCTTCTGACTTGCTTTGACCAACATAGTACAGCAGAAGTGACATGGAGTAACTTCTTGGGACCAGGCACCACAGGAGGAAGCTGAGGCTAGACTTTAGGATGAGACCCAGAGGATAGAGGGCACCCAGCCCCACCAGCCCCCCAGCAGAGGCACCAGCATGGGAATGAAGACACGTTGCCTCCTCTGCCCCAAGGCAGCTGCCCCATACCCTAGTGGGATTCAGCCCAGACTCCTGAGCAGAACCTAAAGCCAATCAATGGTGGGGGTTGTTGCAAGTCACAGTGTGCAGGGATGATCTGGTACACAGCAGCACCATGCAGAAAGAGTAGTTCAGGACATGGGATGGACATGAAGCTTCAGGGAGAAGACAGTGAGGCCCACACAGGGCTGGCTCCAGCTGAATTCAAGTGCAGGGCCTGATGTTTTTATCTCCACTTGTGGTATGTGTTCACCATGGTGGTATTTTTTTCATTCATTTTTATTTTTTCAAATAGTACATTAAATATTTTTGATTACTGAATGTTTTGTATTCAAAGCAAATGCTTCCCTGCTTTACCCTTCACCCAGCTCTAGGGAGGGGACCACACCCTAAACCCTGAGAGCACCAACACTGATGGAGGACAAAAGAGACAAAGGACATGGGTCAGCAAAGAGCCCATAAAATGGGAGGGCGAGGTCTGGGAAGGGAGTAGCCAGGAAGAGAATAGCCTTTAAAGGAAGAACGGGTATGGTCAGTATCAGTGGACTCTGGAGGCTCAGCCACAACATGACCAACGTTCCAGGCGTGGCAAAGGCCCAGATTTCCCAGAGATGCCAGGGACAGATCTCTCTTTGAGTGAAACTTAAGAAGAAAAACACTTTGTATTTACAAGCATGGTGGTACCACCTGTAATCCTACCACGTTGGAGGCAGAGGCAGGAAAATCTTGAGTTCAATACCAACCTGGGCTACATAGTGAGACCCTGTCTCAAAAAAACAAAGGAGAAAGAAAGGGGGGGGGAGAGGGAGAGAGCAAGCAAGCAAGCAAGCTAGCTAGCTTTGTAAGAAATTTTCAGTTTGATTTTTCTAAAAGGATTACTTATTTTTAACATAATAGCTTCACACGTGGTGCACACGTGTAATCTTACCACTCGAGAAGCTGAGGCAGGAGGATCATGATTTGAAGCCAGCATGGGCTACACAGTGAGATCCTGTGTCCAAAAATTAAAAAAAAAAAAAAATAGTAAAACTTTTAAATTTGGAAAAATTTTAAAAAGAACCTGTTTGTTTCCATTATGTTCATCCAGCTACAGAGTCAATATGACAACCCCAGCCATAACCTCAGAGGCCAGTGTCACAACTCAGAAATTGAAGATCAGAAAGTACCCAATGTGATAAGACCTATCAAAGTAAGCCCAGATTAACTTAGTAAAATGTTACCAGTCTGTCAGCCAACACTGCCAGCTTCCCCCCAGAGCAGGCCAGTCAAGCCCTCAGGGCTGCCCTCCGCTTGGCCCCCAGTCCCTGCACCCCAGCCAACAGCCCATGTCACTGACCCTCAGCTCTGGGTCAGTTCATTTCAGGCAACAAGGCTGCTGGGCTGCTGTAGCTCCACAAGCAATGGGCTTCCTTTGTGACAGCCACACTGATATAAAATCAACCAAGATCTGCTGAGCTGCTGGAACCAGAGAGTACAATGAATTGAGAGAAAAATAGTTGGGGCAAAAGTGAAATTCCAGGACCACATTTGCATTCTGCCTAAGATTGAACATGTTTGGCCATTTCTCCATGTGTAAGTTTTTTTCACGTAAGTAGTAGTGAGAAAATATGTTCACTCTTTGGAAAATAAGGGAATTTAAATTTAGTGATGTAGCATTACAATCATTGGAAATAAAATTAGTTTTATACTGTTGTTCTGACAAAGGAAAGGAAGTATGCACTCTGAAGTGGCATGATCTCATTTTTTTCCTGAACTTTTTCTTTTCTACCTAAAGGAAGATTTTAGTATGTTTCCCAAAGCATGTTTGTTGGAATGGGGGCCCCATAAGACACTTCTTTAAAAAAGAAAAAGGAATGTGGTGGCTCATTACTGTAATCCCAGGGATTCAGGAGGCAGAGGCAGAAGGATCGCAAGTTGGAAGCCAGAAACAGCCTGTATAACTTAATGAGACCCTGATTCAAAATAAAAAATTTAAAATGGGCTAAGGGTGCAGCTCAGTGGGAGAGCACTTGCAAAGTATGTGCAAGGCCCTGGGTGCAACCCCTAAGTATCACAAAAAAGAAATAAAGAAAGAAAGAAAGAAAGAAAGAAAGAAAGAAAGAAAGAGGAAAGGAATAAATAGAGAAAGAAAAAGGAGCATGGGCTAGGACTGGGGATAGCTCAGCAATAGAGTGCTCGCTTAACATACATGACTCCCCTTGCCTGCCCCCTGCCCCTCCCCCACCAATTGGATCTCCAGAACCAAAAAAAGAAAATAAAGATGACAGAGAGAGAATTTTCCGGTAAAATCTACTTAGAAATCTATCTATCTTGGTTTGTTGTTGATTGATTGACTTTTGTAGGACCAGGAGGTTGATCCTAGGGCCTTGCATATTCTGGGCAAGTGCTGTACCACGGAGCTGAACCCCTATCCCCTTTTTTATTTTTTATAAGTTGTGCAGGTTGCCTGCAAGTCCTCCTACCTCAGCCTCCAGAGTCCTTGGGATTACAGGCATATATTATTACTACAGTTGTTGTTTTTAAGAGAAGGATCTCACAATGTTCTCAGGCTGGTCTTGAACTGCTGGATTCAAGGGATCCTCCTTCTTCAGCCTCCTAGCCTTTTTTAGATTCGTCATCATATTGACAACAGGCAGGAGCTGTGGCACATGCCTCTAATTCCAGCACTCGAGAGGCTGAGGCAGGAGAATTGAAAGTTCAAGACCAGACTGGGCTATAGAGAGAGGCCCTATCTCACAAAAAGAAAGAGAAGGAAGGAAGGAAGGGAGGGAGGGAGGGAAAGAAGGGGAGAGAGAGAGAGGAAGGAGAAAGAGAGAAAAGTGGCATAAAAATGTCCCTTAAAAGAACTGCAATAAAGAACCCTGATTAACTTTGCATAACACAATAGTCCCTAAGTTTATTAGACCATGAACCCTCTTCTTGTGTAATACCCACTACAGTCCTTTGGGCCAGGGGGAACTTGGAACTCACTTGAGGAAACACTGCCTTAGCCCCTGGAGGAGGGGAAGGGGGACATAATCCCCTGCTTCCTGCCAAATGGTTTTGAAATATTCATCATTTCACTCAAATGACAAATGATGAAATATTGTTTCTACTTTTAGTTCATCTCCCTTACAATTCCTGTAACATTTGGTATGTGATAAGGACATTTTAAACAAAAAGATACATTCAGAATTGGGAACCAACAGGCAGCAAACTGTTCCCTTGAGCAGCCACCTGTGCCTGTGAAGTGGATGACTGCGCTTCCAGTGTTTCCATAACCTCCTAACATTTCCCAGGAGGGCATTGCTTTCCTAGGTACACGAGTGTGCTGTTCACATCTTCAACAAGTCACACAGCTCTGTCCCCCTCCATCCAGCTTGCACACCAGGGAAAATGGACTGAACTTTTTTGCAAATCCATGAAGAGTGTTATCTAAAGAACTGACCGTACTGGAAACATTTTGGAGTTGATTTCCTCAAAACTTCACTGCAGCTAAATCCAAAAGATGAGCATGACATTGTCTACAAGTCTACCAGCTGTCCTCCCTAAACTCTGCCGTGACATTTCTGTAAGTCTGCTGGTCACACCAGCATGTCCTATAATCAACCTCAATGTGCTTCTGTTAGGTTCTAGTATATTCTGAGAGGTGACACTTTTTTTGGGGGGGGGGCCTGAGAAAGTTAAGGGGCTATGACACATTCATAGATCCACCCCCTCATTTTCACCCTGTGATCAAATGTAAAATTTAAGAGTCAACAATATTCCTTCAAAAATATATTTCCTAATGACCCTGTCTGTGCAGTGAACAAAACAGTAAAAATCCCTCTCCTGATGGACCTGGTATTTGAGCAGATGGCTCAGGCAGAGAAGTTTCCAGCTAACATAAAACCCAGTGCAAGAAGAAGGCACATGCATCTTGAGCCAGGTTGTTTTGCAAGGCCTAGGTTCAAAGTCATGACAATGTGAAGGGTCCACATAGCCTGCCAACTTCAAATGAAGAGTGGCTCTCAGAGGAGTGCAGGTTCTGCACTGCTCAAGAGGAGGAGAGAGGCCTGGTGGAGAAGGACAAAGCTGGAGTTGAACTCCCAGGAATTCCCCTGTGGAAACAGCAGAGGGATGGATGGTCACCTGAAGTCTGGGGTAGGAGATTTGCATGGGACATGTTGGTTGATGGGAGCAATGCAGAGGAACAGTAAAGCAAACACTTTAGGGACACTTCTGTGATAGGAGGAAGCAAGGTGGCCAGGTTAAACTGCCCTCATGGTTTTGGAAGCCTTACTTGATCCTTCCCTAAAATACACCTCAGGTGTCCAGCGAAGTTCAGTGTGTACTGGGCCAGGGAAGTGTTCAGAAGGGATGGGAACAGTGTTTAAAAAGGAGCTGCACTGGGCTGACGGTGCACACTTATAACCCCAACACTCAGGAGGCTGAGGCAGGAGGGTCAAGAGTTCAAAGCCAGCCTATTCTATGTAGCAAGTTCCAGGCCTGGACTATGCAGCAAGTCTGTCTCAAAAAAAAAGGAAGGAAGGAAGGAAGGAAGGGAGGGAGGGAGGAAAAAAGGGAGGGAAGGAAGGGAGGAAGGGAAGGAAGGACCTGCCCCATTGTCTGGTCATCCATGCATCCTTGGACAGAGCACTCAGCCAACACACTCCACGAGAGAGCAGGCAGGCTAGGGAGGCATCGCTCCATCCTGGTCTCCAGGTGTTCTCAGTAGAGCTCACCTGTTCGTTCATCCCTTGCAGACTTATGGCGCACCTACCATTTGTCGGGCAGTACCAGTGAACAAAGCCAGTCATGGACCCTGATCTCACAAGGCCTACATAGCTTCAGAGAACAGACACTCAGTGTGTAACTGAGCACATAAGGGGAGCTTCAAGGGCCATCCCAGGGTGCTGTGGGAATGCCTGACAGGGACCCTGGTCGTCCAGAGGGGACAAGAAAGGCTTCCCTGAGAAGAGGCCCCCCAGATCTGAAGAAGGAGAAAGAGTTAGCCAGGCTGTGGGCAAAGGGGTTGGAAACAGCATTTTCAAAGGCCTAGGGGACATAAGATGGTAGAAGACATGAGGGGGAGTGATGAGGATGCAGGACTCAGAGCAGGGACCCAGGAGGGCCATAGGTTTGGGACCACAGAAATATTTGAGGGCTCTACCCTACAAGCAATGGGAAGCTGGACTGAGGGTGGGGGTGGGGGTCACATTAAGCAGGGAAGTGGCTTGACAGGCTATTCCCTTATAAAGATCACGGTGACATCAGGGGAGGATGGGTGGGCCCAGAAGCCCCAGTGGACGTGGGGGCCAGGTGAGAGGTGAGGCCAGCGGTCGGGAGCTGACACTCAGCTTTCTCAGAGGCAGAATGTACCATATGTGGAAATGAATGGGCTGTAGAGGGACAAGAAGGGAATGGAGGCCAGCTGTGAGGGAGGAGGGAGGACCACGCCCTAGGAGCTGCAGTTCCCAAGGGAAGACGACATGCTTGGTACCAAAGCCACGCACGCGTCTCTGTCACCCTGAGCCCTGCTCTGGCAGCCCTGCCTGCCTGTGCATCCAATGCCTTCTCCCTCTTGCTCTGCAAACCTCTGCTACATCAGCCTCTTTTCTGTCTCTCAGACACCACAAATTCATTCCTACCATGGGCCTTTTCACCCTCTGTCCTTCTGGCAGGAACACTGTGCCCTAGCTCTTCCCTAGCTGGATCCGGCTTATAGTCAGGTCTCCACTCAAATGTCACCTCCTCAAAAGACTTCCCATGACCACTTTCACTAAATCTCCTGTAGCTCAGTCACTGTCTGCACTTACTACCTGTCTTCGTTTACAGGTCCATGGAAGGTCCCATTGCACCAGAACCCAGGGCACTGTGGGGCAGGGACCTCTCTGTCCTCCAGTGCCCACAGTAGGTACTCAGTAGGACTGTGCGAAGTGGACATTCAGGAGCCTATTTAGGCTGGGCTGCTGGCTTCAGAGACGTGGGTATGGGGAGGAGGCCATTCCAGCACAGAGAACAGGGAACCCAGGGCAAGACAGGTTAGAAGGGCAAGGTCAGAGCCCAGAGGACCTGGCAGAAGTGTGGGGAGGGAAGAGGAGACGCTGGCCCAGCACTTGAGAGTGAAAGGCAGGCAGGAGGGAAACAGAGGTGAAGCCACAGGCAAGGTGAGGAGAGGCTGGAATAGCCCTGGACAGGCACACAGAGGCCAAGTCCCCAACACATAAGTGCCCAGCCTCTCTTCACCTGAGGCCCACCAAGCATATACTGTCCTCACCCCATTTTCTACAGAGGGGGAGAATTCAGGTTGCATGATAATAGGAAGACCCGGGGGCCGGACCCCAGTATTGTTCTGGAACACATGGTCCCAGCTGCTCCCATCCAGTCACCTCACAGAAGCCAGAGGTCACTGTGAGGAGGGAGGGGTCAGGAGCAAGACCAAGGCAAGTGCTAAAAAAGTGGCCTTTGGAGCAACCAGCCCAAGGCTTGGTGGTTGGGAGGAAAGGCACAGAGGTCAGGCTTGGGAGGCCTGAAGAACAACCAGAAAGTGGGGGTGGCCAGGGGTGGCTCCTCTGAGGAGCTTGGCTGTAGGAGAGAAACTGGAGGAGGCAGTGGGGGCAACAGAGGGCTATTTTAAGGCAGAAGAAACCCGAGTGTGTCGCCATACTAGAGCCAGTGGAGGAGCAATTAAAGCAGCTCAAGTGGAGGAGGATGCTGGCAGCCCAGGCCAGGGAGGAGGGGTGCAGTGGAGGAAGGCAGCCCCCTTCACCAGCTTCTCTGTTCTAGGAGAAGCAAGAGATGAGGACTGAGCAGGTGTCAGTGGGGTGGGAGGCTCCGGGTCTGGGCTGAGGAGGCTTGAAGGATGGCAGCATGAGGGGAGAGCCAGCTGGAACAGCAGCCAGGCAAAGGCAGAGGCCCAGCAGCCCTGGAGACCATTTTTAGTGCATCCGTCTGCCGGGAGCATGATGTTCTTGTTCTTCGGGGCACCCAGCAGCTTGGGTGCATAGTCAAAGAATAGAGCACTGTAGTTATCCAGGGCTGAGGTTTCACTGGGGCAATTCTATGGAAGGAGTGAAGTTAGGACATGGGCCAGAGAGACTAGGGTGACAGGGCATGGAATCTACACTGGCAGGATCTGAGGAGCAAGGAGGAAGTAGAGGCCATGAGTCAAGGGGCCCTAGTGAAAAGGTCTGTGTGAGCAGATTCAGAGAACACAGGGGACCATGAGGCACAGCACCTGAAGCAGGGATCCTCTGCACTGAGGCATGGTGGGCAGGCGAGGAGCTGCCCACATGGGGTGCATTGCTGAAGCCTCAGCCATCACGCAGGACTCACACCTGCCGCTGCAAGGGAAACCCAAAGCCATGAAGGAAGATGTTTTGTTTTTCATTGTTTTATTTGGCCCAGGTGAGATAGCTACCTACCAAAGTATTCACACAGTACAAAGGAGTATACTATAAGAGCTAACACCATCCCTCCCCCACAGAAGGTTCAGGGGAACCATGTCACCACTTTCTTCTGTCTGGGGGTTCCTTCCTTTGAGGCCGAGGGGTAGGCTGGAGCCTTCCCCACTGCCTCCCTCCAAGGTCACAGCTGCGGGCCCCTTCCCAGCACCTCAGAGCTGATGGGGACACAGATGGTCTTGGCCAACCCTCCAGCTTCCAAAATCCCCTCTTCTCCAACTCCTAAGACAGCCCACCTCTGGCTCCCCCAGCTCTCTGGTGCTCCTCTTCCACCTTGCCTTTGTGTAAGTGGTGGTCTCACAGGGCTGCGTCGCAGGCTCTTGCCCCCTCACCTCAACCTGACACATCCCACAGCTTCATTTCCCCAACTCTATCAACATCATAGCCCAGAACTCACCCTCTCTCTGCTGAGCTCCACCCCCCTTGAATGGGCTTGAGGTGCCTAAGAACTGAACTTCTCAGCCACACTCTGCCTGCACCATCTACAGCAACCATGGATCAGTTTATGGCCCCCAGAATCTAGTTTCCCCAGTACTAAACAAGACCAGGTTTGCCAAGGTGACACCCTCCTGCTTTGCGACCTGTGATTTGGGAAGCCTCAACCCAAGGAGACCATGTGACCAACTCTAGAATATTCCATACTATCAGCAGACCATTGCTTCTTGGTTAGCACAGAGTCAAACAGGCTCATTCACAGTAGATCCCAGGGCTTGGCCTATATAACCTTAGGACCCCCCTCTTTTCGGATCAGTATGAAGCTGAGAGAACACAAAGCCAATATCCTGCTTGGTGTGGAGGTTGAGACTAATAACACCTACACACACTGTGCACTTGCACCCTGCATGTGTGAATCTCTTTTCACCCTAGCAAAAACCGGCATGAGCCATGTCCTACTTTCCCCAGTCTGATGATGAGAGAATCAAGCCATAGAGAAGTTAAATACTTGCTCAGGCCACAGTGTAATTCCAAAATCCTTGCTCTTGACCACTAGGCCATACCACCTGAATCTGACACAGGCAAGCAAAACCAAGGTGAGGAAGTAGGAGAAACAGAGGCCCACTATCATACCAGGCCTGAGGCCAGAACTAGTCCTAGACTTATTCACTTACATGGAACAATAAATTCCCTTCTGCATAAGCCAAATAGTCTGAGTTTTCTGTAAGTTTGGACCAAAAACATCCTAACTGGTAACTCATCATCATCACCCACTCAACTGTTCAGGATAGAAACTAGGACATCAACCTCCCCTCCTGCCTCTCCTTCACCCTTCACATCCAGCTAGCCACCACAGCCCAAATCCCAAGCTTTGGTAACTACCATTTTGGCTAGTGTTTGATAACTGCCTCCTTGCTGCCTCTTTACTTCCAGGTGTTCCCACCCTCAGATGTGCCCCCAGCCCCTAAGATCCGGGTCTTACCTTGCCATTTCCAGCTTGAAAGCCTCCAGTCACCTGACAGCTACCTCTTGTCCAGGCTGCCTCTTCTTCCCTCTAAGCAAGGGCTTCTGCAGCCTACCCTGCTAGGGTGTTCTTGCTCCCTCCAGGCCACAAGCGGGAGATCCCTCCTTACAGGCCACTTACAGAGCTGGCCTTCGCTAACTCCGCGGTCAGGTGCCCCACTGCTCTTGGCTCTCTCCACCTGGGCACGTTTCATTGTCTATTTTAACCTCAGTCTTATGAGCCCCACTCTTTCCAGACTGTGAGCTCTTCAAGGGCAGAGCTGTCTCATTTGTCTCCTCATGCCCAGTTCCCAGAATGCTCCAACACAAAGCACTCACTCAATAAGTACTCATGGAAGGGACAAAGAAATCAAGTGCCCCCGAAAAAGGGATGGTGGTTCACATCTCTCCCCTTCCCTTTTCTCCTCTCCTATCATCTGGGGATAGTCAGTTTCAGGGAAAACGGTAACAATACCACATGATAAAGCCGGGAGCAGTGGCTCATGCCTCTAATCCCAGCAACTCGGGAGGCAGAGGCAGGAAGATCACAGGTTCAAGGCCAGAGGCAGCCTGCATAACTTAGTGAGATACTGTCTCAAGACAGAATATTAAAAATTGGCTGGGAGTGCAGTCCAGCGGTAGAGCACATGCAATGTATGAGCCCTGGGTTCAACCCCTAAGTACCCCCCAAAAAAGTCACATGATAATTACAGTACAGAAAGTCTTTTATCAATACACAAGCACATTACCACAACATTGTCGCTTCCATTTCATGGGTGAAGAGAGTGAAGTTCAGGAAAGTTTGCAATCTGGAACTCAGTGCACACACAAAATCTACTCTTCTCCCAGCACCAGGCTCAGGCTAGACTCCAACTGGTTGAATAAAGCAGTGCTCTTGCCCGCACTGGCCACATGAGGGCAGCTGAGTGCCAGCGTGAGAGTCACTTCCTGTCCCACCTCACATCCACCCCCAAGATTTGGATCTGCAGGGACAAATAGGAATAGCCATCACTGAGGGGACCAGTGGAGAGGGGCCACATCTCAGGTTACCATTTCAGTATCTGCTAGAAACAGCTCAAACTGGAGGGGAGGGAGGGAACAAACCACAGATTCCAAGAGTCAAAGGCTGGAAACAAGACAGTACACCTGAAACTGGCATGACCAGCATATTTAATAGCAAGTCACAGAAAGCGTTGGGGCACTGTTCGATGGCTGGGGCACTCTAGGCCTCCAAATGAGTGGCACTGACCTTCAGCCCTCAGCAGGGACAGGTCTCAACCTGTCAGACCACTGCTGCTGGCACCAGCAAGACAGGAGGTGCACTCATATCCGCAGAGGCCTGATGGGCAGAGGGCACAGCCAGCGTCTCCTGCACAAAGCATTCAGGATGTGTGGCTACTTGGGTGCCCAGGGCACACAGCAGTCACCAAGTGGGCTCACTCATTCCCGGAGCGTGAACACTCTGGCCCACAGCAGGATTCCCTCAGGAGGTAGAAAGGAGCAACGTGGAGGCAGCAGCAGGGTGCCAGGATCCCAGGAGGAAGAATCGCCATAGTCCAGGTCCAGTCAGTTACCTGCAGCATGAATGGGTCAAAGCTGGAAGGGCTCCCCATGGGGTGGCTGGAGGGAGAGTTCTCAGGGAGGCAGACCACTCAAGGCTCAGAAATCTGTGAGAGATGACTGCCCCCATCTTGCCTGGAGGAAGCTGCACTGTTGGAAGTCAAGGAGGGGATCAGATAAGCCCCTGCTGTAGTTAAGGATGAACTGGGGGGCTGGAGTCAGTCCATCAGTCACCCCAGCCCTTCTCCCATGCACAGTGTAGGCTAGATGCCTGGCTTCTCTCAGGGTGCTCAGATCTGCACCCAGCCCCCACCTCTCAATCCCAGCTGGAGCCTAGGAGGGATGACAGCAACATCTACTTCCCCATTTTGCAAATTCCTTTCCTCCCCACTCAGCCTGACAGCCTTGACCAGGCCAAGAGCTCCACAGCAAATGTCTCAGTATCTTTCCCCAGGAAAATGAGGTCCCCAGAACCCCCATACCTGCTCCAAACACTGAGCTGAGGGGACATCAAAGGCAGGAAGTTGGATGAAGAAACCATTTGCCTGCCCCCTCTATGTACCCCCAGCCCTGTCCTGGGTGTGAGCAGACACATGATGCTGGGGGCAGAGCCCTTCCCCACTTCAAATCACGACTCTACATCCCTCACACCATGGACTTGAACAGAAAGACCAACCTTTCGGTTCTGATCTCTGCTCTGACAGCTGGGATCTTTCCCATCGATGTTTACTCCAGTGAACCCTGAGCCCTCTCCCATTCCTGGTTCGTGCCAGGAAAGCTGAGCCCAGCTGGCATCTGGAAGAACTAAGCCAGCAGCAAGAAGGATCTGAGGAGGCTGCTGGGAAAGCAGGGATGGGAAGGGGCAGTGACATAAGGTACTTAGGGCTTGAGTCCCTGACTCAAGCTATATGCCAAATGTGTGTGAGAGAGAGGAAGTTCCTTCTCTGAGGGAGAGAGGCCATATTCTTCACCACCATCTCAAAGAGTGGTGGGGAAAAATGGGAAGGGAGGAGGGATAGAGCAGGAAGAGCAATCTAAGTGGGAAATGAACCCCGAGCTGGGAGCCCCAAGGTGCAGTTCTGGCTCTGTCATTTGCTTCAGCATGTTACTTGCTTCTCTCTGAGTTTCAGAGCTTTTTTCAGAAGTTCTCAGGAACCTGGGCACTCTCTGTCCCACAGGGGAAAGAAGAGAAGAACACAGAGTGGAGGAGGGGACAGGTGGAAGGCAGCAAAGGCATCAGGGCAGAAAGCTGAGAGCACCTGGGTACAACAAAGAAGAAGTTCTCCCCCTTCCCCAGGGAAGTGAGGTAGGGACTGTCCCTTGAGCCCAGGCCTCTGCGCTGGTACCTGAAGCACAGACACACACATACACACCTCACTGCTCAGAACAGTCTTTTCTCTAAAGGGATCAGGCTGGCCTCCCTGGGGTGAGAAGTCAGTAGCTCAAAGGCCAATGTACCTTGGCTGCCCAATATTAGTGCCAAGTCCTGAGCTGCCCAGCAGAGATCACGCATCGTCACCTTCACAGCTGCTTAGCTACACCTGCCCACACCCCCAGCTGCCCCTCACCAGTTCCTCTTCATTGGCACCCAGAGCTGCCTCCCTTCTCACAGGGAAACTGGGACCCTGCCCCTACTCTGGGCAAGAAGGATGGGACTCTGGAGTTGGAGGGGCAAGAGGAGGTCAGGGTCATCCCCAAAAAACATAAGGCCACCCACAGGAGCCCTACATACACAACAGAACAGAAGGGAGGGGCAGTGAAGGCTCCCGAATGCCTTAGCTCAGCTCAAAGTGGCCCTGGCCCAGAGTTACCTTGTCCTTTGGGCCACCCAGGCCCTTCTTTCCAGATGGTTCTTGTCTTTGGAGAGACAGAGGAAGGAGACCCAGACAGAGCCCCCACAGCTGGGACTCTTCAGCCCCACTTCCTGGAGCAATGTGCTCCTGAGCCCCTCCAGCTGCTGGGAACCTTGCCATCCAAACCCCGCCCCCAAAGCACACCCAACACACACCACACACAGCTCCTTGCTCTGGGTACATCTGTTCCCCAAACCTGACCAAAGCCTAGGATGGGGAGTCTCAGCACACCTCCCCATCCCCAAGTTCACCTAGACATCCCCTGACACCTCAAGCAGGAGGCTATAGTGAGGAATCTCACTCAGACCTGCTTCCAGGGAAGGAGAGTTGGGCAACAAGCAGAAGCCCACGGTGGGGCTGTCTGCCTTCTGCAGCCTGGTTCCTCCTCTGCCTCCAGTGCAAATGGCAGTGCTGCAGGGCCTGGGCTGGGCCTTAGTACCTGATGTAGCTGGGCAGATGCAGAGCTGGGATGAACCAGGGGTACTAGGGACATGCTCTGAAGCACACAGTAGTCCTCCAGACTCCCTCCTCTTTGCTCAGACTATTGCACCCTCTCCCACAGTTACACAATGGCATCTGTTTCTAGGAAAAGGACAGGAGGGGAAGGGGATACTTAATACCAGAGAGCGGCTGGCTGGCTGGCTAGCTGCTACAAGAGAGACAGAGCAGAGGAAGAGACACACCTAGGGAACTGCAGCCCAGCACTCCTGGACTTGCAGAGTGAGGAAGGAGCCTTGCTGAAGGGATGAGTCCCCAGACTGTTGCCTGGCTGCATCCAGAAAGGCCCCCTTAATAAGGGTAAAAGTTACCATCATGCCTTTCCCCCCACCCAGAGTCCTGGGCCTCTCACCTGCTAGGGGAGGAGTGTCCACTCTGCGGCAGGAGCAGCAGCAGCAGCCACCACCAGCCCAGACTCTGGGAGACAGAAGAGGATCCAACTCCCAAGCACTGCCAGGCACCTAGGCATCATCACCACCATCACTCACTCCACTTGACTCAGCCTCACTGGACGCGCGCCTCTCGCGGGCCAGCAGTGCTGCCAGGCCCTGGGCACGGAGGAGGAGGTCGCTGCCCAGAAAGAGGACCCCACAGAGCACGAGTAGCGACAGCACGCCCAGCACAGCTGCCTGCACAAAGTGCAGCCCCTCCGGGGGCTCTAGTGGCACCCGGGACTGGTTGCAGCAGCTCAGCCAGGTGGCCTGGACCCCAGGGCCCACCTGGGAGCCGTTCATGCTTCTCTGCTAGCTGCCCAGTTGTGTGCAGTACCACCAGATGTGTGGGAGCTTCGGCGGGCGGAGGCTGTTGCTGCATCTCTGTGTAGGAGGATTCAAGGGGCGGGTCTCAGGGGCCCTAAGCCCTGTTCCTTGCACAGAGCCCTCAAGCCCCTCCTAAACAGAGGGTTCTTCCAGTGTGACTGTGGCTTCAACAGGCCAGACTCCTAGTCCCAGGGCATTTCTCCTCTTCCCCCAGGCCCACACCCACCTATGCCAATCCAGCCAGCCAAACCCAGGAGCCCTGTCCCCAAGGCTCTCCTCCCTTGGCAAAGGCCAAAAAACAGCACCTACCTTCCTTAGGGCTTTTCAGAATCCTGAAAATACCCTCAGACTCCATTTCAGGTCCTGGCTGAGGTACTGCCCACTGAGCAGGACAAGGAACAAATAAGGGCTTTCTGTCCCTGGCGCAAAGTTCAACACTGTTAGCCCAAGTGGCCACTGGGACACAAGAAAAATGGGCAGCCTTAAGGATCTGAGTGGTGCATACTCTTCCCCTGTGGGGCAGACAGACCACACACCTCCTTCAGACTCCATGACAGAGAAAGGTGGAGGCAGGCAAGGTACTTACCCCCACTCCTCTTCTCTTGGCTCCTTGGCCAAGGAGTCAGACTTACCAATTGTTGTTAGGTGCTGTTGAGTCAGGTCTGACTCATAGCGACCCTAGGTACAACAGAATGAAACACTCCCCAATACTGCTTTCAATGGCTCATTAATTCAGGATCATTTCAGGAATGGGCTGCCAGGTCCTTCTCCCATTTTTGCAGTACTGGGGATCAAACCCAGGTCCTCAGAGTGTACAGAGCAGCCCTCTACCGGCTGAGCTAAACCTCAGCCCCATTATTTACCAATAAGAGAGCATAGATCTGAGACAACAGGGCTCCCAACCCCTACCTCAGAGGAATCACAATGCCAAAAAAGGATGGGAACATTGCTATCGCATCCACCAAAGGCAGACCACTGCTAGCTGGGTGTCCCTTAACCCATCCAGGGAGGAAATGTGGAACAGAGTCTGGAAGCACAAAAGCAGAGAGCCTGGGCAAGGTGGGACAAAAAGATCTGCTCAGGTCTGGAAAATCCTGCAGTGAACTCTGAGTCCTTTCTTCAAAAATAAAGTCACTATTGGCAAACATCTTTATCAGTCAATGCCTCAGAATGAAAACAGGAAGGACCCCAGCCTGCAGCAAGCCAGGTAGACTTGCTAGGAAATGACCCTGCCTACCTGCAAACCCCCTCAAGAGTCCCCCCTCCTCTGGGATCCCACAGATCATGCGTGAGACTCACAAAACATCAGTCCAGAAATAGCCCATGGCCAATGGTGGCAGGGTCTGGGAAAAATATGCAAATACTTCCTGGCTACCTACCCCACTCATGAGCCATGGGCAAGATTACTCCCCTACCCAAATTTCTCCCTTAGCATCCTTCCTATATGTAATTCATCTAGTCAGGTGAAACTGGCTCAAATGCAGCCAAAAAACATTGCAAAATATGGAATAAATTAACAAAAGCATAGAACACACTGGATATTTTGAGTATGCTCATATAGAAATGAGTTTGTGTGACCAAAGTACTTCCCTAAGATCAGTAAAGGTAGCCCAACCTGGAAGAAGTGTCACCAGATGCCAATTTCAAGATGGCCAATCTCTCCCCAGAGACAACCCGCATCAAATGACTTTCTGGTGTAGGTGTGGACCTATGTGTGCTCTATGAAAACAAAGAGGATATTCTTTGGGGCCACCATGAAGCAATACCAGACAACATAAAGGCCAAGGATATCATGGCTTCCTTAGAAATAGCTCAGCACATCCAAACATATCAGACCCTCACCCCATACCCTTGTTCATGGGAATAGCCATGATCACATCTGAGAGGGTAACACCTGCTTATGAGAATATCCAACAAAGTACAAACTCTATCAGTTTTAATCTGTCTTTAAACCCATCCACTTACTCCTCTCAACTTGGAATAATGGCCTCAACACATATCTGTGTCCTCAAAAGAATGCCAGAAAGTGTTAGTGCTTCAGGACAGGGCATAGGCCATGGGAGAGATGATTGAAACCAAACTCACTTCTCAATTTTATTCACTATCCTCATGGTGGCCCCTCCGCACAATGGAGAAGAAAGAGGGACCCCACCAAGTGTGTGGAGAGACTGTAGGCAGGACATAACTGTCAGCACTGGTTATGGGGATGAACAGAGGCTGGCAACCACAAAGCAAGGAAGCCTGGCTGATCCTCTAAGTCTCACTAAGGACCCAGAACAGGCTCTAGAGCCCTTAGGGCCTGACAGTACAATCCCCATAAGCCAAGGTCCAGGAGCCACCAAGGAGTTCCCAGGCTCCAATAAGGCCTACAAGGCAAGGGTGTCTTTGATAAGCCTGCGCATGGTGGTGGTAACCGAGGTGCCCAGAGTGTCAGTGATCTGAAAGGAGATCTTGTAGAGGTAGGGCTGCACGTCCCGCAAGCCTGTGTCAAACACGTTGTCCACCTCTGATTGTGTGGGCATCTTGGGCAGGTACTCATGCCTGTTCATGACCTCCACAATGTTGATGATCTTCTCGCAGAGCTTCTCGCCCACCTTCTCCCGGCAGATCTGCCGCTCCTGCTCTGTAGCCAGGGCTACAACATGCACCTTGACCGTCCACACTTCCCATGGGATGCTCTCATCTGAGAAAGGCCAACGAGACTTCTTTTTCTGATAGAACTCCAAGGATATCTGGCCAAGCCCATCACCACCTGAGTTTCGCAGGGCATCCTGGGAAGAAAGGGTAACAGATGAGCAGGCTAGGGCTTCTGAAGGTTTCTGGCCATATGAAGTCAATTGCCTGTGCACCTGGGAATTACCCTCCCCCAGCTCTATTAGTCCTTCAGGGATGGCAGAAAATGAGACCTAGAGAGTGTAAAGGGTTTGTGTGAACTGACACAGCAACCTGCCAGCCTAAAATTGAGTGATTCAAGTGAACTAACAATACCTACAACACCTATCTCCTTGTCCAAGTCCAATTTTTTTTTCCTGCCTTTTATTTTTTCCTCTTTTGTGAGACAGGGTCTTACTATGGAGCCCAAGCTTTCCTTAAACTATTGATCCTCCTGCCTCAGTCTCCCAAGTGCTGGGATTACAAGTGTGGGCTATCATGACCGACTCAGGTCCAGTTTTGTTAAGAACTGATGTTATAAGCAAGGCACAGCAGCACATGCCTATAATCCCAATGACTTGGGAGGTGGAGAAAGAGGATTATGAGTTCAAGGCCAGAGGCAGCCTGTGCAACTTAGAGAGATCCTGACTCAAAAATAAACACAAAAATAAACACAAAAATAAATAGGCTTGGGGTACAGGTCAGTGGTAGAACACTTGCAAAGTATGTGCAAGGTCCTGGGGTCAACCCCGAAGTACCAAGGGGGAGGAAAAAAAAAAAAGAACTGATGTTATAGGAATCACTCTGGTCTGGAGGCAACTATTCTGTGCCAGGAACTTTGAACAAACAATCCCACTGGCTCCTCTGAACAATCCCAAGAGGCAGATAGATTACCTCCACTTTACTGAGACAAAATGAGGCTCAGAAGTAGATAATTTGCCTGTGAGAACCTGAATCACACTGTGATTTCAAAATTCTTGATTTTCAACTTCATGTTAAGGGTCTTCTCCTTCCATAACCCCACCCCTTTGGTGACTATTCTTCAAACCGTTCTCAACAGCCAGGCGCAGTGGCACATGCCTATAACCCCAGCAGCTTGGGAGGCAGAGGTGGGAGGATCACAAGTTCGAGAACAGAGGTAGTCTGTGTAATTTAGGGAGATCCTGTCTCAAAAAGTTAAAAAAAATGGGCTGAGGGTAAAGCTCAGTGGTCCAGCACTTGCAGAGCATGCAAGCACAAGGCCCTGGGTTCAACCGCCAGTACCACACACACACACACACACACACACACACACACACAAATTCTCAACAGTGCCTTCTCCCCAAATGACCCCTACTTACCTTCTCCACTGCCAATGACAACCCAAACTCAGTTTCTTTCTAAAAAGCAGGAAGAGGGAATTGTCACCTTGATTTAGAAAGAAGCCAAGGGACAGAATGAGGGGAAGAAGCTGAAGTACAGAATAGACCTGGGGCTTCTCCCTATTCTCCTCAGAGAAGCCAATGGACCAACTACTCGAATAATTCTGCCTATCCCACTTTAGCTCAGTTGGTAGAGCACCGCTCTGCAGTCTCTGAGGTCCTGGGTTTGATTCCCAGCACCTCAAAAATGGGAGAATGATGTGGCAATCCACTCTGAGGCAATCAGCCATTGACAACCCTATGAGGTCGCTATGAGTCAGACACGACTCAACAGCACCTAACAACAACAATCCCACTCCATGGGAAACTCCTCCTCCCAGCTGGGCCCCTGAAGCTTCTTTCCATCTGAGTTAGGGTCAACCTAAAGGTAAGGATACCTCAAATTTTAAACCATCCATCAGGGACTAGTCTCCTCTCCACAGATAAACTCAGATCATGTGCCCCTGACTGACAGTAACAAAGGCTAACAATTCTGCAATATTTAATGTGTGCCAGGCTCTGTTTCAAACACTAGACACATCCGACTTATTTAATCCTTGTGGTACCCGCACTCTATGAGGCAGGTATGGTTATCATTCCAAATTTACAGCTGGTGGAGTTATTTGCCCAAGGTCAGAGACTTGTTGGGTGACAGAGGGGCTCAAAAGTCCATGCTCTTAACAGTCTGCTCTACATACCTCAGAGACACCTGGAAGACAGGATGAATATTGCAGCCTGTCTCCCAGGGAACTAGAAAACCTCATGACCTTACCCTTTCTGGGCTTGCAGAGAGGCGGGTGGAGGATTTGAATGCTGTGGCCTCAGAGGAGTCCACCTGACACTAGGCCACTGCTGCAATGAACACACACTGGCTGGCAGTGGAAGGGCTCTGCAAACACTTGTGGAATGGAAATCAGACACAACTCTCAAAAAAAAGATAAAAGACAAATTTCCCTTTCATACTTTAAAAACTTCCCACTCACTGAAACAGTGAAACACTGTGAAATTAAAAACCACACTGCCATTCCGGGGGACCTACATTAGCAGCCTGGTGTGCCCTTTCCTCACCTTTCTCTCTGTCCACACAGGCATAACAAACACACGCTATACTGTCCAAAGGGACTCTCCATCTTAGATGGCAGCTGCTGAACCAAGCAATCCTCCCTCTGAGGGAGTTTCAAATGGGAAAGGCCCAGACTGGTGAGAGGAAAAGTGAACACAGAAGCAGAGAAATGTCACAGAGCTGTGGAGTCAGAGAGAAGGTCAAGACCACAGAAGCAATGACTACCCCTGCACACCCCACCAAGGGACCTGACTGCCAATGCTGCAAGGGCTTCCTGCTCTCCCTTCTTCCCAAGGATTTGTAGGCGCACCCCACCTCCACACCCAGACATATACCCGCTCCTCCCCAGGGGAGCTCTTAATACACGTATTCCTAGAGGCCTGAACCTGACTCCACTCCCATAAACAGAAAATTAGATCAACAGCCAGCCAGAGTGGAGGGGCATTCCAGGCCTCCATACCATCAGCTCTGCCATATACCTACCTTGAATTCCCCGACAACCTTGCGTAGGGATCGATCCAGCTCCTCAGAGGAGACGCGCACGTAGGTGAAGTCGATGAAGTCACAGTCAACATCCTGGGTGCCCACGGTGCCAATGGAGTAGGTGCCCTCCTTCTTGTAGTGGAACTTGCCTGTACTGCGGTGCAGGAGCACTGTGTGCAGCACGGCTAACATGGCCTCCTCTACCTGCCGCCCCTCCACCGACACCTCCAGCACTTCTGAGCGGCAGTTCATCCTGCAGCCAGTGCCCCACACCAGGACCAAGGACAGGATAAAGACAGGAAGCTTTGCCCCACCTAAGGGCTGCCCTGCAAAAGGAGCCCAAGTCAGAATGCTGACCCCGTCTGAACCATATGCATAGTCTCTGTTCACTTACTGCTGCGCTCAGCTCAGCCCCTGCCTCCACTCGCCCTTCTCTGTTTTGGCAGCACCTTCTATCAGAAAAGCACAGACCTTTGGGATCAGAAAGGGACATAGTTTCAAAGTTACCAGTCCAAACACCTGGCCAAGGCTTGCATTCCATTTACATCATTTAATACAGCAAAGGCTCACTACTGTGCAACACCTGTCAGGCACTGAGTGCACAAAAGCAAGCACAGGTCTGCCCTTGGCGGCTGTGGGGATGCAGCAAAGACAGCAAGGTAAATATTCCCACAGTGGCAAGAGCATAAAGTGCAAGTAAGAAGAAAAGAAAGGTTGGAGTCTGATTTTCTGAGACCTTGAATGACCAGGTTAAGGTATAAGGACTCTGTCCAGAGGGCAGTGAAGTGTCAGTGCATCCCTGTGCCAACATCAAATCTGTGCATCAGAAAGTTAGGTCTGGCTGAAGGGCAAAGAATGGCTCTTAATTATTTGGGGGGCACAAACTGCTTTGAAAAATCAACAAAAGCTACAAAGGCTGGGCTTTAAAACCTCAATGACAAACACACATACACACCAAATCTCACAGGTTTCCAGAGCCATCCAGACTCTAGTGTAAAAATATATGGATTTAAGGCAAGAAAGGTTGGGCAGGGAGACCAGCCAGAGGTCACTGCAGTAGTAGAAGTTAGAGACTGCACTATCAGGTATGGGTAATGAAGTGCAAAGTGGAAGTTTTTGTGTCCAATGGTCCTGGGTTTGAATCCCAGCACTCCAATTTTCATTTTTTATCTTTTTAAATTTTTTTTTAAGAGATGAGGTCTCACTCTGGTGCCCAAGCTGACTCTGAACCCCTGGACTCAAGCACTCCTTCCTTAGGCTCCCAAGTGGCTGGGACTATGGGCACATGCCTAGCTCTCCTACCTCTTGCTTGTTTTGTGGTTTGAATCTTTTTTTTTTTTTTTTTTGGTGGTACTGGGGTTTGAACCCAGGGCCTCATGCTTGCATGGTCTGCAAGTGCTGGACCACTTAGCTACACCCCCCCGCCCTTTTTTTTTTTTTTTTTTTTTTTTTACTTTTTTGAGACAGGGTCTCCCTAAGTTACGCAGACTGCCTCTGGTCTTGAACTTGTGATCCTCCTGCCTCTGCCTCCCAAGCCACTGGGATTATAGGCGTGTGCCACCATGCCCAGCTGATTTGAATCTTAAACATTTCCTGAAGGCCGTGTGTTGAAGCCTTGGTTGCCAGCTTATGGTTCTAATGAGAGTTGGTGGAATTTTTAAGAGGTGGGACCTAGAAGAAGGAAGTTAGCTCACTGGGGGCATGCCCTACAACGGACACTGGGATCCTGAGCGCTTCTTCTCTTTTTGCTTCCTGGCTGCCATAAGGTAAAATGCCTTGCTCCACGCTCCACCATGTGCTCCCAGCCATGATGTTCTGCCACACCACAGGCCCAAAAGCACCAGGGCCAGCTGACCATGGACTGAAATTGTGAGACTAACTACATCTTTCCTCCTTTTAAGTTGTTCATCACAGGTATCTCATCACAGCCAACAGAAAACTAACACTCTGGGATCTTCAGCAAATCACTCAACCTCTCTGAACCTCAGTTTTCTACCTATAAATTGTGACTGTGGCAAGGATTCGTTAACACAGTATACTGGTTAAGAACAATGAATCAAAAGGCAGGCAGACTGGACTGGAACCCCAACTCCACTACTGCTCCCTATAAGAACTGCATAACACCTATGTGTTTCAGTCTCCCCATCTATAAGGAGATCGTAAGACTGGCGATGTAGCTCCGTGGTAGGACATTTGCTTAGCATGCACAAAGCCAGGGGTTGAATTCTCAGCACTTGGAAAAAAAGAAAAAAGAAAGAAGATAGCAATAACAACTACTCTGAAAGAACTGTGTCAAGTATTGAATGAGTTAGCTTGTGTAAACCACTTAAAGCAGTACTGGGAAAATAGTAAACATTCATGAGACATTAACTGCTATAATTCATTATTATACTGTTATAAAGGCCTAGAGATGATGCAAGGCTATACCACAGTAGTGGGGAAAATGGGAAGGAGAGAAGAGAACTAGAACTTAGTAGGTAACCAAACATGAGCCCAGAAAGAGAAGGAACAATCAAGTTTCTTAGCTGTGTATTCAACTTGCAAATCTACCCAACAGAGAATTCACTACCTCTCACAGCTGACCATTCCATCTTTAGACAATGCCACTCAGCCATTCTTTCTACTGAAGGAATCTGCATCCCATACCTCAAACCTTGGATTTAGTTTTTGATATCTGAAGCCATATAAAATAAATCTAACCCTTTCCACAAGTGAACTTTTCAGAGTTTAGAGGCAGCTCTTCTGTTACTGAGTCACCCCTTTAGCTCTTCTCCAAGTTAAAAGTCCTCAATCCCCATAAACATGCATGCTGGACAACACATCCTATCTCTTTGGCATCCTGGCAGCTCTGCTCTAAGTACATTTCCATTTGTCCTGTCCCTCTTAAACACTAGACCTCAACACTGGATGCAGGGCAGCAAGTCTGTGGACTATTCAGAAATCAGGCTGCCTCTGCCTATTAGCCGGCCATCAGCTCTGGCCTACCTGGACTAACAAATGTTCTTCTTACCTCTCCCACTATGCAGACAGTTCCTTAAGTGAAGAGACGATACCCTATTAGTCGCTACAAACTCAGCTCCTAGTGCCTAATACAAAATAACTGCTCTATGCACCCTGATCCAGGGATTCCAGGTCTTCCCAAGGATTGCTGAGTTCACGTCCCTTGGATCAAGGATGAGATGGGCTTCCTTGCCCGTTTCTGCTCTTCAATTCAACTCTATCTTGCAATTTCCCACCTAGAAATTCCCAACTCTGGTCCAACCCCTTTTCTGCTACTTCCTCTTGAATTCCCCACAAACTTTCAAATATCTCATTTTGACCCCAAGCTCAGGCTCTTCCCTCAATTGCAGTGCTATTCTAGGACCCATCCCTCCAGTAAGTCAGTCCTGACCAGCCCAAGCCTCCTTCCCACAGTAGCCGCCATTTGGTTGTCCCTCCGGAGTTCGTCCTTTTGGTCCCGGCAAGGAGCAGAAGCTGACAGGCGCCTTCTCGGACACAGGCTGGAATAGAGTGGAACCAAAACATCCCCTTCCTCACCTTACACGTATTGGCGACAGCAGGAATCACTCAGTCTCGGATCGCCCTTCCTCCTCCTCCCGCCCAGACACGACCTCCGCAGGAAGGACCTCCGCAGGCACACTCCAACCTCCACACGGACGCTGAGCCCCGAAAGACTGACTAAAAGCAAAAACAGAAAGCTATTCAGCTCCACACCGAGAACTCGGGCGGGACGCAAGAAGCACGGCCGCCACGTTCGCGTTCTCCGTGCCGCCGCCCCGGAACCTCCACAGTCCAGCGAACCCAGAGCAGCGGACTCCTCAGATGTCTCGGGGACGGCGCCCCGCGCCCAGCGCCGCCGGACCCGGGAGCTCGAGGCGCGCCCTCACTCCCGACACCCCGGAGAGCGCCCGCGCTCGCACAGGAGAGGGGCAGACGGTTAGGACGGTCCCTTACCTCCCCGAACTCCTGTTTAGTACCCGCCGACCCTCACCAGAACAACACTGCAAGAGCGGCGTCGGGACCGGAAGCCTCGCGCCGCCCTGGTAGGGTGGGTACCACCTGAGGTGGGGAGCGGCCTGGCCTCCGAGCCCCGACACCACCACAGGGGCCCACAGAGTCTGGACACTCACACAAGCGCACATATATACTTATGAAGTGCTTCTTAACTAGGGTGATATCTTTTTCTTGAGTGCCTTTTGTATTGTAAAACTTGATAGGAAGAAGAATCCCCCTCATTTGGACGAGTCCATCCACTCCTACCAACGAGAATGCTGCTGTTTTGGCTGGAACAACCCACTTCCGCCATAGAGACAGGGAGGAAGGAGAGGCCTGATGCGCTCTAGGCTGCCTCCAGCGGCCGAGAGGCTAGCGACCCGGTCCTTTATACCGAAACTTGGTCTCCGACTTTAGGCTGAGAGCCCTGGAAAGGGCACAGATCCCCTCAAGATCGGGGCATACTATCTAGAGGGGGACCTTGGAGATGAGCGCACGTCCGTGTGCTGCATGTCGCCGAGCGGATGGCAAGACTTGAACTTGGTCCAACGTGCAAAATAGGATCCCTGGCCCTCGACCTACACACAGATGCTGGAGAAAGGGACTTAATCTTCCTGAGGGTTATCTTCATAGAGCAGCAGGACTACCTCGTGCCCTACCATGAACGATCGGGTGACAGTTCTTGTAAGGCTTGTATTTCGACCACTGCTTTTCTGACATCACTGTTCTTTTTTATTTTCTCTATAAACGGGGAGTTGGTGTGTGGATCACAAGCGATAACTCATATGAAAGACCTTTCTGACCTATAAAGTATTCTATAAATATGAGTGCATTTTTAGAGCTGTGTAACCTCTTGGAGCATGTTTGATTCTCCGTGTAGCTTGTAAGCATAGGGCCCACAACAGTTTATCACAGAGCCTAGCATGTTCCCACTTCCAACAGGGGGCACTCCTGAGTTGTTTAACTTGAGGATTAAGATGCTCATTTTGCTAACACAATTTATCTCCCAAAGCAGTAATGCAAACCTTGTATCTATCAATCCTACAAGGTGGATAAGCAATGGACAATGCAAGAGATTACATAACTTGCCCAAGGTCACTCAGTAAGTGGCAGAGCCAGGGATTCAGTGCTCTTTACCATTACATAAATTCCGTCTGGCTTCTCCAGCAGGACCCTTCCCAAGCCCTACCATTCTCCAGTATACCCCATCCAGCAGTAGTGTGCTCATAAATGTTTAACACTTACATTCTGGTAGAGAACTGCCTTGATGTATAGCATATTGACTAATTTTCTACCATGCTAATATCAAGCTACAGGCCATCACTGAATTCAGAGTCTGGAATGAATGAAGAGTTGCATCTTGATTACCAGGGCTCCTGAGTGCCATAACCTGTCATCCCCAGCACACCACTGACACCTACCCTGCCCTTAGGCTCCCTCTCTCACCTCTTCTTCCAAACTCAGGTGCACAACCCCCTTTGGCTGGCTGTGTCCCCCTCCTCTACTCCCTATCCTCTTTCCCTCCTCCCCCTAGTTCTGCTCTTGTTGAGTCCCCTTAGTCCCCAGGTGTGGGTGACAGAGGGCAGCCTGGCAGTCCCCCCAGGCCCTGGGGAAAGAGAAGGCTGCCTGTCCTATACACCAGCAACTCTTCAGGAGCTGCACCAAACCAGAAGGCCATGAGGAGAAAATACTGAGAGGAGAAGCTGAAGGGTTGAGAGAGCTAGGGAGGGTGGCACCAGCCCCTGTGTGGGGAGGAACCAGGGCCTCCCTCCAGAGCCTGGCAGTGAGTGAGAGAGGTGACTGATTTCCATCTACACCCCACAGTCTCAAGCTTTTGCTGACACTATCCTGAGGAAACCATTGAGCCTTACTAGTCACCATGCCAGCACTTCACAGGCACTACTGTGCTGACTTCACTACTGTACCTTTCAAGCTAGATACAATTCTACCCCCAACTCCAGTTTATAGATGATGAAATTGAGGCTCAGTAATATGTGGTGGTTTGCTGTGATAGTGAATTTCATGTCAGCTTCAACTTGACTAGGACACTGGGCCCGCAGACATTTGGTCAAGCATTATTCTGGGTGCATCTGTGAGGGTATTTTGGCTGAGATTAACATTGGAATTGGTAGACTGAGTGAAGCAGATGGCCCTTCCCAGTGTGGGTGGGCCTCATGCAATCAGGTAAAGGCCTAATAGAACAAAAAGCCTGGGTCTCTATGTGAGTAAGGGGAACTCTTGCCTGATGCTAGTCCTTTTCTGTTCTTTCCGAGTCTTCAGACTGCCAGCACTCACACTGAAACAATACCTTTAGTTCTGTTGGCTCTCCAGTTGCTGACCTCAGATATTGGGGCTGATGTCAACCTCCAAAATGGTGTGAACCAACTCCTTATCATCAATATTACTCTATCTCTCCCCTCGTGTGTGTGTGTGTGTGTGTGTGTGTGTGTGTGTGTGTGTGTCCCCACATGTCCTGTTGGTTCTGTGTTGCTGGAAATCCTAAGACCCTGGCCAAGACCATATAGCTGCTCTTTCCTCAGTCCCCCAGGATTTTTTTTGTGTGTGTGTGGTGCTGGGCTTGAACCCAGGGTCTCGTGCTTGCTTGCATGCTTTGCAAGTGCTGGACCACTGAGCTGTACCCCCAGCCCATATTTTTACTTTTCTGAGACAGGGTCTCACTAAATTACGCAGACTGCCTCTGGTCTCGAGTTTGTGATCCTCCTACCTCGACCTCCCAAGCCACTGGGATTATAGGCAGGCGCCACCACACCCGGCTTCCCCAGGCCTTTTACCACCCTTTTTCTAGTACTGAGTGGGAGGGTTTGAGCCCATGGCCTAACTCATGGCAGGCAAGCACTCTACCACTGAACTGCACCCTGAGCCCTTTCTATTTCTTATTTTGAGACGTGGTCTCACTAAATTGCACAGGCTGCTTCTGGCCTTGAACTTGCAATCTTCCTGCCTTAGCCTGTCAAGTTACTGGGAATGCAGGCATGTACCACCACACCCAGCTTTTTTTGCAACTCTTGACTCTACTCCAAAACTCATCCTGTCTGTGGAGCCTCCCATGCTGCCCAACAATGAGGCCCAGTCCTCTTACCTCTTTGATCTCACATGCTTGCCAAACTTTGCCTCCTCATCCATCCCTGAATTCTTCCAGGGAACTCAGACCAGGGTCTCACCCTCATCTGAATAGTCCAGTCAGGGAGGAGCTGTTGGCCAAAAAAGTGGCACTGTGTAGCCAGGCTTGGTGGTGCACACCTGTAATCCCAGGCACTCAAGAGGCTGAGGCAGGAGGATCATAAGTTCAAGGCCAGAGGCAGCCTGTACAACTTAGCAAGACCCTGTCTCAAAATAAATAATTTAAAATAGGGGCTGAAGGTGCAGCTCAGTGGTAGAGCACTTGCCTAGCATGCACGAGGCCTTGGGTTCAACCCCTCAGTATTGGAGGGAAAAAAAAAAAGACTATGCAGGATGAATTCTCCCATCCTCTGCCCTTACCCTTGATGATCAAGATACAGTTATCCGTGCATACATTCATTTATGCCCCACGTATGTAACTGTCCATATACCAGGCCTGTGTAATACCTACCTGAACAAATCTCAGTTTGGGTCATCTGAGAGCCCTGAGTCTTATGGAGAAGATGGACAAAGAAAGACACCTGAGTAAGAAACACCAACAAATGGTATGAAAGAAATGGCAGCAGTTTCTGGGGGGACGAGCAGAAGGGGCCAGGCTGACAGAGAAAGTGATATACTCAGGGTCAAGAGGAAGCTCAAGCCCTGCTCTCAGCAAGTTAAGAAGTAACCAGGCACCGGAAGAAAACCAGGGTGGCTTCAGAGAACACAGGACAGCAACCTGAGAGGGGCAGAAATGGGGGTTGGTGGGTCCAGGAAGAAGTGAGGCTTCGGGGAATTATTCTGGGAAGATTTTCTGGAGACAGAGAAGGGAAGGCCTAGGGGGAGAGGTCTGGCTGAGGAGCAAGGGTGGAACTGGGTTCCAAGATAGGAGAGGTAAGGATAGAGGGAGCTAGAGCTTAGCCAGAGCCCAGAGCCCAGCAGCCAGGCAGCCAAGCCACGGACCGGGGCTCGCTCAGCCATGTCTGCAGCAAAGGCCTGTGAAGGGACCTTGAAGGCCAACCCAAGACCTTGGGGGTAGACAGCTGGCGTTGCCTGGTATGTGTGGCCTTGGATGGCCCCACCTCATCCTGGGTGTGCCCAGGGGAGAGCTGGGCTCTGAAGCTGGCCCTGAAGGCCACCCAGAAGCTCCATAGCTGACCCCAGTGGCATCACAGGGAGTGACTCAAGCCCCAGCAACAACGAGGAGAACTGACGTCAGTTGAGGGGCTCCTGACGGCGGCCAGCCTGGCTGGCTAGCTGGCATCTAGCCTACTGACCCTCCAGCTGGGGCCAGGCCACTGGGCAAGGAAGGCCAGCTGGTGCTTTCCGCCATCTGCCCCTCAGGATCCAAGGCTGGGGCTCCTCCACCTCCCACTCTTTCTGGGATGTCACTTCCTACCTCCGCCCTCCGAGGCAGATGAAATGGCTGGGCAGCTGAGAAAGTGGAGAAAGTAGCAGAGAGCGTGAGAAAGAGGGCCTCCCTGCCCCAACCTGCCAGCCTCATCAGGCAGCTCTAGATGTGGGCCAGGCTGGGGTGCATGTCTGCTATCTCTCCTCCTGATGTCTGGGGACCAGTCCTTCATGCTGGGTAAAGGTTGCTTGTTCTCTGGGAAAGTCTATGTGTTCGGCCAAGATGGGGTGGGAGTGGAGCTTTATTTCTGTGCATCTGTCCCTGGGGGGTGAAGGATTGTCTCTCCTCCTTGCAACGGCTGTGTGTCTGTTCCTTCGGGAGGCATGTGTAAATCTGTCATCCCCAGGGAAGGGACTCTGTGTGACCATCCTTGCAAAAGGGAAGGACTGTTTATCCACCCTAGTAGGGGAGGGTCTTTATCTGCCTTTGGGGGCTGTTTTTCTGGCTCTGGTTTAGTGCTGGGCAGGGGCATCTCTATATATATCCTCATGGTTTTCCAACTACCTGGAACCCTGGGATGAGATACAGGTTTCCTGCGCAGTCACCCCAAGGCTAGGCTCCCTGGGTGGGGGCCCAGGCTAAGCAGGCAGCTCCAGTCAGCACCTCACCCGCCTGGCTTGCAGCTGGGCACTGCTTCCTGCTAACGCAGCATGTACTAGGACAGGGGCCCCCCCGCAGTCTCCTCCCTGGCCCAGCTGCCACCCCCAGCCCCCACAGACACACCAAGCCTGATTTATGGTCCTGAGTTGAGGCTGGAAAGTGCCAGTGCCTGGGTCAGACCTTGAGGAGACCTCAAGTGGCCCCCCAGCCTGGCAGGGTCAGGGCTCAGCAGGAGGCCAGGGGAATCAGGGTGGTAGGGAGGATGAGCAGAGCAAGGGCCTCAGGGTGGCAAGAGGGAGGCACACCCCATACCCCTCAATCCAGCTCTCAGTCCAGCTAGGGACCTTGTAATGAGCCTCTTGCTCTCAGAGGAGACAGGAAACATTGGGAGGGAGGAGGCCTTGTCCTCAGCCTGGCACTGGAGGTTTCAAAGTTCTGCTAGCCAGCCTAGGCCTTCTCCATGGAGCCCCATAGCCTGGGGCCAGGGAAGGAAGGGTCTGGGCAGAAACCTGACAGCCTGAGCCTGGAGCAGGGCAGAGGTAAAGCTGAGAGCAGACCCACAGCCTGGGGCTCAGCAGTGGCTGCCCATGGGAGTGGTGGAAAGGAACAGAAGAGCTGCCGGCTGAGCTGCCGGGCTGCAAGGCCGGGCCTAGATAGGCCTGGAAACTGGGCAGAGGCTCTCCCCTTCAGCGTTATCCTCTGGGAAGGCCTAGAGGGATCAGGGTCCCCGCAGTTGGGGGTTTGCAGGGAAGAACCCTAGGCTCACCCAGATCACACAGCTGAAACCTTGGGGCTCCTAGCCTATCTCTCATGTGAGGACACCCCAGCACTGCCCTCAGCCAAGATGCAACTCTGACATGCTTAACACAGCTGTCTGGTGGCTGTGAAAGACCATCACCGCTCACTGTCCAGGACCACACAGCAGCCTTGAACCTGAAAGGCTCTCAGGCTTCCCTCTACAGCCCCAGGGCTCCTATCAGAGGGCTGAGCCTACTGGACAGAGTGGATCCTGTGGACAGCGCAGCTTGACTACAGCTTCAGAAGCTTCTCATCTCCTCGAGGCTGACCCTCACCACCTGCCTCTCTAACCAAGACCTGGTAGCTAGAGCCCAGGGCGGCCTCATCCACCCAAGGCCCCAGGGAAGAACCATTAGGCACAGCCCTGTAGGGTGTGGTGCTCCCCCTCAGGCCACCCTCCCAATCACAGTGGCACCTCAGGGCTGAGGAGGGGGCCATGGCCTCTGGGCATGGGCCCTGCGTGAGTGGGAGGGAAACAGGGAGGCAGGCTTCCTGGGTCTCCTGTGAGGACAAACAGCAGGCTTTGAGGCCTTGGAAAATCCCGCCCGGGATTCCAGGCCCTGTCGGCGTCACTGCCTTTTGACTATTGTCCTCTACGGAAACGGGCCCAGCCCCCGGCCAGCAGGGACAGAGCCGCCATTGTGAGGTCCCAACAGGCTCAATGCCCCCTTGTTCGCCCTCCTGGCCCCTAGCAAGAGTTAGAGGCCAGTTCTTCCAGTTGCTGAGTGGAAAGAAACTACCGGCCTCCAGACTCCAGCCCTGGGGTGGGGCAGGGCGGGGCATGGTGGGACTGAAGGGTCAGCCCCAGACCCTACCATCCATGGTGCTTCTTTTCTTTTCAAGGCCACAGGCTGGGAGGCCTAGTGGTCAAGGAGCTGAGCACACACAGCTCAGCTACTTAGGAGCCAAGTGCCCTTGGGAAAGTCATTTCTTCCTCTGAAGTGGATTACCCTCTTTTGGAAAAACAATTATTGTTGTTGTTGTTAGGTGTCATCGAGTCCTGTCCGACTCATAGCGACCCTCATAGGGTTTTCAATGGCTGATTCTTTCAGGATTGCCTCAGGAGTGGATTGCCACATCCTTCTCCCATTTTTGAGGTGCTGGGAATTGAACCCAGGACCTCACAATAGCTAATATTTATTGGATGTTTACCATGTGCCAGGCACTGTTTGAAATACTTCCTGTGTGTTCACTCCTGTCATCTCTCTGAAACTTGATGAAATTGGTACAATTTTTTTCTCATTTATAAATGACAACACCAAGACACAGAAAGATTCAGTTGCTTGTCCAATATGATGCACCTAGTAAGAGTGAGAGCCATTTTTTCTTTCTTCTCCCCTCCCCCACTTTAAGCTGCTGCAGATCAAGTCCAGTGCTGCACTCACACTAGGCACACACTTTCCCACTGAGCTACACTCCCACCCCAGAAGCCAAGACTTAAATCCACGAGGTCTGGCTCCAGAGTCCTTGCCTTTTACCACCCTCGTGTGTCCCCCTGTGAGGCGGGGACAATCATGCCTTCCTCCCTGGTGGTAGCAAGAGCTAGAAATAACAAATACTGTATGAAAAGGTACAGGCTGATGGTGGACAAAATACATGGCTTAGAGAACTACAGAGATCACAGGGACCAAGATTCTCCTGTGTCCCTCCCACCCTGCTGCCCCATAAGCACTGATGACCTGTAGTCCTGCAGCCTTCTGTAGGGGATGCCCTGTCCCTGCATCTGCCTGTGCTAAAGGAACATGAAGGAGAGTGACCTGAATTGAGGGACTCAGTCTAGCCATACCTATGGATATTTCCCTGCAAGCTCTGCAACTGGCCAGAGCACTGTCACCAGAATCACCTCTCCACCCAACAGTTGGGGAAATGGAGACTTGGTGAGAAGGAGGGGCTTCTCCAACAGCAGCAGGAAGTGGAGGCAGGCTGGCAAAGCCTATCTGACTGCCCTGCCAGGTGCTAGAGCTGCTGACAAAGTTTGTGGGGCCTGGTGGGCATACCAGGGTGCATGCCTGGAAGTCCACAGCCCTGAGGGCACCTGGCTCCCTATCCGGCCAGTCACAGACCCTTCAGAGGGCCTGAGTCTGGACTGCACTCCCAGAATCCAATTAAGAGCATGTGGTTGGGTCTCCCTGGGGTTTCCAGGGGCCCTAGAGGTGAAGACACAGGTCCTGTGCCACAGGTGATGAGAAACAGGCGTGAGGGCACAGCGTTCAGGATTCCTACCAGGAACAAGAAGCAAATGATGAAGCTGAATGGGCACTGAGCACAGAGGATAGGGCCTGTGAGCAACTTGGCTGCTGTCAGTCTAGGTTCCTATTTCTCAAAAGGGTGGCCCCAGACCACTACATGACAAGCACTCATTGGGTCATAGATAGAAGTACAATTTTACAAGCCCCACCCATCACCAAATCTGAGTCTTTGGAGGTAAAGCCTAGGAATGCTTTATATATCTGTGTATCTATCTATCTATCATCTATCTATCTATCTATCATATATCTATTTTCAGGGCTGGGGATTGAACCCAGGGCCTTGCACATGCTAGGCAAGTGCTGTACCACTGAGCTATACCCCAACACAGGAAACTGCATTTTAAGCTATCTAAGCAATGGATGAACTTGGGGCTGGAAAAACTATGTGGGGCACTTGGGCATAGGTAGGGACCTCTGAACAATCTTGCCAAGAAGGTAAGGCCTACCAGCTACATGGATCCTGTCACTGGGATGGTAGGGGGTGGGGAGAATTTGAGAAGGGGATGAAATAAAACTTACACCAAGTAACACCAGCTATTACCATTTGGGGCTCACCTGTACCCAGCACCATGCTAAGCACCACACAGATCTATTCCTTTAATCTTAAGAGCTGTGTATGGCCAGGTCTATTCCTCTTCCTGTTTTACAGACGTAGAAACCAAAGATCAGACAGGGGCTGGGGTTGTAGCTCAGCAGTACAGCACTTGCCAAGCATGCTTGAGGCCTTGGGTTCCATTCCCAGCACTACCAAAAGGGAAAAGAGAAAAAGAAATAAAGTCAGAAAATAATTTGCCCCAGGTTAGGAACTGCAAGTGACAGCCCCAAGACCCAAAGCCAGGTTACAGCTGCTGCTCTAATCCCTAGGTTAGTTGCCATCTACCGTGGGTCCCATCAACCAGCAGACAGGCTTAGAGGAGGCCTCTCATGAGTTAGAAACTTGTCCCAGAGCCTGGTGTAGTACATGGTGGGGTGCATCCCAGCACTGGGGAGGCTAAGTTAGGAGAACTCCAAGTTCAAGGCCAGCCTAGGCTACATAGTGAGACCCTGTCTAAATAAATAAAGAAAAAACCTCGCCCCAGTGTTTTGAATAACCATACAAAGCAGGTGTCATCATGATCTGTCTTCTACAAATGAGTAAAGCAGGGCCTGTTAGCTCAAGTTGGTAATACATTAACATTTGCTCAGAGCCACTTGTCTCTTAGGTAATTTTTTTAGGGTGGGGTGGGTAATGGATGTCAGAGAAAAACCATCCGAATTTCAGCTACATATCTATTTTTTATTCAATATATTAAATATATTAATCAGAAAAGTCACATACTATAAATCCAAGAAAAATACACAAATATAAATGTCAGAATCTGTCATTTGTCTTCTTCCTCGAGTGGCAGTTTATATACATGTGGAAGGAGGGTGGGAAAAGAAACCAAGTTGGAGGAGGCTGGAAAGGCTTGCCCAGGTTGGTGGGGGCCCCATCCCTTCCTCCCAACCCCCACCCCAACCTCTTCCTTCCTGTATTTACAGCAGCATTTATTCGGCTTATTTACAGCAGGGAGGCGTGTGTTAAAAACAGTTTATCTTACAAAAAAACACGAAGGCCAGGACTGGGCTGGGGGATAAGACAAATAATGGGGTCACCCCCATGAATGCATCCTCCTTTCCCAGGACTTGAGCTCCCTGCCAACCTCCTGGAGCAAGTGAGGAGGCAGGTCAGTCTGCAGCTCGAGCCCAGGCTGCCAAGTGCTCTGGGGGTCCGTGGGCCATGGGCTAAAGGCACATGGGGTGGTGAACAAGTGCACATACACATGTGCACATGAGTTCAGGGCCGGGGTCAGAAGGGCAGCGTGTCCATAAAGATCTTGTCCACGATGGGTGGAGGGGGCACCAAGTCCTCCAGCTTGAGGTAGAAGATGCGTTGCAGACCCTGAGTGCACAGGGTCCGCAGCTCAGGCAGTTTGCCTAGCAGACGTGACAGACAGCTGGCCGGCTGGGGCTCACCCGCCACAGCCGCCACATGCTCCTTTAGGCAGCTGGCAATGCGGTTCTGTAGCTCCTCCACCCGCCGTGGGTCCTGCAGCCCATGCCGATCTGCAGAGAGGGTACAGGATTAGCCTCCCAGCTGAGGACCAGACACCAGAGAGGCCTCTCTGCCTATAACCACTGACTACTCCTCACTCTTCTGGCACTTTGCAAAGGTATGTCCCTACAGGAACCCAGTTTCCAACCTCATCAGAAATCTAGAGGATTCTCACCCTCATACTCAAAGGAAGAAATCAAACCAGAGAGTCTGAATGACTGTCCCAAGGTCACAAAAATGAAATCTGCATTTTGTTTTTGACCTTGTTTTAACCCAGGTTTTCTGGTGATGCCAGGGTTTTTTCCAGACCATTCGTGAAGCCCTGGAATCAAGCAGGGATGTCTTAAGCCACCTCCAGGGAGAGCTGGCCTCAGACCTCACCACCCCCCTCCTCAGCCTGGATTTTGTTCCATACAGGTAGGTCCCTGTGACATTTAAGTGCAAAAGCAGGTGGGGGTAGATCCTGGTGCTTTGTAATATAAGAAGAGAAATGTGAAAACCTCTGTTTAATACCAGATCCCATCCTGCCTAATACATGTCCTAATATCCATAATAGGCACAGGCAGCCTGTACTATAGGAATCTGGAGCAGTGGCAGCTCTGGCACTTATAGCAGGCAGCACAAAGAGGGCTTCCAGGGAGCAGGTCATGATGTTCCTTCCTCCCGCCACCTGTACTGGGGGTTGAACCCAGGGAGGGCTTCACGCTTGGATGCTTTGTAAGTGCTGGATCATTGAGCTGTACCCCCAACTCATTTTTTGTTTCCTTTTTTTGAGTCAGGGTCTTGCCAAATTATGCAGACTGCCTCTGGTCTCAAACTTGCGATCCTCCTGCCTCCACCTCCCGAGCCACTGGGATTACAGGTGTGCACAACCACACAGGGCTGTCATGATGTTTCTTGACCAAAGTGCAGGTTATGCAAGTGTAGTTTGTGAAAATTTATCGCAGTGCAATTTTCTGCATGTTGTGTAAAGGACTGGGAGATTTTAAAAACAAACCAGAACCCCAGGCCAGATATATGGCACCTGTGGTTGTATCTTGGGCAGTCTGGGGTCATTCAAAGGCTGGCTTGGGCTTCAGAGCTGGATGAAGCTAAGCACCTCTCCAATTCCTGTCATTCCTACTTTGCAGGTGGGCATGAGCACAGGGCAATGTTACTGTTGTTATTAGGTGCCTTGGAGTCAGGTCTGACTCAGAGCAACCCTATATACAACAGACAAAACACTCCCCAACATTGTGCCATGCCTGGCACTATTGTCAGTGCTACTCTGCTCTTCATAAGGTTTTTGATGGTTGATTGTTTCAGAGGTGGGCAACTGGGTCCTTCTCCCAAGCCTACTGTACTCAGTATTCCAAGGTGGTCTCCCATCCAAGGACTAAATGGGCCCGACCCTGCTTAGCTTCCAAGATCTGATGGGATCAAACGCTACAGTGATACGGCTGGAGACCAGGGCAATGTTAGGGGCCCAGAAGTGCTAGATGCCAGCTCACCCAATGCTTGGGACCATGCCCTCCTAAAGACCATCAGCTCCCCAACACCCATCTCCTTGGGCCTAACTTGATGCCAGCCACTCACCAGTGATAAGTACGAGAGCAGAGAGGCAAGCGAAAGCAGGGATGTCGACAACCAGGCTGTGCAGGGACCGAGAGAAGGCCAGGATGCTGTCGATCCAGTCACCAAAACCACGGGCACACTGTAGCCGGTGTAGCACCAGGCCTGAGCAGAAGATGAGCTTCCCCTCACCTGGCTTAGACCTGGCAGGAGAGGCACAGACAGCGGTCAGGGCTCAGGGCGGCTCACATGCCTGACCAGCAGGGAAGGGGCCCGGAGGACTGTGAGAAACTCACCGGTAGGCCAGGCGGAGGATGAAGAGCTCCAAGAAGGCTGACTCCAGCAGCAGGTCCTGGTCCCCAGGGGACAGCTCAGTAAAGCCGGGGATCTTCTCGGCCCATTTGCGGATAACATCCAGGGATCCTGAGAGCAGGTCATAGAACTGCTGCACATCATTGGCATCTTCCTTCCCAAAGCGTGGCAGCACCAGCTCCTGGAACTGGAAGGGGGACCCCAAGGGTAAACACCACAGGCAGGGCCCACACCAGCCACCACATACAGCATGTCACGCACTCTGATGCCAGATCCGGGAGTGTGAATGGGCCCCATGTTGGGCCCATGTGCTTGCTTATCAGTTCTCACGTACCAATCCAGGGCTATGGCTCCTAGGAGGAAGCCACATTCCTAACTGGCAACCCTTCAAGGGAATACATGTTTCCATCCGATCAGCCCAGAGGAGGCTCCTCTTTTTCTGATCTGTTGCCCTCAAGGCAGCGCCCTTCATAAAGGGCACAAAGGCACCGTACACATTTGAAGCAGCCTTCCCCTCAGCAGGGGCAGGCCAAGGTGGGTGGGGCCTCACCTTGGAGTAGTCCAGTTTGGCAGTGCTGGGCCCTGAGTCCAGGTGTGCCCGGACCAGGGAAGTAAGGAGACTAGCAGGGGAGGCATCAGGAGGCTGCTTGGGTTTTGAAGGTAGTCGGCCCCGCCGCCCCTTCAGGCTATCTGTCCGGACAACTGCAAAGAAATGGACAGGGGTGAGGAAGGAAGGACCTATCAGCCCATGCTGTGGATACCACTGCTGGAAAGCACAGGACCCAGAGCCCCAAGACCCAAGACCCCCCACAAGGCCTCCCCTGCCAATGCTCTTGCCATCCAGGCAGATGGAAACTGCATCCATCTGCCTTGGTGTCGGGATGTGGGAGTGGAAATGAGGTGCAGACATGCCTTCCCATGTAGGTCTGCAGGGCAGACGCCTGGGGACCCTGCCTTCCCCCCATCAGGCCACCTCTGCCCCACCAGGCCCCCATCCTGCCACCCACCTTCCTTCACCATGCCCACAGCCAGGCACTTCTGGAAGCGGCAGAACTGGCAGCGGTTCCGCCGCCTCTTGTCCACAGGGCAGTCCTTGTTTGCCAGGCAGATGTACTTGGCGCTTTTCTGCACTGTGCGCTGGGTGGGGGGGGGACACGGAACAGGCTGTCAGAAGTACGGGGTGGGGAGGGGGAAGCCCAGGGAGGGGACCGTTCAGATCCTGCTGCCGACGCAGACAAAAGCCCTCTCTGTTCGTAGCTATTTTTCTAACATTTGGGTGGCAGGGGAGGGAGAGATGGAGGGTGCGGTTGGGAAGAAAAGTCTTAGAGACATTTCTGCCTCTGGAGGAAGACCCCAAGACCCAATACAAGGGACTAGGAACTCCCCAACTGTCCAGGCACCTGTACTTCTTCACGTGCTTGGGACTGCCTGCCCTTTCCCTGGGGCAGAGAGGAGGGAGCTGAAGGGCTGGGGTTGGGGAGGGGAAGCTAAGCAGGCACCCAGCCCTGGGACAAACACACAGCTTGTTCCCAAGTCCACCCCCAGCCATTAAGACCAAACCCTCTGCCTGGATGCTTTCATCTTGTGCCAGGAACACGAGTGCCTGGGGCCCCTTTCCCATCAGGACTTCATGGGGGCCAGAGGAGAACCAGAGGCTGCCCACTAGAACTTCTCCTCCTGGGCACCCCTGCAGCCTAAATCCTCTGCCCCTAACTCACCCCCCCCCCGCCCCTCCAGCTTTCTGCAGCGCCATAAGTCCCTCTTAGCCTTAGTGAATGAAAGCTCTCCGCCCCTACGTCTGTGGGTCCCTGGGACGGTGGTCCACCTGGCAGGCCTGACCCCTTCTGGTGGACAAGACTAGCTGGGAGAAGAAACCAAGGGAGACGACCACAGACTTCAACTGGATGAGGCCAGCCCATTGCCACTTCCAACAAAATACCACACCCCGGATAGCGCAATACCTTGAAGAAGCCCTTGCAGCCCTCACAGGTGCGGACACCATAATGCTGGCATGATGCATTGTCCCCACACACAGCACAGCGGCCCTCACTTCCACCTGGAGCCCCACTCCGGGCCTTGGCTGAGGTGGCAGGTGCATCCAACATCCCCGAGCCTTCAAGGTGCGGCGAGGTGGGCGCTAAGCCGGGGAAAGCGGCTGGCATGGGATAGCTCTCTCCCTCCCCCAGCTGGTGGGCAGCCTGAGAATGGAACAACTTCAGTGAGCTGTGGGCCAGACCAGGGCTGGGGCCAGCGGGGGGACTGAAGGAGAAGAAGGCCGGCGGCTGTGGGGGCCCCGAGGCCTTGGGCAGCTGCTCTGTCCAGGACCGAAGGCCTTCATAAGTCTGGCTGGGGGAGAAGTGGCCAAATGAACCATCCCAGGGAGAGAGCTGGGGTGGCTGGAAGCTGGGCGTGGATGGCGACGGGGCTGAGCAGGGACTGCCATAGTAGTCAGAGCCACTAGAAGACAGGGTCTCATCGAGTGGGCCGCTCAGGGCGCCAGGGTAGCAGCCGTACACCTGGAAGTCCTCAAACTTGAATGAAGCAGAAGCAGGAGAAGTGGCTGAGGACGAGGACGTGGAGGAGGCTGAGGAGGAGGCTGAGGAACATGGCTGGGCTGTCCCCGGCAGCTGGTAGAGGAAGGTGTCGAACTCCCCAGTGTAGCCGTCCATGAAGGTGCTGAAGCTGGGCAAGGCAGTGGGGGCAGCGGGGGCCACCTCAGGGCTGGCCAGGTCCATGGTAGGTTTGCTGAGCTCAGGGGTCAGGGGGTCGCTTGCTAGGTGGTCACGTGGTCCTGGGCTCGGTGCTGGTGTCCCATATTGGGCTTGGATACAGGGCATCTCTAGAGAGGGAGAAGACCCAAGGAAAAGGAGGGGAGGAGTCAAGGAGAGACACATGAATCCTAGGTTCAAAGTATAGACCCAAGACAGTCAGGTGGCAGGCCTAGAGGTCAGACAGAGGCTCCAGGGCCACAGCCCACCATGGAACCCAGGAATCCTGACCCTTGGCACAAGCACTATCTTGATCTATGTGCCACAAACCCTGTGGGCAGTGGCCCAGCCTGAGTGGGCTCAGTCGGAAGACCAGCCCCATCCCAGCCAGCTTGGGAGCCCTTAGGGAAGGCAACCAGCCAACGTTTCTCTGCTGGAACAGGGAGAAGCTGTGTTTCTCCAGCCCCCTGCTTTCCCCTGCCAGGGAAGGTTGGGTGGGGGCTGGGAGAGGCAGCCTGCAAGGCCTCAGCTCAAGCCCCAGGAGCAGATTCATTGTTTCTCCAACCAGGCACTTCCTGGGAATATTCCCAGGCCCACCCCAGCCCTTCTTCACCTCCCCCCTCAGTGCCTGGGGAGAGAGACGTCCAAAACGGACGAGGAGCTAGGAATTAAGGCCAGGCTGTCTAAGAAGGAACCCTGGGTAGCAATGTAGCCACCCAAGCCTGCCTCCTCACCCCCACCCGCTGCATACTGAGCAAAGGCAGTAGATCCTACGCACACCCCAGTCCTGCCATCTGGGGCTGGGCACCCACTCTATACTGCCTGAGATGCTTCCAGAAGCAAAAAAGCAGGCAACCCAGGACTCCTCACAGTTCCCAGCTCCCCAGGTGATCAGGTAACCTGGCTCCAATCCTTTAAATACCATAAACTTGGGGAGGGGGTGTAGATAAGAAGGCCAAGAGAACAGCCCACTGGACATCCAGGAGAATGAAGAGTCCCCCAGAGCAATTTCTTTGCTTCCTCTGGTTATTTTCATACAAGAACTCTGACAGTCCAGCAGAAGACTCAAGGTGGTTATGCAGGGCAGAAGAGCCTGTTAGTGGGTGCATGGAAGACATCCTACCCCCACCTGGGTCTCTCCATTAAAGCAGTGTCTGTGCCCTGGAGCATCCAGGAGCTCAGACAATGGGGGCTACACACCCCGAATCCTGAGGCACCTGAAGAAACAGAGCAAGTACTATTCAGGGAAGACTCTTAAATACACAGGTCAAAAATCATGCAGAGAAAACTCCAAGACCCAGTCCCTCTCCCTACCTTCAGGGGAGTCTGCACAGTCAGGGAGGCAAGCCAGACAAGAAATCAAGCTGAAGCAAGAACATCATGACCAAGGGGTACAGTGACGGGGCAAAGGCTGTCACCACCTCCTGGCAAAGAGCCCAGGAAGTCCTCTGGTCCCAGCCTTTCTCCCACCCCCAGGGGCCCTGAACAGGGCAGCTCCACCCCAGGCCTGACACTCACACAACTAACCCGGATAACAGAGCCCCTCAAAGCAAATCTCTGGCCCCACCCGCCCCATGTCACTGCCCACAGGCATACAGCACCTGTGGAAGATAAGGGTGGCTGTGACCCTGTCTGCAGCAGGACACCCCCAGCAGGGATGAGCTGGGGGTGGAGGAAGGAAAGTAGCAGCCACGCAGGACTGGGCATTCATTCCAGCTTTATTCAAATCCTGTTTCTCCACTTGGACGTCCCACATCCGGATCAGCCCCCACCAACCTACCCCCCTTCATGCAGGTACTCAGCAACACAAGATATGGACCTGCATCTAGCTTCATGGGGGGGCGGGGGAAGAGGAAGAGGCGGGGCTGAAGGAGGGAGTCAGAGAATCCGGCTTCAGGCAGGTCCTGGCAACAATGTGGTTTGCACCTGTTATGCTTAACAAGCCTCGGGCTGCACCCTACCTGAAAGATCTAACAGAGACCATTGGGGGAGGGACGCGGAGATGATCATCTTGTCGGGCTGGGATGGGGGAGTTACCCCCCTAGGCAGCACCACACTAAGACTCCAACTGAGTAACTTCTATGCAGGGTTCCCAAGGACAGGGTCTGGGGTCCTGCCCCTCCCCTCCCCTTATACAGACACACAGACACACACACAGCCCGGATCCAAGCCACAGCTAAAACAATCCTCCCCATGCTTCCATATACCCTGATTCTGACCCTAGGAAGACTTATTCCCACAAAGACCAAGTACCCCTCCACAGTTCAACTACCAGCCTAGCCATTTCCTTCAGTTGCTGAAGTCTCCTCGTACAATTTAGACAGAAAGTTCGGGTGGGAAACTAAGCTACAACCTCTAAAGTGTGAAGAAAAGTGAGGCACAAGGAGAGGGACTGAGAGCCTGAGAAGGAAACCCTCGTGGAAATCCAATCCTCTTTGGAATTGGATGGATCCCAGCAGTTCAGAAGACCTAGTGTTTTCCATGCAGCCACCTTCATCCACACTGTACTGAGACCCCCATCACCACGCCAAGTCCAGAGTACCCTCTGCCTGGGAACCCTAGGAGGCTGAACTAAGGCCATCCGTCAGCTGGATAAGTCCCTACTCCAAGCGCCAACCCCAACCCCAGCAGTGTCCACTTTGCAGACACTTCACCCTTCCCACACACCCCCCAACCCCGCGTCCAGCAGATTCCACTCTGATCTGGGTCCTCATCCCGCTTGAACCGCTACCCTTCCAACAACGGAGCTGCACTCCACACACCCCTCCTGCAAGCCGACCCTACAACATCCTTTCTGCCCGCGCGTACACCCATCTCCTTCAAGCACCACCCCTAAAAATGGATGCACGCTGCCCATGGGGGCACCTACCCTGCCGGCTCCTGCTCCCCCTGCCGGGACCAGCGCCCGAGTCGCAGCCTTGTCCCGCGTGCGCTCCGCGGTCTTTCTCGCGCACTCCCCCAAATTTCGCAGCCTGCGCCACTGGGGCTCCCCTGGCGAGCCAGACCCTCTTCTTAAATGCTCCGTGACGCACGGGGAGGGGCGGGGGCGCCACTGACGCACGCGGCCCGGCGAGCTTTGGCCATACAAGGGCGCGGGGGGCGGCGCGGTTCCGGCAGGAGGCGGCCAAGGGGAGGCGCGGGGACGGGGAGCCCGAGGGGGCGGGGCGAAGGGGGGGCCTGGAATGTCTGCGCGCGTGACGCACGCGGGGTTCCATTGACGCAGGGAGCGCGGATTGTTTGATCTATAAATAGCCACCTCGCGCCCGCTGCGCTGGCTAAAAATAGCAGCTCCTAGACCCACTGGGCTCCCAGCGCGGTACCCAGGACCCGGACCCGGGCTCCAAGGTCCGAAATAACCAGCGAGGAGGGGCGCTCTAGAGCCACCACCTCAGGGCTTCCCCGGACCAGGTTCACCTCTCCGTCTGCTCCCAGGAACCGACCTTGCCGGGTCCCTCCTGCTCCCCCGGGGCCCCGCCCCGCCCTCGCTCCACTCCCAGCCCTTCCTGGAGGCCTGGGTTGTCGTCCTCTGCCGCCGCTGCTGCGGGACCAGGGAACACCGAGGGCTGGGGTAGGCAAGTCTGAGACACGCCTTGAGAAGCCTGCGCCCCAAACTCAGACGCGGGTGCACCTAGTGCTTTTAACGCATCTTCCTCAGCCGGTCTAAGGCTGAGACATTGCCCCAGGGACATCCGCTAGAGGCCCAGCTTATTCCCTCCGAGCAATGGGCAACCCGGTCTGCAAAATCCCTTCCCAAGGGCAGGGGTTCGCCAGGCCCACTCGGCACTCGGCAATGAACTCTGCCCCATACGCCAATCTTAGTTTCTTACCAGTCCACTCCCCAGCCCCTTACAGGGTGGATGCACCCTTGTTGGGAAATTACCGAATTTCAGAACTGGGTGGAGCCTGAGAAATCTTTTCAAACTCTTCCTCATTTTATAAACAAACAGGCTCAGTGAAATCATGGCACTTGCTCAAAGTCACACAGCGAGGTGGTGACACATCGACATGAAAATCAGGGCCACAGACTACATCGCCAGGGACTCTTCACACCCTCCTGCCAACACCTCAGCCCACTGTGCCTGATCAAGGAGCACCTGACCCCCATTCCTGCAGCGGTGGAGTTAGCAACTCTGATCAGTTATCACCTGCCAGTGGAACAGCCAAGGACCTGCTGGGGCTGTATCAGGACACAGACAGGCTGCAGCCACCTGGAGCTTTCCCTGGTCCAGCTGTTACCCCCTCGAATCCCCTTTCTGCCCCAAGCTGGAGAAGCTATAACTAGCAAGGTAAGAGATGAAGGAAGAAGGGCCAACACTGACAAAGAAAAGAGTGAACTCTCCACTGGGTTCCCCTGCCTATTCCCCTTCTCTCCTATGTATTATGGCATTGCTGAGCGCCTGCTTCTACTGAGCCTCATCTAGCCTCATCTAGTCACCCCCTGGTACTTCCCTGTGCCCCTGAGCGCAGCAGGCTCCTTGATGCCGTGCTCACCTCCCATCACAAGTTTCCCACGCGTCTCCAGGCCCCACTCTGCCAACTCAAAAGTTCCACAAGTACCTGAAACATCATCTGTTCCAGAAAGAGCTTATCACCTCTGCATCCCCTACATACCACCTCATCTTGGCTCCTGACATCCCATATGCAACTTTTTTCTTTCCTGAAATTTTCCTTGGAATCTCTCTTGGATGCTCCCATTTCTACTGCTGTGCACAGACTAAGTTGGTGCACCCAGTGACCTCCCCTTCTGTACCAGGCCCCAAAAGAAAACCATCCCTGGGGCTGACGGTATAGCTCAATGGTAAAGCATTTGTCTAGCATCTGGGCCCTGGGTTCCATCCCCAGTGCAGTGCTGCATGCCTTTAATGGCAGTGACTGGGGAGGCAGAGGTAAGAAGATTGCAAGTTCTTTTGTAACTTAGCAAATAAGTCTCCAAATTACAAAATAAAGATAAAAAATGGGCTGGTGGTGCAGCCTAGTGGTAGAGCACTTGCAATGTATGAGAGAGGCCTTGGGTTCAACCCCTAAGTACTGCAAAAAAACAAAACAAAAAACAAAACCACCCTTAACCAGGCCTGCCAGTCTCCTCTTTCTTAAATCCTCCCTGTCCACCACAGATGGCGCAGCCTTCATATGATACTGATCTCATCCAGTGATCTGGCCAGAACCTGCCAGAGCTCCCCGAACCAGGACACAATTTCTACATGGATGAGTCCACAGAGCGTTCTGGGTTTTCCCAAGCCACCTTCCAAAGACCTTAAAGGCCACTTGGATGGAGGTGAAATGTAGACAGGACAGTACCAAATGGACCCATCCAGGAGCCCCACCCCACCCTTCCCAAGTTTTTGGAGGTTTTTTCCTTGGGCTTCTGCACAAGATTTTGCTTGGACTTTTGTGGAATCCCTTTGTGGAAAATTATTCCACTGTTAGGGGGAAAAAGTTGAAAATCACTACTACAATTTCCAGTGTGAAGATCAGGACTCAAGGGTTCTCAGAGGAGCAACACCTTTTCTTTGAAGCACACAGCAAGTTTAGCCCCAGTTATGTCACATCCAGATCCACCTTGCCTCACCCCCCAGCCCTGGATGCTTCCATCCACCCCAGCAAGGCCTTCCTCAGTAAATAAAAACAATTACAATATGTCAGCAAAGTCAGCCAATTCTACATTCTTATCTCCAGCCAGCAAGAATAGGTATCATGGCTTGACCAGTGTGCACTGAAGCCTAGCCTTTGCTCCATTTTGAGGGTTGAGCCGACCTTGAGTTCTAGCTCCTCCCTCCCCATGCCTGGGCCTTTATAGAAAGTGGCACAGACCATCCTGTGAGGTAGGTCCACCCCTGAACTCTGTGAAACTCAGACGTGGTAAGGGGCTGTCTGGGTCCAACTCTATGTGGGGCACGCGCCTCCCGGTCCGGCCTGGCAGTTCGGACGGGCAGCACCGCCACGCACACAGATACTAAACACACTCGGGACCCTCAGGTGAGGGGCACAGACTCCTGGGACCCTCGGGACCCTGGAGGAGACTGGAGAAAGGAAAACCCTCAGGTGCTTTTGCCTTCCAGGGGCAAACACCTGTGGTGGTCGTCTCAGTTGGTGTTGGTCTAAATCTCAGCAACCTGCCCTCAGTCCTGTGCCTGCAGCCAGCCCTCCAACCCCCAACCCACTGCAGTTTGTGGAGGCTGCAGTCTTGCTGCCCTGAAGCCAGGGGTGGGTGAGAACTGCAGCCACCACCTGGCCATGCTTTTGGAGACAGAGGGTGCTGGGGTTCTGAATACACTATGCTTTAAAAAATATAAAAAGTGCTGTAAATAAGGAGAAAAAGGTAGTCCCTCTGTGGGAATTCAGCCAAGGCTACCCAGGCAAGTACCAGAGTGGAGCACCTAGACTTGCACTCAAGGGAGAAGGGCAAAAAGTTGCTGGGCAATCCCAGGTTTCATCCCTGTAGGTGAGAGTCCCTCAGGGAGAGGAGCCTGCAGCTCTGTGGGAACTCTGGAGTCCAGCTAAGATGGAACTCCCTGGAAAGGCATAACTGATGCAAATTTTGAGAGGCCTAAGCAAAAGCTTGTCCCAGACTTGACAGAGACCCCCAGTGGACCCACAAGCCCAGCCTTCAATATCAAAACCAGAATGAATGGCTCACTGAGGGGAGGGCGAGAGGGAACAGGCAACAAGAGGAGAGGCCGTGGTAACACAGGAAGGTCAAGAGAAGATGACATGTTCAAGATGTGAGCCAGCACCACCCAGTCAGGTCCCACACCATGGCCCAAGCTACCAGTAGGCCTTTTCACTGATCCAGATAATGTCTTTGAGCTAATCTTTCCCACCACCCTCCCAGCACATGCTGTCTCACTGGCGGGGCACACTGTTCCTCTTCTTCCCTCTATTGGAATCCTGCCAATCATCCAAGACTTCAGCACCTATGCCACCCCCCTAGACCAGCCCAACTCTTAAAAATAGCACTTTCAATCTGGAGTGGGAAGAGGTGAGTATGGGAGGTGGGTACCATTAAGGGTCAGACTCTGGGCCAGGGCACCTCACATGGAGTCTTCCATTGAACGTTCTCCCCACCCCTTAGAGGTTTAAAATTGCAATCTGCATTTTTACAAAGGAGAAAGCAGAGGCTCAGGGGCAGATTCAAACTCAGGTCCTCTAACTCCAGTTTCATGCTGACATTCTGCCTTGACTCTGACCCCAGAGGCTGTGACTTCTGGTCTCATGAGTCCTGATTCTTGTAAGTGCTCCACAAAACAAGGTATATGCATAGCCTGTAGTAGGTGCCTACGTGGGGGTCTCTGGTGGAACTGAATGCATTCTAGTTCCCTATTTGGATGATGATGATGATAAGTGCATTCACTCTGAAGAACTCATCAAACTATACACCCAATATTTTATACCTTATATATTACACACACACACACACACACACACACACACACACACACAATTTATTTTTAAAATTGTCACACCTAGTGGGGGAGACATATTTATTTAAATGGATGCAGAGGCAGCTGAAATGGAGTTCAAGTCCATTCAAGTGTGTGTTTCTGAAATCAGAGTGGCTGTTTCTCATTATGCATTTGTTCTATCAGCAGACACTCAGAAAACAGAGTTAGGAGGGGCAGCAACATCTAACATGGGGATGGGTCCAAATGCAACGTTTGGGGCCTGGGGACTTATGGGCTCTAACCCACCCTCCACCCTGGCTAGTGTGTGAACAACACCAAGGCAGTGATACAGTCTCCCATCCCTGCAGGAGGACCCTTTGGACCTCCTCAACAGTAAGCCTGCAGCCATACCACTGTGGCATCAGATCCCATCAGATCTCGGAAGCTAAGCAGGGTTGGGTCTAGTTAGTACTTGGATAGGAGACCGCTTGGGAGAGGGACTGGGCAACCCACTCCCAAAAATCAATCCATCATTGAAAATCCTAACAATAGCAGAGAAGCTCTTACAGTAGTGGTTCCCCTCTTGTATGTAGGGTCACTATGAGTCAGACATCGACTCCATGGCACCTAACAACAACAACAACAGTAAGCAGCCCTGGGAAGGCCCGAAATGGACAGCGATGTCCACTCTCATTCCCTAGCCAGTGGGGTGGGCAGAGTGTTGAGTGAACAGGGAATGGGGAAAACAAGAACGGTACAGCCCTTCCCTCACTGCTCCCCTGGGCTCAGCTAAGCAGAGGGCAGGAACTTGCCCCACTTCCACCAAGACCATCCCCACCCATGACATCCATGCTCTTCCCATGGGGTGGCCAGAGGGAGTGAGCCTTGCTTCCTCCAGCTGAGAAGTGGCCCCCAGAGCTTCCCCTCCTCAGCCCCAGGGCCTGCTGCCAGCCCTGACCTGGCCACTTCCTTTTCCTACCCTGGCAGTGGGTAGGGGGATTTGTGCTGTAGGCAGGGAACTGATACCTGCTTCCCCAGGGGCTTCCCATAGCAGCTCTGGGAGCCAGGGTGAAGGGTCAGGCCCAGGCGTCTGGCTCTGATCTCCTGGCCTTGCCCAGGCCCTGTCATGACTACATTCAGTTGCCTCCCCAAAGACAGGTTAGCCACTGCCCTGCCCCACACACCCGCCCTCATCAGGGGCAAAAGATGGAAGAGCTATCAGAGGCATCTTGCATCAAGAGCCAGAAAACCTACTTGTGTGACCCGGGCCAGTCCCTCAGCCCCTGAAGACTGTTTCCCCTTCTGCCCAAAGCACACAACATCGTAAATCCCACTGGTGGGAGAGGTGAATTCACGAAGTGAAGGGAGAGGCTCAACACTGAAATGGACCACTGCCTGGAGCCTGGACTCAAGGAGCCTACAGCAGGATCCTAGGGCTGCTAGGGGACAGGTGGGGATGGCTGGACTGGGGAGCTAGCAGATCTCTCTGAGAACCAAAAGGTAACCCCATCTCCACTTGTTCCCCTCCGGGACTAAGAGAACATAAATGTGCTCAGAGATGTGGCTCTATCCAGCACTAGGAAAATTCCAGACTCTGTATGCAGCAAGTGCTCAATTAATACTCTGCAGAAAGCTGGTTAATTAAGGAAGTCAGGCCATGGCCACAGACCCCACCTCTCTTGCAGGCCAGAAGACATTAACATACAACATAAAGGAATAAGGTCAGACCTGAGGGAGAACAGCCAGACAGAACTGGAAAGCACAGAGGAGATCACAGAGTTCCTCTGGGAAAGGCTCCCACAACTGCCCTAAGCCTCATTTGCACCCTCCTCACAGCTTCCTTGGGGGGCCCTCTAGGCTGTTCAACTGCTAGCCAGGTCCCCCACTTTGGAGGGTCTCTCATCACCTTACACCCCATCCACACCCACCAAATTCCCCTGCCCCAGCCCAATGGCTCCACCCTTGGGCAAAACTTCAAATTCCAAAATAAAAACCCTCTGACGAGGAGTCCCAGCCGGAAAGAGTGATGCACTTTCCTATTGTTAAAGTATTTTTAGTGGCAGGCTCTGGATTCATTTAGAGACTCACGTTCAGAAAGGGAAAACAATTTTTTGAGAACTTAGGAGCAGAGTACAGAGACGCCTACATAAGAGGCTGCCCCTGAGTCCTGCCAGGCCAAAGCCCCTGGCCCAAATCCCAAGGAGCATGTTTGTGGCAAGGTGGCCAGGGGACTTGCCAGAACTCGCCACAGCTCTGCTTCTCAGGCACCAAAAGCAGCTGGAAAAGCAGACATGAGAGCAGGTAGGGGCTGAGGGTCACAGGAAGCCAAGCCTCCAGCCTGGCCACTGGTCTTGATCAGCTAGGGGTTTAGGACCCTGCTCAGAAACCAAGCCTAAGGTACCCCAAGGGATAGCAAACGCACTATTGTGTCTCTCCTCTGCCTGAGCAAACCAATGCCTCATCCAGGCCAGGTAGACAGAGAGGACGTAAAGATCCTGTGGGCAGTCTCTGAGGAAGGAGAGAGCGGTCACCTGTCAATGTGTGCATCTCTCCATTCTCAACCCCAGAGCGTCTCCAAGTTCAATTCCTGTCACCCATCTGCAGCCATGCTACACTCTCACTCCTTCGGACGGCTGGCCTCCGGTGCTGCCTCCTCTTCCCCCTCCTCTCAAGGCCAAAGAGTTTGGCGCCAAGGTCATAATAGAAAAAATTCCCAAACAGTCCAGCTTCTGTGCCTTAGGGTCCCCATTCCGCAGACTCACCAGCACTCCTGCTCGCAACCCTGAACGACAAAGGGAGACTCCAGGGTTGGTGGGGCTCTTCTGGCAGCCTCAGGAGCACTGCGGAGAGATGTAACTGCACAGTCAGCCTGTCCTCCCCGGCTGAGGCCGGGCACTGGCTGAGCAGGCTCTGGACATGGGACTGTCTTCCAGCCAGCGTGTCCTCCTCTGTTTATATAGCAGAAATCAGAGCTGGTCTCTGGGGATCAGGGGAGCTGCCTCGGGGCCCTCTTGGCTGGGGCTTGACTTTGGCCCAGGTCAGCAAGAGCCCAAAATAGTCAGCTGACGGGAGCCCCGGAGTGAGCATGACCCTGGGCCATTGCCCGTCCTGGCAGATAGGTGCCCACGTCACAAGACCAGCAGTTCTAGCACTCACAGGGCCCCGGCTGGCAGCCCCTCAGGGTGGCCTTGGCAGTGTGTTTGGCACGGGAGTTCTACCCAATCACCACCATCACCCAGACAACAGGGTAAACACAAGGAATTCTGCCACTGAGTCGGCTGTGTACCCGGAGGGAAGGCTGGGTGCTCAGGGGGACAGGTCTAGGCTGGGGGTAGAAGCAGGGGCTGAGTGGAGGAAGACAACTGGCCAGTACTGTCATCTTGACTCATGTGCTTCCCAAGTCCAGATCTCCGGCTGACCAGGGACACCTGCCCCTACCACTTACAGTAATTCCTCTCCCTGTCCCCAGCCCAAGGTTGGTGGCAAGGAGCCTGCTGCCAGCAGGAAGCCAGGTGCACGTTCCGCCCAGCTCCCAGCATGGGAGGCCTCGCTGCCCAGGGCTTCCCCTCCTTCTCTCCAGGCTCATTCTGGACACCTCGTGCTCCCCACTCCAGCCACCTCTCTGGGACTCCGCACTGAGGCAAAGGGGTTGGTCATGAGGGCTAGGCAAGACACTCAGCCATCCGTCTTTGTGTAGGAACTCCGTGCCTGAGATGGCCCTCAGTCCCTGGGAAGGAGGGAGCCCCAAGCCCCTATCCCAGATGCTAGGGTGAGCTCCAGCTCCCTCAGGGATGGTACCAGGCCCCCATCCCAGCACCTTAGGTCCCTAAGGAAGGCCTGGTGGAAACCCCTTCCCTCCGCCATAGGTCAGCAGTGCCTTCTCTGAAGCCCCCTGACACAAGGAAGCTCCTGGGCGTCCCAGGAAGCCAGCAGATTGGCCCGATTGGCCTGGTTCTATACCACCTTCGGGCAGGACCCCGAGAGATTGTTTCTCTCTTGTGACTTGATTCTTCCTCAGTGAAAGGAGGGATGATCTAGATGGCTAAGGGTCCCCCTGGCCAGGGCCACAGGGTGGGACTTGCCTTCTCAAGGGTGTTGGATGAAGAGTGGAGAGTCTGTCTCCACCTCCCCACTCACAGAGGCCTCCTCCCCACACCACTGACTCCACAAGACCTTCTGGCCTGCCATGGTGACAAGGGGCAGTCACCACTCTTCCGTGGAGGGAGGGGTGATCCAGGCCTTCCCTCGGGGGACTCCCCTGGTACAGGGCCTACACTCTGGCAACAGGCCAGCTCCCCCTCACCATCTACATACCTTGAAGGAACCACTCCCAGCCCCCAGCTTCCTGGAACCAGGCACGTGCTACTGTTCCCCAGATTCCCCTACCCATGGCACCCGGCCCGGAGCCTCGAGCCCAAACTGCTAAAAAAAGGAGGCTTCCCCATCCCCACCCCCGCATCACCCCCACCTCTGAAGAAATCAGATCTTCCCATGCTGAGAAATACCTCACCTGCCACCTCTGCAGGGCTTCCCCCCTGGTCCCCCAAACCACATCCGCTCCAGGCTGCTTCACACCCACCTCTGCCCCCCAAACCCACCTGCTAGCGGGCCCCAGAGATACACAAAGGAGAGGAGAGGAGCAAGCACTTACCACTCGGGGTGGACCCACAGGCCTTGGCCAATGCTCACACCATCCTTTGGCCTCCAGAAGGAACCAGAACCCCAGGGAGGAGCAGGAGCTGGCCTCTGTCCACAGTGACCTATGGAGGAAGAGTCAGAGTCAGCAGGCACAGCCCCTAGAGACAGGAAGGCCTGGAAACATGAGTGGGAGCCGGGGAGGAGTGAGGCCATGCTGGGAAGGAGCCAGCCCCACGCCAACTCTGGAGTGGGCATCAGAACCTGAGGGTCCACACCCCGGGGCAGACAGTGCTGTGGGATGCAAGGTGGGGGGCATCGCAGAGCTGCAGAGAAGCATGCCAGTATCAAGTACTCACAGACCTTGACGTGACAGCCAAGGCATCTGGCAGGCAGACAGAAGGCAGATACCATGAGGACAGAGGAAAATACCCCTCTCTGCTGCTGGGGCTCCAGCCCAGCCCCAAAGCCCTAGAGACCCCCAGAGGGCAAGGGTTCCATGCCCTCTCTCTCAGGCAGCCCAGCCTTCTAACATGACTTCTGTGATGGAACCGCAGGCCGCAAACAGGAAGGCCCAACTTAAGAATCAAGCAGTTAAGAGCAGCAGGCCTGGCCCCAGACTGTCCAGGTTCAAATCCTGGCTCCAGCACTTACCCCCTGGGCAAATTACATAATTTCTTTCTGCCTTTCCTTTCTCGCCTGCAGGTATGACAATCTGTAATTGACATCTCTAAGTGTAGCAACCACTGCGCTATCATCAGGCTTGCAACAAGCTACTCTGTGTAAAGAACTTGGAACAGGGGTAGACACACCTATGTGCTACATATCATTATGAAGACCAATTACATAAGGACACAGAAAAGCTAATCTCAGACCCCAGTCCTTTCCAAGGCTTCTGGGCACCTGTCCCTCTCCTTCCAGAGCAAGAGCCAGCTGTGTATCACACCCCCATCCTCTTTAGCTCTCCCTCTAACCCTACCAGCGCCAACCCTCACCCCACAGCAAAGGCACCCTGAGCCCTAGTCTCCCATCCCTTCTCCCACCCTCCCTCATATTCTCCCCTTTTTCCTGGGCCCAAGGTGAGGTAATAGCAGTCAAGGCATGGCCTTCACTGCTATCAGAACAGGGCTTCAGGCTGAGAGGCGGTCTGGGAAAAGAGAAGTAGATGTTTCCATGATGGGCGGTGGAAGGAGCAAGGGGGAGGAAGCATGGAGGGCGGGGCTGGGGCTTCCTCCTGCTCTTAACCTCTGCCCCTCTGCCCGTCCTGTGGGCGGGCGGGGGAAGAGTGAAGGGAAGCTCCTCTGGCAAGCAGTACTCAGACTCCCCGTACAGAACTCCCAGCACCCCTCACGTGCCTGAGGGTCTGTGGGTACCATGGAGCAGCAGTGAAGGTTACAGGGGAGGAGGAGGGAAGGTCAGCCAACTAGAACAGCTGGAGCACCTCCAACTTGAGCAGAAAGCAAGCTGATGCCTCAAACCTGGCCCAGCCCAGGTAGCTCCTGCTTCCCAGAGTGACCGTGCCCCTCCCATGCCCCAGAAATGGGTCTGCAGATCCTTCCAACCTCCCTTTTCCCTCTACGAGCCCACAGCTCAGGAGGAAAAGCAGGGAGGCCAAACCCCACCTCTCGCTGTGAGACCCACCTGAGTGCCCAAGTCATCCCACCTGTGGCTGAGTATAGGGCTCAGAGCCTAGCACCCGGCTGGTACCCAGAAAGCCATTCACAACACTGTAGACAGGTATCTGACCCACTTCCCATCCCAGATCAAAATTCCCTCCTGATAGTCATACCGCCAGCATTTACTGAGACCCTACTGTGAATTAAGGTGCTGGAGACGTCTATTGAATATACCATGGACTGCCAAAAGAACCAACAGATCTGTTCTAGAAGAAGTGCAACCAGAGTGCTCCTTGGAAGCAAGAATGGCCAGACTGCATCTTACATATTTCGGACATGTAGTCAGTAGAGATCAATCCCTGGGGAAAGACATCATGTTTGGGAGAGTGGCAGGTCAATGAAAAAAAGGAAAACTCTCCACCAGATGGATTGACACAGTATCTGCAACAATGGGCTTAAACATAAATAAGATCGTGTGCCTGGCACAGAATCGAGAAGTGTTTCCATCTGTTGCACATAGGGTCTCTATGAGTTGGACTTGGCTCGACGGCACCTAACAACTGTGAGCCAGACAGTGTCCCCCAAACAGTGGAAAACCCAGGAAGGAGTGAACCAAGATCCCAGGGCACCAGTTATAATCGGCACTGCGCAGAGGGCAAACCCAGGGCTGAGTGGACTTGGAGAGGTCAGTGATCCCCCAAAAGCAGGTAATACATTATGCCCCACCTCAGCACCTAGCTTCTGCTCCCCACTTACATTCCCTCCACTTCATGCGCTCCAGTCACATGGGCCTTCTTTCTCCACCCACAGCCTTGGCGTTGGCCGATCCCTCATCTAGGAAGTCACTGTCCCAAGTCTGGCTGGCTGGCTCCCCCCATCACCAGGTTTCCACTCCCATCTCACCTCCTCAGAGAGCCCCACCTTGGTCCCCATATTAACCTATTTTCACTCTGCATAGACTAATGCTGTTCATTTGTTCACTTGTTTATCACCTGTCTGTTATTATTGTTAGATGCTGTGCAGTGGTGTCTGACTCATAGCAATCCTATGTACAACAGAAAAAAATACTCCCTGATACTGTGCCATGCCCAGCACTATGTCAGTGCTTCTCTGCTATTCATAGGGTTTTCAATGGCGGATTGTTTTGGGATTGTTTTGGGAGTGGGCTGCCAGGTGCTTCTTCCATTTTTGTGGTGCTGGGGATCAAACTCAGGGCCTTAGAGAACAGCACTCTACCAACTGTCAGTTGGTATCACCTGTCTACCCTACTAGAAAACAAGGACGCTGTCTGTCTCAACAGTACAGCCATCTGTCTCAAACAGGGCTCAACACTAGCAGGTGCTCACTGTTTGTGGAGTGGGGGAGGGAAAGACCTATATAAATGCCTGCCCTGCAGCTGGAAGGAGGGTCACCTAGGTGGGAAGAGCAAGCTAAGCAGCTGTCCCTTCCATTTTGGGGCAAATTCAACAGACAAGTTCTTCCTTATGCTGAGTCACAACCTTGACTCCAGCCATGGATTTCAACTCATCCCTTGCTTAACCCACCAAAAACCTCCTAGTCCTTCCTATGAAGTATTTGAATCTTTTCTTAACTAAACTCCCCTGGTAACAAGACATGGATGACAGACCTTCTGCAGACCTGGTGGTCTTTTACGCATACATTCTACTTTAATCAATGCCAGAAATGGGTGTGCTATTATTATTAACAGTAACAAGAGCAGCTAATATTTGTTGACGAGCCTTACTAAGCACTTCATATGCATCTTCTCATTTCGGCCTTACAATGCTATGAGAGAGTGATTATTATTATGCACATTTCTCCAATAACCACATCTAAGCCTGGAAAGGTTAAAATACTTGCCCCAGCTGGGCACCACGGTGCACACCTGTAATCTCAGTGCCTCAGGAGGCTGGGACAGAAGGATCTAGAGTTTGAGGTCAGAGGAGCCTGAGTAAATTAGCAAGAGATTGTCTCAAAATAAAAATTAAAAAGGGACTATGGGTTACAGCTCAGTGGTAGAACACTTGCCTAATATGCACAAGGTCCTGGGTTCAAAATACAAAAAAGAAAGAAAAAGAAAAATAAACTTGCTCAAGGTCACACAGCCAGGAATTGGCAAAGCTAGGATTGGAACCGAGAGAGCCCAGGGCCAGGCGTCCTACCTACAGGCTCCTTGGACCTGTGTAGTGGGAAGAAACCTCCACTGCACAAAGCAGTCTCCCAGTCCCCACCCAGGGAGTAGGGTGGGAAGCTCAGGGCCTGGATTGGTGGGACTTTGAGCCAGGGACTCAGCCTGAACTTCTGAGCTAACAGTCTTACCTCCTGCTCAGGCCTCAGCACTTCTCATCAGTCGCCTTCATCTTGCTGGTCCTGCCCCATCTTTCCACCTACACACTATCATCTAGAATCCTTTTATTATACTGTACCCTGTCACTCCTCTCAGCTCTGGGTCAATAAGAGTCAGCTGGCTTCTTTTCAAGCCTCTATCCCTGTCACTGATCTAACTGCTCACTTGGAGTAGATGTAGGATCAAGCCTAGGGACTACCACTAGTGCCTCAGTTCGGGCAGACAGGGCCCCCAGCCCATCAGCCCTGCTCAGATACATGTGATGGGAACCTGCTTACCAAAGCCCGCCTGTGTTTTCCCAGCATGTCCATAACACTCGCCCTAAACCCAAATCAAAAATCCACGTAAACCACCTGTGCAAAATCTCCATTGTACACGGGGCCACCTATCAAAAACAGAGGCATAAACAGGGAATGTGCCCACGTCAAAGAGCGGCGCCCTGCCCTCTACACAGACCACACTCTGGAAGTACCGCTCTCCCCGTGGGCAGGGCCACTGCTGCGGAAGACACGGACCGTGTCCTAATTCCACGGACATCTCCAGACTCGGATGCTCCCCCTCCATCCCCGACAGGCCGCACCGCGCCAAGCCGGTCCTTGCGGGCCGGGTCAGCTGGCAGCTGGGCTTCCCAGCTCTTGGAAGCCGTTCCCGCAGCCGGCGGAAAATGGAAGGAATTTCTCTGGCCCGGCCACTTTCAGCGCCCCTCGCAGGCCAAACCCCACCCTTGGCGGGCAGCGGAAAGAAAGCGCTGGCCGTCGCCCTTGGGCTGACTCGGAGCCAGCGGGTCCCGCCGGGAACCCGGCCCCTCTCGCCCCGCTCCCGCTTCCACGAAGGGCTCCCGACGCAGTTCCGCGGCCGCCCCAGGGCATCGCAGGGGCCCCGCGCCGACGGCCTCTCCCCGACCTCCTCCCGGGCCCCCTCACCTGGCCCGGCGGGCTCGGCTCGCCTCTCCACCCCTTCTCTCCGGGGTCGCGCGCGGGCCAGCGAGGCGCGGGGCACCGCAGGGGCGCGCATGCTGGGGCCGGGGTCGGGGCGCCTGGCTGGCCCAGCGGGTTCCGCCGCCGCCCCGCGCGCCTGCAGCCACACTGCGCCGCCCGCACCCCCGCCGGGAAGCCCCCCGCCCCTGGGTTCCGGCCGCTCCCGCGCCCCCCGCCCCCGCGTCCCGCGCCGCCCGCTCTCAGTCCCAGCCCCGGCGCGCTTCCCCCGGCGACCCGGCGGGCGGGGACCGTGACGTGCGCCCATTGACGTCTCCGGAATCCCGGCGGCTGCGGCCGACGCAGCCTCATCAATGGGACTAAAAATAGTGGCGCCCGGAATAGCGGTGAACGTCCCGCCCGGCGCCCCCCTCCCCCAACACGCACCATCCGCACACTCGGTTACATAACGCCCCTCGCTGCGGCTGGGGTGGGGGAGCTGTTTTCAAGTGAAGGTTCTGAGGCCTTGCTAACACCGGGCTTGGCAGCAGACTTGTAAATAAAATTGCTCGGGGCTTCCCCTGAGCAAGAAGTGGAAAAAGTGAGGCCCAGAGAGGCTCAGCAGCGACCCAAAGTCACACAGCAACTAGGCTGCTTAAGGGTACAGGGCTCAGCTTCTGAGCCTGTGGGCACCACAAGATGGCATGAACCGGTGGGCCTGCATGACACCCCAGAGGCAAGAAACCCAGGTAGCAGGGAACCCAGCTTCCACATGAGAAAGCAGTTTACAGAAAAGAGGACTTCCTGGGAGGGTGAAATTTTTCCTGAAGAGAAGCGCTTCGAGAAGCAGGGATGTGGGCAGGGGCAACACCCAGATGACAGATTCACTGATTTGGCTGCTCCCATACTCCTATGTGACCTGGAGCAAGTCACCTAACCTCTCTGAGCCTCCTCTGCAAAGTGAGGATAATAATCTTATCCACCTGTTGAGGCTATGAGGATGACTGAGCAGAAGGAGTCTTGTACATAGTAAGCACTCAGACTTAGCTCTCCTTGCTGTCCCTTGGGAGTCTGATGTCCCCAGTCCACAAGAGTGCTTAATGCAGGAAGAACTCAGAGGTCTGCCATCAGAGCTAGGTAGCCCTGGGCAACCTATGAGTTCTGACCACAATGGCTAAGCACAAGCCTCCCAGGTATGGGAGTGTGAGGAAAGTCTCTCCCTCTGCCCCGAGTCCGCTGGATATGGGAAATACATCCTATCCTGAGCAAACCCTTCTCCCCAGCAACTGCACAACGGTGCAGGAAGGCTGGACCAAGGATGGAGTGCGGAGGGATGGGGGCATGTCTTCTCCTGTCCTGCCAGACCAGCCAGGCCACTGGAGCGCACACATTGAGGAGGACCATGTCCTGGGTCCTGCTGTACCAGCAAGCTGTACAATTGCCAGGACCCAGCCAGGCCCCACGCAGCCAAGAATCCCTTCTGCATTCAGAACCTTTCAAAAGAGGCCCCATGCCCCATTCAGCGCTCATTCCAAGGGCCACATTCCTCCGGCCATCCCCTGCCTACCCCCAGAAATCCTTCTCTGGGCCTCTGCTACTCTCCTGGGGCAACTCAGAAGCCCCTTTCGCTCATTTTCATAGTGATCCCAGGAACCTCTGGCTTGTCTCAAAAGCACTTGAATCTGTACATTTCTCTCCCTGATCCAAGATCTAGGTTCATTTTCAGATAAAGGAACTGAGACTCTGCAGTGGCCAGGTGTCAAAGAGCCTTGGGACAGGCTGTTCCTCAGGGCCCATTTCCCCTCCTTCCTGCCCCAGAAACATCTTTGAAGGGGGCTTAGGAAAGAAGCAGCTGCCCCTCCCCCTCTTTTTCTTTGTCCAGAAGTCTGGCTTTTGAAAATACATTTTAAAATATTTGCCTGTGTAGGAGAAATACATTTAATTAGACAGGAAGGTGGGGGGGTGAGTTACCAGTTTTTCCATGGAGGCTTCCAGCCTACAGAGGTCTCTCTTTTCTATAAATACTCTTAGCACAACTTGCCTTGATTATATACTCTATTTATCATAAATAAAACAGACATTAAAATGTATGATGCTACAACACATACAAAATTGTGTGGCTCCAAGAGGCAGGGTAAGGTGGTGGAGAGAACACAGGCCCAAGAGGCCTGAAGACTGACACTAGTCTTTAGGGGAAATGCGTGGCTGTAGAGGAACCTTGTACACAGTAGGCACTAGGACTTTGTTTTCATTACTCTTCCCTATGTCTGACTTCCCCAATCCACACGGTTCCAACTCTTACAGTTATGTGACTTCAGGAAAGTTACTTGTCCTCCCTGGGCTTCAGTTTCCTTGACCAAAACATGAGCATACTTGTCTCACAGGGTTTTCATGAAAAGTGCACCTTTGGGTATTGAGGGGTTGACCCCAGTAGGGCCTGGAACATACTTTGCAAGTGTTCTACCATGGGCCTCTACCCCCAACCCCTTTTTAGTTTTTATCTTGAGACAAGGTCTCACTAAATCACACAGGCTGCCTCCAGCCTTGAACCTGTAATCATTCTGCATCCACCTCCAGAGTCACTGGGATTATAGGCATGCTCCGCCGCAGCCAGCTGAAGAGTGTATCTTTGATACAAAACTACATGCAGCAAGGTGTGTGGCATTAGTAGCAGATCTAGGAGAGGGGCAGCACTAGGCCCTTGTCTTGGGGCTGTACATGCAAGGTGCTTACCATAGCTTTGCCCAGCTGATAATGCTTATTCTGTGGCTGGGGGCAGTGGGAAGTGCTGTACAGATGACAGCAATGTCACCTCTTAGTATCTGTACAGCTGTCCTGTAAATATCAGCCCCCTTATTGTCCCCTTGACTTGGGTCCCTCAACTAGTCACTGGCCAAACAGAACCACAGCCGTGGTCTCCTGACTCCCAGAAAACTCTTTCTACCTAATGGCTTGTTCCTCCATATTTGGCATTGTCTTTCTGCACAAATCCCAGGAACCACTTCACAACGCCGACTGCAGATGGCAAAGCTGAGGAGGGAGAAAGTGACCTACTCACTTGAATGGCTCAGGGTGTAGCAGCAGGTGGGGACAAGCACCTTTGCTAGTGCTGGTCCACATTCTGGGAAATTCCCAAGAGAAGACAAGGACCTGCAGCAAAAAGCTGGTTCCTAGAGTGATGGGATGTAGGACACAAGAAGACACACAAAAACATTGTGGGAAAATCCAAGAGTCGCCGAGCTGGCAGTAGGGTGGAATCAAGAGTATTAATCCTAGAAGCCACCCTGGAGGAAGAGAATGCAGGGCACAGTGTGAAAGCAGAGAGTGCACCAGGCAGGACACGAGAAGGAGAGCATCCCATGGAGGAGAGAGACTTCTCCCAAAGTTCACTGGTATGGGCAGGGTCAGACTTAAGGTCCTCAGAGTGGGAAGCAGTTAGCCAAGCCACAGGGTCCAGGTGGATCAGCCTGCCTCTTGGTGGCCTTCCCCACTTGCTCCTCCAGCTCACAGTGTCAGAAAGCCTCCATTCAGCTCCACCTAGTCAGGGTGACACCGTTCCACAACACCTCCTGCCTAGCCAACTGCGTGGGAGGACGTTCAGGGGCTTCCCTAGCCTGTTTGGGCCTAGAAGGGGCTCCCCAGCTTAGGCTTTGGCCCAGAATAAGCAAAGGGGCTGTGGAGGGGATTCCCTTCACGGTTCTCTGGGTGGGATCCCCCTACCTCCCCTAAGTTTAAGAGCAATTCAAGGGCAAAATAATGGGGCAAAAATACAGGGTCTACCTGGGGCCATCCAGGGGCACCACGAGATGGGGTAACATGCTCCGAATTACATTAGGAGGGGCAAGCCCCACTTGAAGCTTTTTAAAGTGCCTTCACATTTACTGTTCCTGGTTGCCGTGGAAGGCCAGCAAGACTGGGACGAGAGAGTGGTCAAGGTCACCAGGCCAGAGATGGGGAAACTGGAATTAATGCAAGATTTCCCCTAAATCAAAACCAGGGCTCTTTACTAAAAACAAATTAAAATCCTGCATAACTTTTTACTTTTTTTAAGTTACAAAACCAAACATGGTTGTTGTAAACAAATGCAAACGTTCCACGACTCGGGACTGACGAAGGGCGAAGTTCACAATCCCACTCCCAAAGGGGTAGGAGTTTGGTCACTTTCGGGCGGCTGGCGGCTGGTTCCGGATTTCTCTCACGTCGCTGGAGATCCAATCTGGCCAGGGGCCCCGCCGAAGGGGCCAGCCACCGGAACGCCGGACCGGAAAGAACATGGCTGGGCCACGCCGTAGCTCTGGGCCTTGGCCAGCCGTGCCCCTTGGGGCGCTCCGGGGGCGGCCTTGCAGCCCGCGCCAGGCCCAGTTGCGCTGGGTGCGGTCGGGGAAGCCGCTACGTCACCAGGCGGTCCGGAGGGACCCAGCCGCGCCAGCCAGGATTCCATTACATCACCCGGGGCTTGGAGCCGCTGCTCCGTAAACACTGCTGCAAACCATTGGCTGCCGCGCCGCACTCCCAACCAATAGCACGAGAGTATGCAAATCAGGCGTTGATCCAAAGCTTCCTTTGGATCTGGTGTATGCAAATAGACGTCATTGCCCCAACGGGGGTACTCCCACGAGGGAAAAATGGGGTCCGGAAATCTGTAGGGAGGTTGACTTGGGGAATTTGGCGTTCCAAATTTGTTCCAACCAATCCCTAGGGGAATGGAGTGTGATTACGGATGAGTGTCCTTAAGTACAGTCTTTCCAGTTAGACCTGCTGCTTTGAGATTCAGTGAATACAAGCAACAACGCAAAAAAATATTAACTTAGAGACAAGAGAAAGATGAGAAAAGAAATGAGACGCAGAAAGCTAGGTCGTGCTTTGGAGAGCACCTTTCTGAAGGACACATGAGAGAAAAAAACAGACACAACCTCTGTCCAGGTAGATAGTTACAGCCCAGTAAGGGAGTCAGATGTGGGCTGGGATTTAGCTCAGTTGGTAGAGCGCCGCTCTGCAGTCTCTGAGGCCCCGGGCTCGATTCCCAGCACCACAAAAATGGGAGAAGGGCCTGGCAATCCACTCCCAAGGCAATCCCCGAACAATCAGCCGTTGAAAACCCTATGTGGGTCGCTGTGAGTCAGACATGACTTGACGGCACCTAACAACAACAAGGGAGTCAGATACTGAAGAGTCTTGCAAACAAATCGTGGCCTTGTATGGCTCAAGTTCTCCAGAGAAACAGAACCAATAGCATAAACAGCCTTCCATAGCCTCAGTTTTTCATGGGTGGCTTCATAATATTTGGAGAAAAATATTGCATCTGTGATGAACACATACAGACTTTTCCCCCTAAACAATACAGAATAACAATGTACGTGGCATTTACATAGTACTAGGTGTCATAGGGAATCTAGATATTTAAAGTACAGGGAAGGAAGTGCAGTTATGGGCAGATATTATGATATTTTAACATGGGATTTGAAAGTCCTCAGATTTTGTTATCCTTAGGGGTCCTGGAACAAGTCCACAGTAGATGCCAAGGGACCATTGTATATAGACGAGTAAAAAGAGAGTTATTAGGAAAAATGTCTCAGGAGATTGTGGTGGCCAAGAAGGTCCACAAGCTGCTGCGTGCAAACTGGGCGCTCAAAGAATTCATTAGCATGATTGCAGTGTGAGTTTGAAGACCTGAGGCCCAGGGGTTCTGATGCTGAGGATGAATGGCCCAGCTCAACAAGAGATTTGATCTGGGTATGGTGGCTCATGCCTGTAATCCCAGCCATTTGAGAGGCTGAAGCAGGAGAATCACAAATTCTAGGCCAGAGGCAGCCTGTGTAGTTTAATGAGACCTTGTCTAAAAATAAAAAGTGAACAATAGGCTGGGATTGTAGCTTAGTGGCAGAGTGCTTGCAAAGCATACATGAGTTCAACCCCAAAGAACAACTTAAAAGAGAGAAAAAAATGTACCTTTCCTGCATGTTTTTCTTCTGTTCAGTCCTTCCATGAACTAGATGGTTCCCACCCATATTGGTAAAGGTGATCTTCTTTACATTTGACTCAGTTTATAGATTCACACACACCCAGAAACAATGTTCCACCACCTATCTGGGCATTTCTTAGACTGGTCAAGTTGACACATAAAATTAACCACCACAACCCTAAAAAGAAAATAGAATGCAGGATGTCAAGGAGCCATTTAACTGGAAGCTGTAGTTTAGAAGGGGTAGGAGAAAGAGGAAGAATAAGAGAATGCAATTCCATGGTTTCTCGGAAGCTAAGCAGGGTCGGGTCTGGTTAGTATTTGGATAGGAGACCACCTGAGAACACCAGGTGCAGTAGGCTTGGGGGACGGACCCGGCAACCCACTCCCAAAATTCAATATGCCATTGAAAATCCTATGAATATCAGAGAAGCACTGACAATAGTGTTTCGCCTGTTGTACTTGGGTCACTATGAGTCCGATAACTGACTCAACAGCACCTAACAACGACAACAACAGGGGTTGAACTCAGGGCCTGCACATGCTTTGCAAGTGCTCTACCACTGACCTGTACCCCAAGTGCATTTTTTATTTTTTATTTCGAGTCAGGGTCTCACTTAGTTACCTAGGCTGCCTCTGGCCTCGAACTCGTTATCCTCCTGCCTCAGCCTCCCAAGTCACAGGGATTATAGGCTTGTACACCATTCTCAGAAGGATGTAGTTTTTAAACTAAGGGGGAATTGGCAGGTGAAGAGGGTAGGTAAGTTCCAGGGAGAAGAAACTGTGGGAAAGCCCAGAGGTGGAACAGAGCCTAGCTCCTCAGAGCCACAGAATAAGGCAAGTGACTAAAGGGAGAAGGTTTAGAGAGGAATATTCAACTACAACATGTAAGACCTTGCGCCAGGCACTGTGTTGACAACTTTCCTTGCTTTGTCTCGTCTCACTTCTTTCAGTGGCACTGTAAAGTGACCATTCTTTCAATATAAAGTTCTAAGAGGTTAAGCCACACACTGAGATGGAGTGGCCCTGGGTTTGTATCTAAGCCAGTTTGGCCTCTGAGACTCAACACAAACTGCTATGCTGTTGCCTCTCAGAGAAGAAGCCAAACTTCGGAAAGCTGGAGTGATCTCCCCTGCCTCTCATGCCTTGCTGGAGCAGGACCTCCCAAAGAATTTATAAACTTTTGCTCAGTGCACATCACTATGCAGTGAAGGGAGATAGGGTTCAAGAAAGGAGAGGGCTAGGGGTGTAGATCAATGCTAGAGCATGTGTTTAGCCTGTGCAATGCCCTGGGTTCAATCCCCAGTACACACAAAAATTAGTAAATTAATTTAAAAAGGGAGGGCAGACAAGGACAGGAAAGGTGAAGGGAGGAAGGGTCCTCCTTGCCCAGGCTAGAATTTAGGCTTGCTGAGGTAGAAGAGGTAGAAGTTTTTCATGTCGCCTCTAGGGGCGTGCTGCGGGCCAGCAGGGGCTGCCCTGGAGTCTGTGGGGAGCCTGGCCTGCAAGGAAGCCAGGATTAGCTGGAGCTTGTGTGCTGTCCCCATTGCCAAGAGATGCTGCTCCTATTCCTGTCACCAGCAGAGCCAGCTCTGGTTATGAGTGACCAGCCTGGAGGAGAGTGCCTGGGGAATCACGCAGGCCGGCAGGAGGACGCCAGAGGAGAGCGTTGTTCCCCATCCCTGGCAGAGCTGTGGCTCCGCTTGGCCTTCAGGATATCTTTGGGGCCTGTGGCACTTGTGCTTTGGCCCTGTGCTTAGAACCCCTGACCTACACAGGCAAATCAGGAAAGGAGGGTGCAGAGGCCTGGGGAGGATCTGGGCACAGGCAGAGACTTTGGGCAATGTTGCTGCAGGAGGCTGGAGGGGGTCCTGCTCCCCAGCTGGGCTCTGAGGGGAGCAATGGTGTGTGTGGGTGGGGGTGGCAACCACACCTTCCATTTGCTGTTTTAGGAAATGTCCCACACTTCTCCAGCTGGGGACTTCCTGTTTGTCCCAGGGTCCCAGGGCCCAGCTCCTTGGAATGCCCAGCTCCTTGGAATGCTGTTGCACTGAAGGGTTTGTCAGAGAATAACAAAGTGATTTCATTGTTCATTTAAAGCCTTATATTTTCAATCTCCATATTTTTTAAGAGAGGTAGTTGTTTTGAGCAGGTGTTTAAAGGCATAAAAATGGATGCTGGGCACAGTGGCTCACACCTGTAATTCCAGTGACTCAGGAGGTGGAGGCAGGAGGTCAGGAGGTGGAGGCAGGAGGATTGCAAGTTTGAGGGCAGAGACAGCCTACATAACTTAGCAAGACCCTGTCTCAAGATAAAAGAATGAAAAATGGTCTGGGGATGCATCTCAGCGATAGCACACCTACAAAGCATGTGTGAGGCCTGATTTAAAAAAAAAAAGTGATCGTAATTATAATTCTTGTTTTTTTTTTTTTTTTTTTTTTTTTTTTTTTTTTGTGGTACTGGGTGTTGAACCCAGAGTCTTATGCTTGCATGCTTTGCAAGTGCTGGACCACTGAGCTGCACCCCCAGCCCATATTTTTCCTTTTGTGAGGCAGGGTCTCGCTAAATTACGCAGACTGCCTCTGGTCTCAAGCTTGTGATCCTCCTGCCTCCACCTCCTGAGCCGCTGGGATTACAGGCATGTGTCACCACACCTGGCTTGTAATTGTAATTCTTAAAACACTCATTCCTATGCTCTCACGCACCCTTCCATCCCCCAGGTGGTCTGGGAAAGTCTAGCCAAGGGTCTTACAGGAACACAGTACTTGGGTACTTGTGCCTGGTTCCTGAAGAGGGCATGTGGCTCTGCCTTTTGCAGTGGGCACCAGGGTGTATGGTGCCCCCTCGTGTCCAGGGGCCATGAGTGCAGGGGATAGGGTGGAGGACCACGGGGCAGCCTGGAGCTGGAGACATTTTTCCCATTTTCTCAGGCTCCCCTTACTTTCCAACTAGAAGACTTGGCAGACAACCCAGAGGAACCAGAGCTCCCAGCTCCGCTGGTGCTGGCTAAAAAGATCACAAGGCACTTGCTCTGGATGAGGGGCTGGCTGCCAGCTCCCATAGAGGGTCCAGGGTGGCTGGGAACTGCCCTAGCTGCTCACGCTTGTGAGTGAGATGATCTCTTAAGGTGCTCACACCATAAATGTCCAGACACAGAGTCACTTTGGAACCAGACCCTGCAGGCCAGGCAGGGCTACCTCCCAGCGAAGTCTGGGTAACCTGAGCTGCCACAGGCCTTCGGGTTACTTCGGGAGCACCAGGCGGTCAGCTGATGCTCCTGGGGACCATTCATCATGCCCCCCGGCCTAGCCCAGCTCAGCCATAGCTATTTCCAGCCCTGGGTAGGAATCAGCTGATGTAACAGGCTGGAAGCCAGGGGCTGAGTTGAGGGGTGCCCATGGCAGGGATGGGCTGTTCCTACCTCAAATGGTCAGGCCAGCCTCTCGGAGATATGGGGAAACCCACATTCCTGGGTGGAATCACCATGGACAGCCACATAGCTGTGGCACCCTTTCCAATTCCTGGCCTGGAAGATGGCCCAGCCTCCCTTGCATGAGTTGAGGCCACCAAACAGCCTTTCCCTAAACCCCCTCAGTCCTGCCCCACCTGTTCCTCACCTTCAGATGATGAGGTAGTGGGTCTATCGCTGCCCCTTGGGGAGAACTCTGTTCCCATTCCGGCAGCTCCTTCCCTCTCCTGCGCTCATGGGAGTTATAGCTTGGTGGGTGGTTAAGCTGGGCTCAAACGCACTTGTTAACAGTATGGCTTTAGATGGGCTTTGAGAGTTTGTTAAGCCTCTGTTTCTGCTTGGGAAATGGAAGGATAATATCTTCTCTGCCTCGTGGTTCTGATCACCAGGACTGAAGAGCACATTCCAGGAAGCAGATCACTCAGGTTTGAACCCCAGCCCTGTCTGTCTGTGTGGCCTTGGGCCAGTTACTTAAGCGATGTGTGCCTCAGTTTCCTAATGTGTGAAATGGGGACAGTGATCCTCTCTGAGTGATGTGAGGATCCCATGGGTTTGTATGCATAAAGCACTTAAACAGCTCCTAGCCAGAGGTCAGCATGGTGTAAGTGTTGGCTATAATTAGACAATGTTTGCAGATCACTTTCCTTGGCCTTGGCTTCTAATAAGTGCTTGGTGAAAGGTACTTGTTATTTTTAACTTCCTTGTCCTTCACTACCTTAATCCCTTCTATAAACCCACCTTCATTTAGCCTTGCAACTTCCTTTAAGTACTCTAATCTCTCCTCTTTTGTTGTGAGTCCAATAAGGGTGTACATAAATTATATTTGTCCAATGTTTACCCTCACAAAACATTTTAAATGCACTTCTGTCTAGACCTCACAGCAAACTCGTGAGCGAGGAGTGCACTCATGCCTCTGCCCACATTTTGCAGAGCCAGGGACAGGGTGTGATCTGTCTAGAAGCATCAGCTGCTAAGGGGTGTGTCCAAACCACTAGGCAGGGTATTCTGACCTCAGGCACCAGAGCCTCCCAGTGATCTGGCCAGGGCATGCCAGCTCCAGGCTGCCAGGGCAGATTAGCGCGGGGGGGGGGTTCTGCTTCCGGTCCCAGCTTTGGGAGCACCCACAGAGTGAGAGGAGAGAACTCTGTGGGTTTTATAAATATCTCCCATCCTAGCAGCATCCCCACGCGCTCCCAAATGCTGTGTGGTGCTGCTGCTCCCTCTCCTGGATATCAATGGTACTGCTGGTGCTTAAAAGGGAGAAAGGAGGATCTATCTATTAGTATTCACACAAAACTCTATCCAGGGCCTATGTTCTAAGCCCTCTTCTAGAGCCCACAGAGCCAAACAAAAATCTCAAAAGCCCCAGCCTTCCATGGAAGTACATTCTAGGAGAGGAATACAGATAAAAATATACATAACAGAATCTCATATAATAAGTGCTGCCAAGAAAAATAGAGCAGGCTTAGTGGCAGATAGTGCCTGAGGGTGCAGTGATCAAGGACATCAGAGAAGGCTTCAGAAAAAGCAGCAGAGTAGCAGGGCCTAAGTGAAGTGAGGGAAGAGCCCCTATCTGGGCAAAGGCCATGGAGACAGGAAGGCTCAGAAGGCACTGAGATGGGGAAGTGCAAGTACACTAGAAATATAAGGCCTATGTGGTCAGAACAGTACCAGAAGGGAGCCAGGTCAAAGAGACAGTGGCTCCTAGCTTCTCCCTGACCCCAGTACTGGGGGGTTGAACCCAGGACCTTGTGCATGCTAGGCAAGCACTCTGGCACTGGACTACACCTCGAGCCCCCTTTTATTTTCTTTATTTTCTTTTTTCTTTTTTTTTCTGTGATACTGGGGATTGAACCCAGGGCCTCGCACCTGTATACTCTGCAAATGCTGGACCACTGAGCTGCACTCCCAGCCCATTTTTTTTACTTTTTGAGATATGGTCTCGCTAAGTTACACAGACTGCCGTCTCTGGTCTTGAACTTGCAATCCTCCTGCCTCCGCCTCCCAAGCTGCTGGGATTACAGGCATGCGCCACCGTGCCCAGCAGCCCCCTTTTGTTTTTTACTTTGTGATGGGGTCTTGCTAAGTTACCCAGGCAGCTTCTGGCCTCAAATTCACAATCCTCCTGGTTTAGCCTCCCGAGTAGTTGGGATTACAAGCATGAGACACTGCAACCAGTTTCCTTTGTTATCATTATGGCACATGAGGAAGAACACCACGCAGGCTCCAAGGATCAAATGGCTGGAGAACAGTTCTGATCAAAACAATGACATTGGCTGACGTGCTGCACTATGTGCAAGGCTTCAACAGCCTATGAAGTGGGTATTCCTGGCACCACCACCACTGGGCAGATGAGGAAACTTAGGCTGAGGAAGGTAGAAGTTATGTGTTTTGCTGAAGGACGGAAGTACAAAGGTACAATGCATGGACTTGAATCAAGTTTTCCCAACTCCAGAATCCAGGCTTTTAAGTTATACACTTGAAGAGAAAAAGAAAAAGCAAGAGACAAAATAGTATTTAATACAAATGGCCACCTTTGTATTAAAATAGGAATATTTATATGAGCAGAAAACAGATTGAAGGCAGTATGTTATTTCTTGATCACCAGGGATAAAGTATGCCTCTCCTTCCACGGTGGTGCATGGGCAGGGAGAAAACTGATTTTCCCCCTAGAAGGCAGAAGAGAATGTTGTCAAAATTTGTAACAACCGTGCCTCATAGTCAGATGCTACTTTTTGGTTTATAAAGTCATCACTGTTGTGCGTTTTGGTCTTCACAATGCCCATTCATAGGGAGGGAAACTGAGCCCATGGAGGCTGCGACTCTTCCTAATTGGCCTAATTGGGATCAGAACCCATACCTACGTATTCAGAATCCTCCAGGCATCACCGTTAAGTAAGGAAGAGTTATGGCAGAAAGTTCAAGGCCTTGCAGCCAAGAGCAAGGAGACGAGGTGGAGCAGTGCTGGATTCTGCCAGCAGAGGGAGACGCTGCCCGCCGCTCTGGAAGCCAACCGGGGCCCAGCCCTCCTGGGACACGGAATCCCCCGGAGCCCGCGCTGAGGGAGTTCAGGCCGCGCAGCGCTGCTGGGGTCGCGGAGCGTGGGGAGAAAGAGGTAGCGGAAGAGCTGGGGCCAGGAAGGAAAAAGCCGCAAGCGAGGTTACCGCCAGTGGCGGTCCCATGTTGGCGTTCGCGGCAGGGTCAAGCAGAGGGGCCGCCATGCACGTGCAGAGAGAGGTGGACGTGCACAGGAGAAGGTCTCGGCGTGGGCGTGGGCGTGGGCGCAGCGCGACTCCCCGACTTCCTGAGGCGGCGAGATTTGCTGCTGCGGGGAGGCGGTTACTCACTCAGGCGCTGCCACCTGCTTGCCTCCCAGCTCCCAACAAAACACAACTCAGAGTCCCCATGTCCACCCCCACCCAGTTCGTGGCGGCTACACCCCCTCTGCAATTCAGCTGTCAGCCTCTTCAGGGTGGGCGAGGACGGAGAGGGAGGTGCTCAGCTGACTCCATGGCACCCCCCAACACCCCACTTCAACCAAGTCCAGAACTTGAAGATCAGTCCTGCAGTTCGTGGGGCTACAGCCTCCAGCACCACCACCATCCTGATCTCTGCCTGTTGACCCCTAACTGCTAGTCTAACCGGGAACCCCTGAGGGGTAGCCACCTACCCGTGGGCCACCCCGGCCTGCTCTGCCCCACTGCGCCTGAACACTTTTGCTGCACCTGGCCAGTTCACTGGCCCAGGATATGGAGTAGTCTCCCGCCCCCAGACAACCAGGGTGGGACACAGGTGTGTCCTATGGCATCTCTGCCCTCCAAGAGCTCCCAGTGTGAGGGGGAGAGGACCACCACCCATATAAAGCATACACCAGAGAGGTTCTGGGCCAGTGGGAAGCATAGGTCCTCCACCTTCCCCAAAACACACCTCAGGGGAGACTAGTTCTGTCAGCATATGGAGTCCCTAGGTGTTGATGAGAGGGGATTCAGAAGTCTTTAGAGTGATTTTCATTCAATATTCTTTCAGTAAATCCTTATGGAACATTTGGGTTCCTCCTCCTCCTCCTCCTCCTCCTCCTCCTCCTCCTTCTCTTCCTCCTCATTCCTGTCTGTCTCTCCCTCTCTCTGAAACAGAATCTTGCTATGTAGCCCAGGCTGACCTGAACCTAGGTTCTCCTGCCTCAGCTTCAGCCCCAGTGGTGCTGCGATTACAAGTGTGTGTCACGCCTGGCTCTCTTTTTTAAGATGGGTCTTGCTATGTATGCCGGGTTAGCCTCAAACTCTCATGCTTAAGAGACCATCCTGCTCCTGCCTCCCAAGTATCTGGAACTACATCATATGCCTCAGCTGTTGGGGGTGCTTCTGAAAATACTAATGCCCTGCCAACCCCAGAGCCCCTGGATGTCTTCCTGGTAGGCACAGTAGTACCCAGGGAACTTGCTGCTGTTGTTTAACCATCAGGCTTGCACTCATTCAACCAGAGAAAGTGGGATTTGAGCCTGGCCTTCAATCAGAAAATTTGGAGGATTCTAGAAGGTGCTATGTGTGCTGGGACCTACCGCTGTAGGGGCTTGTTGAGCAGACCAGAACAGCTGTAAAGGAGCCTGAGTGACTCTGTAGGGGAGCAGTGGGGACCCAGAGGCAGTATTTGCATAATTTTTACTTTCTGTATAAATTTGCATGTTCTCTGCTGAAAGGCCAATCCCCAGAAAGGGAAGATTGGGTGAGGTTTCCAAGGGCTCCCTCACAGCAAAAATTCCAGTGTCTCACAGTTCAGCAAGCCTGGTTTCCCCAACCTCAGACCTACCCCCAGCCCACAAACTTTCAGACCACCAGAAATTAAGCAAGTTCAGTGTCCTGAACTTCCTGTTCATTCCTCCACCTGGACACACCTGCCTTCAGTTTGTGCTATTTGAATGCCCACTCAGTGCCAGGCCCTAGCACAGGTCCCAGAAGTGACCAGGTAGGGTTCCCTCCCTTGAGAGCCCACAATGGGGGGCCGGTGAGAAGAGGCAATGGGGACCAGCTGTCAGGGAAGAGGGTCAGAGTGATTCAGATAAGGGACTAGGGGGTCAGGAAGTCTCAGTTTCCACAATGTGGAGCAGAACTGAGGAAGGGCTAGGGGTGCACTCTAAAGAAGGAGAGAGGATGTTCCTGTGCCTGTTCACCCACTGGAGCCGGCAGGCTCAGCGGTGCAGTGTTCAGAGGTCACCACCAGGGGTCAGTGTCTCATCTCTTGGCTATTGTATTCCGTTGAGAATTCCCGTCTCTCTCACTGCTGGCCCCCCTCCTCCATGTCCCAGTCTCTCTCACTTCTCCAAGCACCTCATTTCCCCCTTAAGGTGATTTCAACAACCAGTCAATGCCAAACCTGGCAACCTCCAGGCCAGACAGGCTTGACGTCTTTCCTGACCTTGGGGAATCCCACAACCTCCCTCACTTCCCCAGCTTCATGAGTGATGGACTGAACACAGAGTGCCTCTGATTGTCTCACCTCTTCCCTCTTGCGGTCATTCAGCTCAAGTCCTCTAGCTTGATCTGGAGAAAAATTAGAGTATTCATGGGGTTGCTTCTTCCAGAAGGTTTGTTCGTTGTGGTATTTTTTTTTGGGGGGGGGGTCCTTTAGTTTTTGAGACAGGGTCAAATTATGTAACCCTAGCTGGCCTGGAACTCACCGTGTAGTCAAGATGGGCCTCAAACTCTTGACTCACGATCCTCCCACGTCAGCCTCCTGAATGCTGGAATTACAGGTGTGTGCCACCACGCCCAGCCTCTAGCAGACTTTCTTACATGCTGATAAAGCTCCTTCCTAAGCCCAAGCCCCTTTTGTGAACTGCAGAGCCAAGTCCTAAGAGTTCTCCCCCACCCCCACTTCAATGGGAATGTTCTTGCTTCACTCCAGGACAGCACACGGAACCTTGATCCCCTGGATCTGCTCTCCACCTCCTTTTGTGGTCTGGCACATCTTAGACCCTGCTCCTTCGAGTCTCACCCTTCATATCTCTTTCCCCAACCCAACTCATCTTCCATAGCAAGTCTCATAGCTTCAGAGGCTCAGCTTTTCCCTCACTGTCTCCTTGACCCTGTCCTCATACCCCTTCCTTCAGGAAGCCTTCCTTCTCCCCAGTACAGGCTCTAGAAGAAAAATGGAAAGAATCCAGGCTCTGCCAGGTCTCACCTATGCTACCTCAACCTCTCTAATTCTCAATTTCTTCAGGTATAAAATGGGTCAGTGACACATAGCTCAGAGAGACTGTGAGGCTAAGGTGAGGTGAGAAGTATGGAGGTGCTCTGGGAGACAGTCCCCTGTCCTTTCCTTCTGTGCAGTGGCCCCCTCTGCCCCCAGTGCCTCCCCTGAATCCAGCCTGCTGATGGGTACCTGCCCTTGTCTTTGTGCCCTGGCTGCCTCGGCTTCTGGCTTCTCCCACTGCCCTTGGCCTAGGTGGAGGGGGCAGGAAGTCACAGTGCTGGGGAGATGAGGCAGGTGTAGAGCTGTGCCAGGACCTCAGACCAGAACTCCATCTGCAGGGTTGCATCCTTACCCCACCAGGCATGAGACCTGCAGTGGAGTCCACTCTTCCCCTGGAAGTGCCAGAGCTCTCCTGGCACAGGGATGGAGAAGGGCCCCCAGAGTCCCCCCAAGGCCTTGAAGGAGCAGAAGGCTGGTGGGAGGAAAAGGAGGGAGGCCAGGCAGGGGAACACCGACCACGCAATATTTCTTCCCCGCTCCCTCCCATCCACCCCCAGCCCCTCCGCCAAACACGATCCCTGGGTTAATTTTTAGCATCGCAGCTCGCACATTAGTCACTCCCTGTCACCCACCTACACGACAGGAGGCTGCTGTGCTGGTGCCGTCATCCATCAGCTGAGAGGTGGGATCTGCCCCACCCTGGACCCCCTCCCCCTCCTTTGGGTGTGCACAGCAGCCAGGAGCCCCCAACAGCCTGGGTGAGGGGTACTGATATCATCCCAAGGCCAGCTGCATGGCAAGGGTGGGGACAGGCTGGGAATCTTCTGGGGAGGAGAAAGCCAGGAAGGCCCTAGAGCTCCCACTCCCAGGCAGGTGCTGGGCTGCGCCCAGGCAGCTGATCTCCTGGCAGCCCTGGGCTCTGGGAACAAAGGTATGAGAGGGCCCCTCTCCGGGGCTGAGCCCTGGGGAGCAATGTTTGTCCTCACTGCAGAGCAGCTGTTCAAACATGGAGTTAGGGGAAGCACCGTTTCTTCACCAAATGCCCTCCCTTCCCAGACCAGGGAGGGCAGGGTAGCCAGGTGCAGGTGCCCTGGCTGGTGCTGCCACCAAGCTGCAAAGGGACTTCCTGAGAGGGGCCACAAATGCCAGCTGCAGATGGAGCTGACAGGAGGGGGGCTGTCTCGCCTACCCGCAGGGCCAAGGGGAGGTGGCACTTACCACCATGCAAGGGTGGCCCAGGGAGGCAGACCCCTGTTCAGCAGGGTTTACCAAGCACCTGCTGTGGGCGGAATCTGCGTTACACCCCAAGGGGCTACTTTATTTACTGACTGAGTCACAAGTTCGTTTACTTTTATTTTTGCAGTGTTGGGGATTGAACCCAGGGCCTCCTGGATGAAGTGCTCTGCCACTGAGCTATACACCCCAGTCCTGAGGAACAAGTTTAAATAAGGCTGGGGCTCCAGTCCTCACAATAACAAAAGATAGATACAAAGTAAGTTAGTATGATTACCAAGCAGAAGAGGTACTATAGAGAAAAAACAAACTACACAGGGGTCTGGAGATGGAGAATGGGGACTGGGAATGCCTTCTGATCAGCTCAGAGAATCCTTTTTGAGAAAGCGATGGTAAGCTGGGAGCCGAGGGTGAGGTGTCGGTCAGGAAAGAAGGGTATTCCAGGCAGAGCCAATAGCATAGTCAAAGGCCAGAGGCGAAAGAGAGCCTGGCATGGTTGAAGAATAGGAACAGAAAGAATAATGTGGCTTCAATGTAAGTGACATGGACATAGAAAGAGTTTGAGGTCGAAGGAGAGGCAGAGAGCAGATCTTGGAAGGTCTCATGCAGGGTATTCTGGTATGATCACAGAAGTTGGGCACTGCACAAAGGCTACCAGTTGCCAAATTGGGCCTATGTGACTTTTGTCAGCCCAGAGAAAGGGATGCCTTTTTGTAATTTGTCTGCTCAGAAGTTCCTGTTAATGATATAGGCTATGAAAGGAATTTGAACTTCATTCTTTTATTCCAGGGAAGATACATTGGGTTTTAAGCAGAGAATGTTGATGTGATTTCCTTTTTTAAAAGGTCACCCTGACTGCTGCGTGGAGGATGCCGGCCGAAGGGAACAAGAAGCAAGGAGCTCAGGAGGCACGCAGTGTGCAGGAGAGGGTAGAGTGTGGCCTGGAAGGAAGGGGCCACTTAGACCGTCCTCAACACCACACCAGTACCTTGGCTCTTGCCAGGGACAAGCCCCAGAGCAGGAGGCTTAAGCCCCAGGCCCAGCTCTGCTGCTAGCTTGCTGTGATCCTGAACAGGTCACTTGCTGGGTCACCTCAAGGAAGGGTGGTGACACTTCTTAGAGATACTTTAGCACATGCTGTTTTGAGAGTCTTCTTTGTGCTAGGACTGGACAAGTATAAAGCAGTGAAAAAGACCACCGAGGTCCCTGAGCCCTGCAGCAAGGAGGGTGCACTCTACTGGGAGGGGAAGGCAGCAAAAACCGAAACCCATAAGAGGACACTTTCAGATGGTGCTGTGTAGTGTGATGGACATAAAATACGGCTGTCACAGAGGAGGGCTCAATTGTACATTTGGCTGGGTGGGAAGGCCTTATGGAGGACAGGCAAGTACCAAAGGGTGTTGGCTGTGGGATGAGCCAGTGCAGATCCCTGAGAGAAGGGTTTGAAGCTAGGTGCAGCCAGCAGCCAGAGCACAGAGTGAGGGGAAGGGTAACAAAATGAGGCAGGCAAGGGTCAGCCACTGCACACAGGAGTGAGAATCTCGTTCTGGGAGCACCGGCAAACCATGGAGGAGTTCCAGAACAATGGCGGGATCAGGCATTGCATCTGTCACAGGTCAGGTGGATGGTGGCTAAGTCCCCTCCAGATGTAGCTTCTGCCCTCAAGGTTGATCTCAGACACCAGGAAGAGGGCAGAGCCAAGCACCCCAGAGGGATAGTTAAGGATGATAGCTGAGCTATGCCCACCACCTGTTGTGGGTATGTGGGGAGGGAGGCTAAAGAGGCACTTAAACAAGAGGCCCAGACTCTGAAGAGGGGGTGGGGCCTCACGCAGGTCCATACATGTACATTAAAATCTCCCAGACTAGCTCCCTGTTTCGGGCTGCAAGCAAATAAGATGCAAAATATAGTGTGTGCGCGCGCATGCGCACTCTGGAGGGAAAGAAGCGGGATGCATGGTAGAGTCAGTGCTTGCCAGGCCCAGTCCTCCCCCACAGGCAGTTACCACGCTGACACAGATGCAAAAAACCATCAATTTTATACAGTTTGTGGTTCGGAAGCAACATATGCAAAACCATGGTGCTACTCCACCCCACCTGAACATACCCAATCCTGTTCCCCTGGGGCACAGAATTCAGGGCCGCTGCCCAGCAGGACCCCACTTCATTACAGGCCCCTGGGAGGCGCCAAGCCCTCTGGGGTGGCAAATCAAGGGTGGGGCCCAGCACCTTGCTCCCTTGGGGTCCACTGGAGCTGTGGGTGTGTAGACTGGGGAAATGACCCACCATAGGCCACCACTCCCCAAGGCTAAGGGTGGGGGAACAAGTAAAGCTGAGAAGAGGGCTTCCTGGGCTAGGGCTCCCCACCATGGGTGGGGGAGTTTTCCTGGACACCCCACAAGGCACTACTGACCCAGACTGTAGGATAGCACACTCATCTTTGGCCCCCAAACCTCTCCCAACCCCGAATGGCTGTTCTCCCTTTGCCCCTCTGCCCTGGCTCCCACTGTGGCTTAGGGGAAGTGCAGAAAATGGGTCTGGGCTCCCCGCTTCCTTGGCAGAGACAATGCTTACGCCAGCCAGGTGGCCAAGACTAGCAAGGACCCTCTCCCGCTGCTCTGGGCTCCTGGGGTCCTCTGGGCCTGGCACTACCACCCATACTTTTTGCACTGGCTGTTACGAATGAATAAATAAATAAATACCATCCCACCCGCCTCCACCCCTACAGCTGGCTCTCCTCCTCCTCCAGGGAGCGGTTGAGTCCGGGAATGAACTTGAGCAGCCTCCGGCGGAAGCTGCGGTACTTGGTCTTGCGCAGGCTGGGGCCGCACAGGGCCTGCTCTCGAGCCTCAGTCCACATCGCTCCCCCGCCACCCCCGCTGGGACCCGCGCACCTTACACTGGCACTGCGGCTCAGCACTAAGCGCTGCCCAGGGCATGGCACTGAGGCCAGGGCCTTCGCGGGACCCAGGCCGGGAGCGCGTGCAGGCGGCGGTGGAGGCGGCAGTGCTGGCGGCTCAGTGCTCCCAAAGAAGCATGTGTGGTAGACTGGGTCGTCAGCGTCACTCCGGGGCCCACGGGCCTCCCCGCGGGGACCCCCAGGCGCAGCAAGCAGAGGCCCAAAGGGTAGTGAGCGGGGGAGCAGGCCCGCTCCATAGAGGCAGGAGCGCACCGACTCCAGAGTGTCATAGATGCTCGGGTCCTTCACCACTAGGCCTGCCAGGGCAGAAGACACCAGTGAGGGCTCTGAGGCCTGGGGCTCAAGTGCCCTCAGTGAAGGGTCAGAGGGGACAGGCGGGACAGCCAGTTCCTTCCTATTGACCATTTTTGTGGCCCTAGCACAACAGGAAGCCCTGACTTCCCTGTCTGTAAAGTGGAATTATAAACTCAAATCCTCCTGAGGATAGCTGGGCATAGTGGCGCACGCCTGTAATCCCAGCGGCTGGGGAGGCGGAGGCAGGAGGATCGCAAGTTCAAGACCAGAGACAGTCAGTGTAACTTAGCGAGACCCTCAAAATGGGCTGGGGGTGCAGCTCAGTGGTTCAGGCCCTGGGTTCAACCCCTAGTACCACAAAAAAAAAAAAAAAATCCTGGTGAGGATCACTTACAAAAGGAGGCTCACAAGCAGAATTGAAACCACCTTTTGAGCCTTGGTTCCCATCTGGAAAATGGAGGTGACACTATCTAACCCTTCCCTTCAGAAGGTGACTGAGAACAGCTACATGGGTATCAGCCCAGGACAGGGTGGTGCCCACAATGGAAGCTCAGCAAACCCTTCTTCACTGTGGGGAAGGCAGCACCCCACAAGTTCTGAGGGGGAAGGGAAGACAGACGGTGGTGTCCATGGGAAGTAGGCAGCCATTCACACCCTCAATTTACTCACCATGCACCAGCCGCTGCTCCTGCACCATTAGCGACCTGTATTCGCCCCACTTCTCATACAGGGTTTGCTGCAAGACATAGCCCCACCCCACCATCAGGGCTGGTGGAAACCAGCAGAACATGGGTATCATTGGGTCAGGGAGGAGACAGATGCCTTAAAGTTAAAGGAAGTTCTGACGAATGATCACAACCCTGAAAGACGGGGGCGTACAAGACAGGGCTTGGGAAGAGGAGGGTGCAGGCTGCCATTCCCAGGCCCCTTACCTTCAGGTACTGCAGGCGAGCCTCCAGCTCTGCCTTCCGGATAGACGTCCCATACAGAGTTTCCAGTCTGAGGAATTGAGGGAACAAAGGTTGAGTGAACCCACAAACTGAAGAAACACCAAGAGGCTGAATTCAGGAACCCTCGGGCACCAGGAGACACAGAGATATACCTGAGAACGTTGCCAGATGCCTTGATAATGTCAACAATCTCCCGGTGCCGGATGCCTTCCACATTCAGACCATTGACACTGGCGATGGTGTCCCCTGCCAGGCAGAGAAGAGGTCAGCATGTGCTCCAAAGGACATGAGGGGAGAGTCCCAGATCCCATCTTAGCCAGAAAAGGCAGGGGTGATAACCTTGAGAAATCCTCCTGAACTCCCTCCACCCACTCCTCACAGTTGTGGGGAAACTTCCTGGACATCTTTTATCCCATTTAAAATACACATGCCAGGTGTGGCGGCACATATATGTAATCCCAGACTTTGGGCAGCTGAGGCAGAGGGATTGGGAGTTTGAGGCCAGCCTGGCCTATGTAGTGAAACAAAAACCAAAAAACAAAATAAAAGCAAAAACAAAGAAAAAGAAAGAAAGAAAGAAAAAATAAAAGAAAAACACTCACAATACCAGTCATTTCTCCTTCCCCACAGTGACACCAGCTTGTCCAGACCCCGCATGCAGCCTAGGTGCCAGGGACCTCAGAGGGTCTAAGCTATTACACACCCACAATGTCAGGAAGGTCTGGCCCCAAAGATCCTCTCTGTCCCTGGAGTGGTCACTTCTTTCTAGCCCACGCCTGTCATGAGAACCAGTCACGACAGGCAAGAGGCAGGATAGGTAGCTTCCAACTGGGAGCCAAGCCCAAGAGGCTTCAGCTTCTACAGTGCCACTGACCCCAGGCAGGGCATGCCACCATCTCTAGGGGCTCCCTTCCTATCTATAAAACAGGATCTGGATCCTGCTGTGGCTATCATGAGGCTACTGGCAGGTGAATGAGGAGGTCAGGGCCTAGGGTCAAGCATGCTGACAGCACAGGGTCAGGGTCAGGGGAGTCAATTCATGCAGTCTCAAGCTGCCCCTTCCTGGAACTTAGGGAGTCTTCATTTGCCCAGTCTCAGGGGTCTCCTACTGAAACATCCTTTCCTGGTTAGCATGCACTGAACCAGGATGGAGTGGGGTGCCCCTCACAGCCCCTATCAAGCAAATCTAGTGGAAGGCTGCTCCTTTCCCAGTCCTGCCCGTGCTGGGTTGCCAGACTGCCAGGAAGAGGTAGAATAGCAGCACAGCAGTAGCATCTCCATTTACCAGGCCCTGGCCTTGTGCCCAGCGAACCCCTTCACCACACTGTGATGGGAAGATGTGTTATTATCCCCACTTTGCAGGCTGAGTAAAATCAAACATTAAACAGCAAATTTGCCTGGATCCAAAGCCCAGATTCTGTCCTTCCCTTTTCTGGCCTTCTCAAAGTAGGAGGAGGAAGGAGGATTGATTTCAAGGGAGGTTTCCCAAGCTTCTACTTGGGGGTAAGGTCCTACCATCTCCCAGAGCCCCGTGTCCTGGGCTCAAGCCCCACCTGGTGTGAGCCCAGCCAGCTGGGCAGGGCTGGACTCATGAACTCGGCAGACGAAAGTCACCATCTCCACACGCTGCTCCTCTCGGTGGTGAAGGCCATATGTCTATAACAAACAAGAGGACCCTCAGCCCATGGGCAGACACATCCACCAGGCTGGCTTTCTGACCCCTCTCCCCTGTGTGCCCAGTTTTTCCCACCTGGATCTCAAAGCCAAAAGTCTGGTTATCCTCCTTCTCCAAAGTCAGCACCTTCCTGCAGGAGACACAGGGGTTAAGACTATTAGGATTAAAAGGATCATGGCAAAGCTAGGTGTGGTGGTATTTGCCTATAATCCCAGGACTGTGTTGTCTGAGGCAGGAGGATCGAAGAGTTTGAGGCCAGCTTGGGCTACACAGTGAGACCCTGCCTCAAAAAAAAAAAAAAAGATAAAGATAAAAAAAGGACCAGCAAGTTCTACAGCTTGGCCCCCAAGGATGCAGAAGTCTGACCTAGAACGTACCCAAAGAACCCACAATCTCCAGTGACAGCTCATTCATCACAGATTTTTGGAATGTCGGTCCCTTCCCTGACCCAACAGAAACTGGCCTTGGGGAGCCGCACAGAATTCAGTCAGCCTCCTGTGGGGAAGGGAACACAGGGAACGGCTGACCTCCGGCTAGGCTAGCTGCACCCTGGCCTTCTGATGACTCCCAGGATACCATTCACTGACTAGCTGAGACCCCAAGTTTAGCCCCAGCCTGGAGTCTCCTGGCTCCAAGACTTTGGGGAAAGGATGGCCCCACCCCCAGAGGCCAGTCACAAGGATCAGCACAGACCACAGCTGCTCCTCCCAGCTGCGGTGGGGCCAGCCCACCAGATGTGAAAGCTGGGGGAGGGGAGCACGAGGCCACCCCTTCCCGCACTGAAGGCCTGTTTGCTGGACACAATGGTCTGGACCCGCTCCAGACCGTGGCCTGCTGGGGGAGTCCAGAGTTTCCTCTGTCCACCCCACCCCCTTCCTTCCCGCCAGCCAGAGGCAGAGTTAAAGCTGTCTCCTATGGCCCCTTCAAGTCTGGCAGCCTCAGAAAGGCCCTGGAGGTTGGGCCCCTTTGCTCCTAGCCTGGCCCCCAATCCCTGTCCACAATGCTGCACAGGACCTCCCAGCTCCCACCTGAACCCCTCACTCTTTGAACAACAGGACTTTCATCCTGTGTATACTGGGGCAAGGACTGGGGACCTGAAAGTTCCATGTCTCTGAGTTTCCGGAAGGACTGACAAACTTTTACTGTAAAGGGCCAGATGGTAAATATTTTAGGCTTTCTTTGCGGGCCCCATATGGCCTCTATCATACATTGTTCTTTGTTTTTATTTTTATAACCCTTTAAAGATATAGAAATAAATATATATCAATGATTCTTAGCTAAAGGGCTAAGAGGCTAATCCAGCCAGTGGGCCACAGTTTGCTGATCCATTTCACAGGAAACCAGGCCCAAATCAAGAATAGGATATGAGCAAAGAAAGGCGACTGAGCTTCCAGTTCCCTGGGTGGGCATTTGCTTCTGCCCACATCTCAGCCCCTTCCTAAAAGGGCTGTCATAAGATGGGACCAGCAGAGGATGAAGATTCGGGGCATGGGCCTGGCCAGATTCAAGCCGCTGCTCTGGCTCCCTAGGCCTGTTGGGTGGGGTGGGCTCAGGGATGCCCTGGATGCCAGGCCTGGGCAGCCCCGGGCAGGCCCACAGATACGTCCTACTTCCCCTACTGCCCACCTCCTTCTGGCCCAAATCTCCCCAGGGAGGTGTAACTGACAGGGACTGGGGGTAGTTGAGGAGCACCTGATGACTCAAAAGTCCCCACCTCCTTTCTCTGCCACCACTTCAACAGCCCCAACCCCCACCTGCCCCTCAGGATGGCAGGGGAGTCATGCTTAAGGGTGGGAGAATGACTGTGGGCTGGTCTGAGATGCTGTACTGCGCCCCCAGCAAAGCACCACGCTGGACCCCAGCAGGGGCTGAGGGGTGACTCACCGCTGCTGTTCAGGACTCTGGGTGAAATTCTTCCAGCGGAATCCTGAGCCCTGGGCAGGAAGACAGAAAATACAGATTGGGGAGCTGGGGGCACTTTCCCTGAGCAGATGCTGAGAGCCCTGCTCTGGGAGGTCCCTCACCTCCGCTCCAACTCTGGACACAGGCCCCACTTCCTGTTACCTGTCCCAACTCCATACCTGTTTTGGTACTGGTGTAACTATTTCCCAGAATGCAACTATTACTATCACTCCCAGGCTTTTACCCTGACCCTGAAATTTGGGGGACACAGCTGTTCACCTGGGTTCCAGATGAATGAACCTCTAAGCTGCTACTCATTTCCAGGTTTGGGGTAGGGGTCATGATTCTAGAATTGTCTTTACCCCTCAGAGCCCAAAAGATGAGACCTGGCCTCTTCCCCAGTGGGAATCAAAGAACAGGCAGGGGCCCCTGGGCTCACCTACCAAGGCACCCCAAGGATCCCCTTGCCCATCAGGTCTCTCCAATCTAATGTCTCAGTCACAAACAGTGGCTTGGGAGAGCTCTGGTCAGGGGCCCAGACCTGGAGAGCTGGCAATCCCAGCCTGAATGTGGCAGAGCAGGGGACAGAGGTACCAAGTCTCCTAAAGTACAGGCTGCTGCAGGGACCAGCTGTGGGTACCCAGCCCCTCCTAGGTCTCTCAACAGTGCCATGGATTTTCTGGGACAAAGAAATCTTACATGTCAAACTTGTCAGTAAGTCTTACTATGCATAAGGAAAGAAATGAAGGGCCTTTTGGGAAAGAGAGGGGACAGAATTCAAGGCCTCTGTGTCTTTCCTGCCCTTGATAAACTAAAGCAATCTCTCTCCCTCCCTAAAATTTTGGTTCTGGGAGGAAGCCTCATCCTGGACCAGCCCTTTCTCCACTTAACAAAACAAGCCAGGGCCTTCCTTGTCTGTGCTCTGGTTAACTCTCCCCGGCAAGCTGCCCCAAGGCAAGGAAGAGAAGCAGGGGGCCTCTTTCTCTAGAACCAAAAAATAGTCTGGGGGGGGGGGGATAGATCCCAAATGGGCCAACCAGGAAGAACTGGGCAGCACAGAGAGACCCCTTTGTCTTTCAACCCGATTTTCATAAAATGCAAATTCTCAACAAGCTGTTCATTGTGTGTGGGGGAGCTGGGGGTGGAGGAAGGGGCTGTGTAGGGAAAGGCCACTTAATCCCTACTCCCTAACCTGGGTCTTGGCTCTACATCTGAACACTCAGGTCCCCTCAGGCCAGAGGAGGGGGAGAAGCAGGAGGGTGCGGCCCGCATCCTTCCTGCCCAGCGGGCGCCTTGCGACCCCTCCCACCGCGTCGGGTGGTGCCGGCTAAAGTCCCAGAAAGCGATGCCCTCGCACCCTCCAAGTCAGTCTCGGGGCAAGGCGGCAGGCCCCAAGCCCAGGAATCCTAGCGTCCCCTGAAGGGTGTGCTCTCCGGGTCAGCAGCGCCTCACGCACTTCCTTGGTTGAGACCGAATGCAGCGCGGTCACCAGCCTAGGGCTCCACTACCCTCAACTTGTCAGGGGTGAGCGGGGGGACCCTAGCCCTAGCGCTCCCCTTTCCAACTAGGGGAGCAGCTCGGGCAAGGAGGTCCAGGGGGCTTCGAGATACTTGGACTCGGGGAGGCGGGGCAGAAAGCCAGATGGAGCGAGTCTGAGAAAAGGGGTGCCGGGTAGGAGTCAAGGCTGGAGGGAGGGAGGAGATGGGGCGGCCGCGCGTGGGGAGTGGAGTTGAGAGCCACCGAGGCCGAGGACAGCATGGAGGCGGGGGCCACAGCCTGCAGAGTAGCGAGGGCCTCAGGTGGGAGATTTGCGTCTAGTAGGGAGATGGCCGAGTTGGGAGGACCAAAGCCAGTGGGCTGGGAAGTAGCGGGGAATCGGGGGACACCGAGGAGAGAACGCTGTGGGGGTCATCAGGCGCTGAGGGGGTGGAGCAGGTCCTGAGGAAGGAGCACTGGGGAGCACCGCGACGGGGTGTGCAGGGTTGCTGGGGACGCACCTTTCGGCGGGGCAGGGTGCCCCCCGACACCGCGAGCGCGCGGTACAGCTCGGCGGGGTGATAGTCCTCCAGCGCCGCGTACAGGTCGTCCCCGGCGGGCGCAGGGGTAGCGGATGCAGCAGGGGGACCCGAGGCCGGGGTAGGGGCTGGAGCGGAGGGGGCGGCTTCAGCTTCTGGAGCCCGAGCGGCTGGGTCCGGCGAGGCCGCCGCCTCCTCTTTCTGCTGCAGCTTCCTGAGTCGGCGGAGGGTCATGGCTCCCGCGCCCGACGCCCCTCGGAGGCGGCGCTAGTTCTGCTCTGCCGAGCTGGCGACGGCTGGGGGTGAGCGCCCAACTGGCCGCGTGTCGTCTCCCTTTATAGGATACCCAGCCGCGTGGGGCGCGGCCTCCGGCGGTCTGGCCCCCAGCACAAGGCTCCGCCCCTGGGAGGGCCGCCGTCCCGGAGTCCCGCCCACAGCACTGGGAGTCCGGCTTGGGGACCTGGAAACCTAGCAGCCTAAGAAAGCTGGACCCACTGGGCATCGAGGGACGGGGCCGGGGTCTGTGAAGGGGCATTGCGCGAGATTTGAAATTTGGGAATGGGTAGCTTTAGAGAATCCTGGAGGGGAGCACAGTAAGGGGTCATTGTAAAGAAGTTTGGGGGCTCTGGAGAAAGATTTGAGGAGATCCATGTGGGTGCTACGGAAGACTTTCGGCCAGGGGAGAAAAGGAGTGGTGCTGCGCAGGAGGAGCGCTGTGGTCCAGAAATAAAGAGCAGAGATACCCCTGAACTGACTGCACAGGAGCCTCCAGCTAGTGAGAGGGCCCGGGAGTTCCCCTTTACACCGGTTCCCCAGAAGAGCTGAAAGAGGCTGATTCTCTTTCCTGAGTCTAGGGGAAACTCGGAAAGAAGTTGCTAGGTGCCCTTGAGTTGGATCAGACTCACAGCTACCCTCATAGAGTTTTCAATGGCTGATTGTTTGGGGATTGCTTTGGGAGATGGATTGCCACATCCTTCTCCCATTTTTGCGATGCTGAGGATCGAACCCTGGTCCTCAGAGAGTGCAGAGCAGCGCTCTACCTACTGAGCTAAATCCCAGCCCCACTCAGAAAATAGGTAGCTTTTCTGGCGTGTCTTCTCCGAGGTCTGGAGTCATCCCTGCTGGATAAACCTTTCCTCAATTCCGGACGCTGGACCTCAGGTTCCCCTTTCCCAGCAGCCAGATCCTGGCTGTGGATTGACTCATGGGGCTGAGGATGTGCTTAAGCAGGGTGGGTGCTAAGAGTCAGGGATGGGCAGTGTTCAGCCATTCTATGACCCTGTCTTAGGGACCATTCCCCAGGCTCTTTGTTACCATGGCTGCCAGGCTGTAGGAGAGGCAGAGATGGCCCAGCCCAAGTCTCTGTCCTCAGTGGTGCCAGAATAAGAAGTAAGAGGGAGAGCCAGGTTCAATGTCCCACTAATCCCAGCGATTGGGGTTGGGGGTGGGGAGGTGGAGGCAGGAGGATCACAGGTTTGAGGCCAGAAGCAACCTGTGTAATTTATTGAGACCCTGATTCAAAATAAAAAGTTAAAAATGGGCTGAGGGTGAGGCTCAGTGGCAGAGCATTTGCAAAGCGTGAGAAAGGCCCTGGGTCTAACTCCTCAGCTCTGAAAAAAACAAAAAAGGAAGTGAGAGGGAGACATGGAAGGCCACTAGCCGCACAAGTCGTCAACACAAACCTGGGACTTCTCATCCCAACATAAGCCACTACCCAAAGGCCAAAGCTGCACTGTTGCTGTGGATCCCCTCCTCCACTCTCCCCAAATCTGTCATGTCTTTATAGCTAACACTTCTTGTTTCCCACATGCTATTCACAGTATGGGAGCTTTTACATCCGGGTATTAACTCATGGGGCCTCAGTGCAACCCTATGAAATAGATACCACTATCAGTTCTTACCGAGGAGGAAACAGGCCTAGAGGGTAAGTAACTTGCCTAGTAACTCAGTGGCAGAATGAGATTCCAACCCAGGAAGCTGGGGCGGAGAGCTGCAGTGTAATACTCTGTGAGGCTTGCTGTCTTCTTCGTTCTCTTTTTTTCCCCTTTGATGTTGGGGGGGCTGAACCCAGTAAGAGCTCTACCATTGAGCTGCACCCCAAGCTCATTCATTTTTCATCTTGAGACAGAGTCTTACTAAATTAAGCCAGCTGCCTCTGCCTTCGAACTTGGTATCCTCCTCCCTCCCTCTCCCCCTCCCCAGATTGCTGGGATTACAGGCAGTGTACCACGGCACCTGGCCACTTCTTCAGTTCTTTATCCAGCATTGGAGTCCCACTCTGTGCTAGGCACTGGGGTTATGGAGGCTCTCAGTTGGGTAGGAGAGGGGTATGCTGAGCATGTGCTATGTTAGACACATGGTGTGAGGGGTGCAGAGTGGGTTGGGAGCCACCCCCTCCCCTAGGGAGGCCAAGGAAGGCACTGTCTCCTTCCTGTCTCTGTTCACCAGTCTGGCTCAGGCTCCTTGACTGTCTCCTGCCCACCCACAGGCCTCTGGGCCCCCAGCCTCACAAGAGGCATGGGTAGGAGGGGTGTTCCTCCAGTGCTCAGTGACTGCACAAGTCCAGATGGCAGGATGCTTGTGGGGTGGGGGGCAGGGATGGCTAGGGGCTGGGAGCTGGGAGCTGCCTTCCTGCCCTCTTCTCCTGCTTCTGCTTCTCTTCTTGCACCACCAAGTGGCCATCAGCTGAGGGCTGGAGGGGGTGTCGCTGGGAAAACATGGGACTCTATTGTGAGCATTAGCCCAGATGGACCCCTGGACCGTCTGTTGCCTGTTCCAGACAGACAGCATCTGTGGCAGGGGAGGGGGTGGGGAGGTGCAAAAGCAGGAGGCGGAATGGTTCCTATTGTATTCATTCCAGTGTTTATCCCTGAAGGGACCCTCCAAAGGGCCCGCCTCTCGTCTCCGTGAAGGAACCACAACCTATCCCAGATGGTACTTAGTAGAGGCCTCCTCAACCGAAAGCTGGAGAAGTGGATGCCACAGGTGTCAGAGCACACATGTGTCTAAGCCCTGTGAACACAGTCCTCCTTCAAGCTGACAGGGCAGCAGATACGCCTACCCTTCCCAGGTCCTGCAGGTCAGGCTACCTCCCTGCCTATGAGTAAGAGGACACCACCAGAGAACTGAAGCTCTCAGCTCACTTTTCTCCTCCTGCAGGGCAGAACAAAGGCTGTAGAGTTCCCCAGAATAAGGGTGGGCCTGGAAAGGCAATTTCTGTCAAGCCCTTGGAGTGATTTCCTCAAATTCTGGGGTTTTAGAGACAGAAGATACCTTACAGTTGGGAAAGGACACATGTGGTCCCAGGCCTCATGTAACAAAGGCCAGGGCACTGGAGTCTGTGGCAGAACCCAGGGCTAATGCAGCTGCCAGCAGCTCCCGAGGTGTCAGAGATCTGCGCCTGCTTCCTTCTCACTCACTTCCCCAGTTCTTTGGGGAGGGATGGGGAGCCCAGGACGCCGTGTTACAGAGCCAGGATGCCCTCTGCTGGCTGTGAGTTTCATGGTAGAAAAATCTTCAATCCAGACTAGAAGGCTGGTGGGTGCCAGGCTCCACCTGGCCTCCCAGCCATGTTTAAGGATCCCGCACAGCCCCTCTCCCTCCCAAGAGGATCTTTGTTCAGCTGGACACTGAGTTCTGGAATCTCACACTTGTCACAGTGAGGAAGCTGTTTGTGTGGAGGAAGCCGCTGCTGCCCTGCTGCAGGCAAAACCCATCAGAGAGAAGGGAGACAGCTGCTGGGCCTCTTCCAGGCAGCAACCTTCACCCAGGATGGAGTGTGTGAGGCCCTGGGGCCTTGCCTTCTCCAGCTCTCCATGACCTCCTTCTAAGCCCGAGTCTCTTGTCTACCATCTGTTCTTTTCCTCATTCCATCTGCTGCAGCCCTTTCAACCTTGGGGTGGGGAAGCTTTCTGCAAACCACCTGCAACTTCATACACCAGGACACTTGCCCCTCCATTCCTCCCTCTGGACACATCCTTGCCTGTCCCCCATGGCCCTGCCTCCTCAGACCTCTGTCTCAATCTGTACTTTATTCCCAAGCAGGTTTCTCTTTTTTTGGAGTGCGCTCCTGGGTTTCCCTTTCTTTAGTTCCAGCTGCCGTGGCTCCTGACACGCAGAATGGGGCCTGGGGCTCAGCTGCTTTGCCGGTCCGTCAGGAATGAGGGGCCAGGCCCCCAGCTGCATGACATCACTTCTTGCAGAAGGCATGGACAGCTGGTGGGCAGCTGGCTGGGCAGGGAGTGGCTGTTTTTCTTAATGGTTCCTGTTGCCCAACAATTTCCATGGGACAGTGTCCATGTCAGTGCAGGGGCCCTGCTGGGGAGGGTGTCCAGCAGCAGGATTGATGCTCAGTGACATGACCCTAGGGGGCTGGGATTAGGCACAGGTAGATGTGGCAGTTTATCGCATTGGATATGGGGGTCTCTTGGTGTATCCTACCCATCTTAACCCTTGGATGGGGGTGGCGAGTGTCTCCGGCTGGAACAGGTTGGAGCGGCAGAAGGAAGGGAGGTGAGCTCTTGTGTTCCTCACGGCATCAGCACACCACTCCTGAGACATGGAGTATGTATTGTCCTACCTTGTGTTTCAACACAGGTACAGTGAAGGCAGAAAATGATAGCTCTTAGGGCCCCAGACTCCCCAGAGCTCCCTTTTGACAAACACACTTGCTCAGTTGCTTAATCCCAGGTTTCCTGTCCAGAGAACAGCATTATGCACCAGCCTCCCTAATCCCCAAGCACACATACAAAACTGCCAGGCCAAGACTGTCCCATTGACTCCACACTGAAGTCAGCTCCCCTCCCGCCTCCATTTGCATGAGATCATGCCCCAACCTGTGTATCCTACCCACTGGCTTGCTCTCTCTCCCCAGTTTCTCCTGCTTTACTGCAGCAAGTGCCTCTGCAAGTCAGCACTGGGATCTTCCCAAATGACAAACAAAATTGCATCACTTCCTACTTGAAAAGCCTCTGCTATGGTCTGAAGGTTGGTGTCCCCCAGATTCCTATGTTGGAAAGTAATCCCCAATGTGACAATGTTAAGAAGTGGTACCTTTTGGAAGTTATTAGGTCAGGAGTTGAATGGGATTAGTGTCCTTATAAAAGAGGCTTAAGGGAGCTTCTTTCTCTCTCCTGCCACATGACAACTTGTAAGGCCTTATATATAATGACTATGCCTTCAAGAGATACAAGATCTGCTGGTATGTTTATCTTGGTCTTCTCAGCCTCCAGAAATGAGTGACAGATTTGTGTTTATGAATTACCCAGCCTAGGTCTTTCTCCCCACCTGGGAGTTGAACTAGGGCTTCTCACATGTAGGGACTCTGCCATTGAGCTACACCCCCAAACCTAAGGTATATTTTTAAATAGCAAACAGCAACTAAAACATCCTTCAATAGCATTATCTGTACACTAAGAATGACAAATTTTAACTTATGGGACAGTAAGTGTGCTAGCTATTGAGAAAACTTTGGAGCCCAACACAAAGGGAAAAATGCTAATAGATTAACATGGTACAAGGCAGCTATCCCAGGGGAGGTGATGGCATTAATACCACACATTTGCCGTTTCTGGCCCCCTAGATGAAATCCTGACTTTCCAGCGCATGAATAGAACCAACCGCCCCCCCCCCCTTACACCACGACTTCCTTGGTGTGGCCACTCTGAGTATCTGTGACTTTTTGTTTGTTTTTTGAGGGAGGGTGTCGCTAAGTAGCCCAGGATAGCCTCAAATTGGTGATCCTTCTACCTTAGCCTCTCTAGTACTGGGATTATAGGCATGTGCCACCACGCCCAGCCCAACTGTGGTTCTTGGATGGCAACACTGAATAAAGAAAGCCCCACCTCTTCTCAGTCAACAGGCCAATGCCTATTTTAAAACAGATGTCCCCTCTCTTGCCTCCACCCTCCCCTCTCTCCTGTGTTCCCCATGGTGTTTTCTGTTCCTATCATACTTATTTCCTTCTATCCTAGTTATCTGTTCACTAGGAAGGGCACCCCTGGAGGACAGGGTCATAACCTTTCTTCCCCCAGACACCTCACCTATGGGTCCATGACACCTGGCATATTGCTCTGTAACAGGACTTGACAAAATCTGCCTTGTTATTATCTCCAGATAAATCTGATCTCAAGGTTAAAAACTCCTTGAGAGTCAGGGACCATGAATTGTGTATCTATGTTCTGCTTACTGCTTTATGCACTAAGGTTGCTCAGCAAATATTTAAATAGAACCCAGCCTATCCAATTGTCACTGAAATCTCACTACTGCACTGGCCCCATCTTTGGCTTCCAAGGAGTATTCTCAAAAGGACCCAGTGCTACCTGCCATACTCCTTGAAACCCATCCTCTCTGACCATGGGACACCCAACAACTTACAAGCTACAGTGCTCAGTTGTTTGGTGAAATACCAGAATAGATCCTGCGATGAAGGTATGTTTTATTTTTATTATTTTTGCAGTACTGGGGGATTGAACCCAGGACCTCACACATACTTTGCAAGTGCTCTACTTCTGAGCTGCAGCCCCAACCTCATTTTTACTTTTGAGACAGGGTCTCACTAAGTTATATAGGTTGCTTCTGGCCTTGAACTTGTGATCCTCCTGTGCCCTGGTGCCTCACTTCAAGGCATGTTTTAGATGTGATTAACATGTAAATTGTCTGCAGCCATAGCACTGTAGCATCTGATCCCACCTGATCTGGGAAGCTAAGCAAGGTTGGCCTGGCTACTCCTTGGATGGGAGACCGCCTGGGAATACCAGGTGCTGGAGGCTAGGGAGAAGGAGCTGGCAATCCACTCCTGAAACAATCCACCAATGAAAACCCTATGAATAGCAGACAAGCACTCACAATATTGCTGGGCATGGCACAGCATTGGGGAGTGTTTTGTTCTGTTGTACATAGGGTTGCTATGAGTTGGGCCCAACTCAACAACACCTAACAACAACATTTAAATCAGTAAAGCAGAATACCCTCCACATTGTTGTTGTTGTTGTTGTTAGGTGCCGTGGAGTCGTCTCCGACTCATAGTGACCCTCATAGGGTTTTCAATGGCAGGTTGTTTCAGGATTGCCTTGGGAGTGGGTTGCCACATCCTTCTCCCAACCTTCCATGTTAGCTTTCTATAACTACAATAAATACCTGAAATAACCTCTTAAAAGGTTTACTTTTGGCTCACAGTTTTGGAGGTTTCAGTGCATAATTCATTGGCCAGATTGCATTGGGCCAGTGGCAAGGCAGATGTGGAATGGAGCAAAACCACTCACCTCACATCTGGCTCCCTCAGAGGGAGGATTGGCTATTCCCATTCTAATTTCCATCAAGTCCTTAACCTCCCAGGGTGTTACTTGATTTCTCTTGGCTTTGCATGATCACGTTCCTGCTTCAGAGAAGGTGGGTGTGCTTGGAAGGTTGCAAATGAAAGAAGGGATTCCACAATCCCATTTGGGGGCACACCCACAAGGAGCTAAAGACTTCCCATTAAGCCCCCTTCCTAAGTTCTACCACCTCCTAATAGCACCAGGGGCTGAGGTCAAAGCCTTTATTAACACGTGAATCTTTGGGGCACTTATCCAAGCCATAGCCCCCTTGATAATGTGGGTTTCCTCCAGGCAGTTGAAGCCCTTGAAAAACAAACACCCGGATGAAGGAGGATTCTGACTTCAGACTCTAAACTGCAGCAACCATTCTCTGAGTTTCTAGCCTGCTGGCCTGCCTTGCAGATTTCGGATTTGCCAGTCCTCACAATTGTGTCAATTCCTTAACATAAACTTTCTCTCTCTCTCTCTGCCCCCAACTCCCTTCTCTCCATCTATATAATTTATGTCTCTATATACACATTGGTTCTGTTTCTCTGGAGAACTCTGATTAACACCATTCCTGGCTTGATCCAAAGCTCTCTCCCGCTTCTCTCGCCTTTGTTGTTCATCCCTCTTATGTTTCCTACCTAGTCACTTAAACCCTACTACTTCTAATTTTGTTTTGGTTGTATTTAGCAAGTGTATTCTCAGGATTGTAAAAATCAGAACACATACAGCCCAGGAGTCAGAAATTCCATACGTGTGAAACAAAGCCCCAAGTGATACACCATTCTAATAAATTCAGGTCTATTGTGCTAGAGGCCTTCCAGAGGTAAGACATAGTAACTTCCAAGGGCACAGGAAGAAGTAGTAGAATGGTTTCCATTCTGATTTTAAAATTGGTAAAGTTGAACCTGCAAACCATGCCTGGTAGGGTGACTAATGATTCACAGGATGGCCAGTAACGGGCCTTCATTTGAATTGGGTCGAGATTCACTACAACCACTTTGCCTTTCCTTCTAAAGAATAAATAGATCAAAAAGATCGGCAGCCACAATGATACCTCAATAAGGGCCTTGGGCTTCTGCCGTTATCTTTGATGAGAGAATTATAGCAGGACACAAGGACAATTTGGTTAGCAGCTGACTGGACTACTGAAGTGAGAAACATAATGCAAACTTCAAGAGGTAAGTTACTTTTTTTCAACCCAACAGTCTCAGATGGAAGAACAATGGACAAATGGGTAATAATCACAATCTAAAAACTATGATGAGCAAGAGCATGGGCAGGTTCTAGAGTGACATTTAATAGGGTAAAAAATAAGGTCTTGCACTTGAATCCAAAATACCAACTGCCCATATACAAGATGACGGGGGAAGGGAAGGTGGCTGGATTTTACTCATCCAAAGAGATAAGCTACAGTCCTTGGATGATGTCTGGGTGTCAAGCTGTTTGTAGATTCTGTTCTAGTCTGTGCTGTTACAAGTCCTCGGTGGGGCATTTTGCACGCTGCCTGGTCCCAGGCTCTAGCTAGGGTGAGAGAGCAGCCTTGGAAGAGAGCAGCTGGGGGGAAGAACATGGACGCATGGAGGCAAGACAGTGTAGCCATTGAGGGGCTGTGGACTGGGGGAAACACTCTTGATCCAATGTCTTTCACCTAGGAGCTGTGTGATCTTCGGCAATTTGACTTTTCTAACTCTTCATTTTCTATCCCATAATGACAACAATGCCCGTCTCATGAGATTGTTTTGAGGGTTAAAGCAGTTAATATGTGCAAAGCAAATTTTGGTACCTTGCTTAGCACATGGTAAATCCTTAATAGGTATTTGTGTTTAATATTAACTGAATGATGATGACTGCCTTCAAATATTTTAAGGTGCCTTATATGGAAGTGAAAACTGCTCTGGAAAACCTGCAGAAGGCACATGGAGGTTGCCCAGTCTTTTCTACCAAGCAGCATGGTCTGCAGATAGAAGTTGTGGTCATGCATGTTAGAGCAGGGCCTGGCAGGGCCACTATGGGGGTCACCTGGCAGGGCCACTATAGGGGTCAGATGCCTGTTGGAGGTGGCAACCTTTAGGGCCCCATCTAAAGTTAAGACTCTATCCTTCTAGTATTTGCTATTTTGGGTCCCCTCAGCCTAGAGGTACAGGACATTCACACCCATCCAAGCTCGGAAAATGTCAGCGAAACCATTGAAGACTCTCCTCTCAGTCACTCAATCACCCCATCATTCATAATTATACTCCAGTCTAGGAGAGGGGAAGCAAAGCTGAAGAGAGCTCTTAGGCTGCTTTGGAGACTCAGCGTGTGGCTGCCCAGGATCAAGACCCTCTTTTGTAAACAAAAATGACAAAAGAAAAAAACAAATACAAAGCCCCAGACAAGGCTGCCCAGGCCCTCCCGCAATGACACAATCAAATTTCAAAAGACCCAAGAAGCCCAGATCAGCACTTCTGAACATGACCTGTTGCACCTGGTGGGCACATCAGACCTGGCAGGGGAAGGTGGGAACACTGCCTCAGAGGCGTCCGCCTCACTCCCAGCTCCCCTGATAGGTGCTGGGTGGTCACTCTCCACAGGAAAGACAGATGGCACCAGAAAAGCTCTGTGAATAAAACTTTTAATAATGTACAGCAGAAATCGGACAGGCTCATTCTTATATTAAAACAAAAGATTTCCTATATTACAATTTATTTACATTTGCATACTGAAGAGGTAAAGTGTCTAAGTGGCTATTTTACAGTCCTTTCTAATAAAATGTACAAAAACAAACAGAAGTACCGAGAATGCCGTTCAGGGGCCTTGATGGCGACGTAAGAACGGGCTTGGACTTGGTCTGTGAATCCAGAATCCAGAGGTGCAGGTAGCCCTATGGATCAGGGTAGCCTCAGGGAGCCAAAAAACATAGCTTCGCTTTCTCCCCAATTCTCGCTGTGTCAAGAGTGGTGGGGGTGGGCATGGGCGCTTTTCCCAAGCTGCTCAATCTTCCCCAGAGGCAGAAGAGATGGACTGCATGTGTGGTGAGGCCAGAAGGGCCCCCTTGGTAGTGGGCTGGCGGCTTGGGAGTCACTGGTGGACGCATGTTGGCAGATCCCAGAGGCTAGTTGTGACCAGGGCAGAGAAGTCTAAGATTCCATCATCACCTGTAACCACCAAAGTTCTATTGCAGGGCTTATGGTAAGTGGAGGTCAGCAGGGGTGGGGAAAGAGGGTCCCCCTAATGACACAACTGATAGTCAAGGGAAATTAATTACAGGCCAGTAAATTGGCCCAAAGGATTACAGGAAGATCTTTAATGTAAGGAAAGCAGCGATGTATCAGGAAAATAAATTAGAGAGGATGGAGCACAGGGAGACCTAAGGCAGGGAAGTTCTGCCTTCTCCCCAGGCTGTGGCAGGGAACTGCTGGGATGAAGCCAAGGCTGCTGCATACATAACTGCCTCCCCTAAGGCAAGGTGGCTCAGAACAAATGCAGTGCTTTGGGGTCTCACCTGGGATTCTAAACCCCAGGGCTCACTCCCCAGCAGTGGTCTCTCTTTGGGAGGGGAGATACGGGGATCCTCTTTCCTCAGTGGTCTTCTTTAGGAACAGTAATTCCAGGCTCAAAATTCTCAGAACCAACCATGAAAACTTCTAGTCTCAAAGCAGCCACTCACTCACTCCATTAGCCGTTCTTTAGGGCTGAAAGAGCAACACCCAAGCCTGTGGAGTCTGCAGAGATACTGCCAGGCCCAGGCCAGTGCCGAGCAGGCACTCAGCCCACATTTGCTGAGCAAATGCCTGGACAGGGTACAATGAGTTGGATAATGCACAAAAGGCTAGGGTACTCATGGGAAAGGGGGTGGGAATAGAACAGAAGAGAGAACGAGTCCCCAGGGCAAAGAGGAAATCTCACTTCTGAGTGGGAACAGGCTCAGGTACAAGGACAAACATTTCCAGTGTGATTGAGTTATGTGCGTTTGGAGAGTTTTTTTGTGGTTGTTTTTTTAGGGATTTCTTTAAAAACAAATAGGTTGAGAGGTAATTGTAAAAGAGAGATGGTTTTCCTTTTATAAAACTTAACATTATTAAAAAAAGTTAAAATCCAGACCCTCCCAATAAAATAAAATTAAAATAAAACCACTCCAGTTAAAAGTTATGGCTTCAAAGTTATTATATACCTAAGATATGCTGACCAAATCACCACCCACAACCGTGCTTCTAGACTTCATTAAATACTATACTTAGGTTAAATAACATGTTCAGCTCAGGCTGTTCCCTTTAGTAGGGCCCCTGAGGTGGATGCAAATCTCTCATTTTCCCTCCACCCTGATCTGATAATCCAGTAAAAGGTGGCCCATGCAAATGCCTACCCCCCAACCCCAGACCCCCTCCCACTCCTCGCACCACCCTTCCCTTCCCCACCCAAACCCACCACCACCAAAAATATACACTGCAGTTTGCAGAATCTGGGAAGGGATAGACAGATGGGACATTCCAATCCAAGTCTCAAGATCAGCCTTCAGATTCCTTGGCCCTTCCTTGATGCTGTTGAGGACAATGCCCTTGGGCTGGCTCATTTCCCACGGCTGATGCTGACCACAACACCCAAGACTTCCACCAAGATTACTTCTCTGCCCATTCCTCACCTCCCTCACATTTTGACCCAAAAGCCTCTTCTGCCTTAGACAACTGGGCCAGCTTTGGTTCCAGTCCGAAATGGAGGAGAGCCCTGTGGACACAGGACGGGCAGAACAGCCTGCTGAGAAGGAAGGACCACTGTGGCAAGGGCTAGGGGAGGGAGGGACCTCCAGGCAGGGCACCAGGAAACTAGATGCTGCTCACTATGAACAGAGGCACCAGCACGCAGAGACGGCATGACAACCACCCCGGCCTGCACATGCACAGAAAGCTCAAGCAGGTAAGTGCGCACCGACAGACACACACATACACACACGTGTAAGGGCGTGGCATGGACCAGGCACAATGGGGGACACACCTCAGCACATGCACACGTGGCTGGACAGACAGGCGGCAGGTTGTCTCCACTGGCAGTCAGTCCCTCCAGATATCCGTGTGAGGAGAGGGGAGCACATGACTCAGCTGCCGGTGAGAGGGGCCATACTTTTGGTTCGTCTGGACATGGTAGTGCCCTATTGGCTGGTCTCTGGAGGAAGCCTCCAGTGCTGCTGAGCACTGGTCATGACACGGCTCCTCCTGGCCCCTCCCAAGCCACCCTTTCACCACTCCTGGCTACGTGCCAGCTGCGCTGGGTTTTGTGGACTTCCCATTGCAACCAGTTCGCATTGTGGCACTGAGTTCTCCATGCAATTCGCTTTTGGAGTCTCCGTGCCATCAGGAGGTAAATATAAAAGGTGTCTGTGTCTCAAACCCAACATGGGAGCAAGCAAGTCTCCCGGGCTCTGTCCCTCTTGCGGGCCAGGGCTCTTGGCCACAGAGGGCTGGGCAGAAACGAGAGGTAGGCCTCCACTGTACGCTCAACACGGCAGCTGCGTGTCATCTTTGCTGCCCAGGTTGTGTGTAAGAGAGAGAAGCAGGTTAGATCTTCACATCTTCCTGCACGCTGAGCTGTGAGAGGGTCTTCTTGATGCGCAGTGCGGTGAGACGGGCCGCACCATTAGCGTACCAGCATTCTCGCATCATCTTCCCCATCACCCGCAATGCCTGCATGAAGAGACCCAGGGCTGTCAACTTGATCATGACCTGGAGAAGCCTTTCTGATCTTTAGGTGCTGGCTCATTTCCATTTCCATGCTGCCTCACTGTCATGCTGAATCTGTTAGTACTCTTTTTTTTTTTTTTTTTTTCAGTGTCTGTTAGTACTCTTGTCCCTTAGGGAAATGCTTTGCAAGCTTTGCGCTCCACTGGCTTTTCCTTCCTTAAGGTACAGGCTATGCAGGGGAAGGAAAAAGCTGCAGCAAAAGGCCAGGTCTTTCAGTCTCACTCTCAAATAAACCAAACCAGGGCAACATTTTGGAAAGTGCTGCTCTGTAAGAAAGCCTCAGCTGAAATGTGAACTGAGTAATTCTGTTCTTAGGTGCAGAAACGCCCCCTAGTGGCTACACTCTTTAGTGGCAGAGCTGTACATTGAGGGAGCCAATGGACTGCATGGTGACTAGAGTTAACAATGCTGTGCCCAAGGCCAAGCATGGTGGTAATCATCCCAGTGACTCAGAAGGTGGAGGCAGGAGGATTGCAGGTTCAAGAACAGAGGCAGCCTGCATAATTTAGCAGGATCCTGTCTCAAAATTTAAAAAATGGCCTGTGGGTACAGATCAGTGGTAGAGTGCTTGCAAAATATGCTTGTGTGAGGCACTGGGTTTAATACCCCTGTACAGAAGGAAAAAAAGAAAAGAGAGAGAGAAAAAAAACAAAAAAGCAAAACCAAATAAACTAACCAATGCTGTGCCCAACACCCAAAATCTGCTAAGAGAGTAGATCCTGACTATAGTAATCCTTTCAAAACATATATGTACATAGCATGTATGTTGTTGCTGTTAGGTGCTGTTGAGTCCTATCCGACTCATAGCTGATCCTCATAAGGTTTTCAATGGCTTGTTGTTTCAGGATTGTTTTGGAAGTGGACTGCCACATCCTTCTCCCATTTTTGTGGTGCTGGGGATTGAATCCTGGTCCTCAGAAAGTGTGAAGCTGCACTCTACCAAGGCTGAGAATGTCTCTCAGTGGTAGAAGGCTTGCCTAGAAGGTGCAAGGCCCTGGGTTTCATCCCCAGTGTAGCCAAGTAGCAAAAAAAAAAAAAAAAAAAAAAAGGTTTCTTATGCACCTTCTAGGCAAGTCTTCTACCACTGAGATACACCCCCAGCCCATTTAATGGGTCTGACAGTTTCCAGTTTACTTTTTATTTCTGTCTCCTGTTGACTTCCTCCCTTATTTGTGTCTTAGAGGAGGAATTCTTTTTCTTCTTCGAGGCTATCACCTCCAAAGGGCATCCAGTAGTGATGAGGACAAATGACTCAGAGTCCCAAAAAGATAAGTATATAACAGCATATAACAATATAGGTTGATATACTTATCTGAAATGCTTGGGACTAGAAGTGTGGATTTTGGATTCTTTCAGACTTACGAATAGCTGCATATACATAATGAAATATAGTATGGGGAATGAGTACCAAGTCTAATCACAAAATTCATTTATATTTCACATTTTCTTATATACATATCCTAAAGGTATTTTTACGCATTATTTTAGTGGTCTGTATTTGACTGTGACACATCATATGAGGTCAGGACGTTCTTCACATGAGGTCAAGTCTGGAATTTTCCATTTGTGGCACTATGATGGTGATCAATAACTTTCAGATTTTGGATTTGCTGGTAAGGGATGCACTTAAGGGGTGTGCCTGGAGGTTGGTTCTATTTTTGAAAAGAACTTTTCTACAACAGAGAAATTAGGTAGATGGGAAAAGTCACAGGATGCTAGGAAGCTTCCTACCTCGTAACTCTGCCACCAATTGGGGATGTTGGGCCGAAGCTTCTGGTCACAGACGACCTTTCGCATTTCTTCAATGGAAGGGTCAGAGGGCACTAAATCATAATATGGCAGCTGATATTCTTCATGGACTCCTGAAGAAAAGAAAATATCTACCTGAATTATCAACTGAAGAAGACAATACACCAAAACCAACAAGAACATTCATGCTCTGATCTGTAAATGCTACTTCCCACTAAGGTGAACTAGGCCTCCTTGAAGGACAGTGATTCTAGGAATGGTACAAGAAATAAACAACAGCAGAGCCAGGTACAGTAGTGTAGGCCTGTAACCTCAGCACTCAGACAGGAGGATTATAGTTCAAGGTCAGCCTGGGCTACATAATAAGACCTTGTCTCAAAAAACAAACAACCAAACGAACCAACCAAAATATCCCAAAAACAAACATGCGAGAGTAGCTAGAAACATCTTTTTTCGTAACAAAAAGCCTAGAAATTATCAAAGACTATTGGGGTCACTTAAAAAGCTCCCAACTAGCCAAAGATGAGAACATACTTTTTAAGTAATAAGACTAATACATTTGATGGAAACAAATTCCTCCCCCCGCCCTCGTCCTCCTCCTCCTCCTCGTCGTCGTCGTCGTCGTCGTCGTCGTCGTCGTCGTCGTCGTCGTCGTCGTCTTCTTCTTCTTCTTCTTCTTCTTCTTATTATTATTATTATCATCATCATCATTATTCTTTTGTGGTACTTGGGGTTGAACCCAGGGCCTCATGCATGTTTTGCAAGTGCTCTATCATTTAGCTATACTCCCATCCCATTTTTTATTTTTCATCTTGAGACAGTGTCTCATTAAGTTACGCAGGCTGCTTCTGTCTTCGAACCTGTGATTCTCCTGCCTCCACCTCCCAAGTTTCTGAGATTACAGGAGTGAGCCACTGCACCTGGCAAAATGAATTATTTTTAAATCCATCAGTTCATAATGAGTCTAAAAAGAGAAATCTTAGTCACCTTTTGTGAGATATTAGGAATGAACCCATTATTGTGAAAATGGTTAATAAGTGGAAAGAAGTATTTTTCCTGCTTTTCCTTATCAAACTGTATATCCTGGTAACAAATAGAAAATTTGAGGAAGTTTCACTTCAAAGAAAAAATACAGCTAACTTGTGGAAGATTAATGAAATCAGAATGCTGGTTTTGTTTGTTTGTTTTGGCTTAGTTAGTTTGTTTTTTTTAAACCTCAAATGAATCTGGATTTGGACAATGATTATCCTGGCTATCAACAATACAAAAAGAGACAGAATTGACACTATGTGCTTTGTAACAGAAGTAGAGAGTAACGTCTAGGAAGCAATCTGCCCCACTCCTCATGATTCTAGCTGCTACATCTAACTACCAATTCACAGGAAATAGCAGGAAAAGTACAATATGTGAACTCCATAGGAGGCAATCAACAAAATCTAGCATAGGAGAAACTTTACAGGACAACTGACTTGGATTCTCTAATTAAAAAAAAAAAAAAAAAGAGCCGGGCGTGGTGGCGCACGCCTGTAATCCCAGCGGCTCGGGAGGCGGAGGCGGGAGGATCGCAGGTTCGAGACCAGAGGCAGTCTGCGTAACTTAGCGAGACCCTGTCTCAAAAAGTAAAAAAAAAAAAAATGGGCTGAGGTGCAGCTCAGTGGTCCAGCACTTGCAGAGCATGCAGGCGCAAGGCCCTGGGTTCAACCCCCAGTACCACCAAAAAAAAAAAAAAAAAAAAAAAAAAAAAAAAAAAAAAAAAAAAAAAAAAAAAAAAAAAAAAAAAAGAAAGAAAGAAAGAAAGAAAAAATGGGGGCAGGGGGACCTATAGTCTAAAAGAAACCTCAAAGGTATATATCAACAAACTGCAGTAACAGACAATATTTGTACCCTGATTTGAACAAACTGTTTAAAGAAATTAAAGTGATAACTGGGGAAATCTCAATACTGACTAGATGTTAAATGATGTAAGAAATTAATGTTCATTTTTTCCCTGTAATCCCAGCACTTGGGAGATTGTGTCAGTTGGATTGAGACTCCCAGGCCAACCAACACATTTTTTTCTCACATCTTTTTCCAAAAAAGAAAAACAAAAAAACAAAATACAAAAAAACAAACAAAAATCCCTCCTGTCTTGAGCTAATGGGAGAGATTTTAAAACACAGAATTTGACTTGGTAATTATCGAAGTGGTAGTTAAGAGCCTAAGCTCTGGCCTCAGCCTGCTGGAGTTTGAATTCTAGTTTACTAGCTGTGTGACCTTGCACAAATTGTCTAACCTCTCTCTGACTCATTTTTTTACCATGTAAAATGATGATGATAATAGCTTCTACCTTTATCCTTCGTAAGTTTGTAGTGAAGACTGAGTTTATATACTGCCAGTAATGAATCAACATATTATATACTTAGCCCCAATTTCTGGATGTTACAAGAAACAAAAAATGAACTTGTTCACAGTTTAAGATTTGTATGACTTGATTTCTCTCTTCTCTTCCTTCCTTCCTTCTCTCTTTTTTTTTTTTTGTGGTAACTGGGATTAAATCTAGGGCCTTGTGCATGCTAGGCAAGATCTCTACCACTGAGCCACACCACAAGGTTCTTTTTTTTACTTTTATAAATTTTTGGAGACAGGGTCTTGCTAAGTCTTGCAGGCTGCCTCTGGTCTTGAATTCGTGATCTTCTTGCCTCAGCCTCCAAAACTGCTAGGATTACAGATGTGCATCATGGCATCCAGTTCAGGTATTTATCTGTTTTATCTGAACATACTGATCAAAATTTAAGAGGTACAATTCCATGAATCATACCTGGACACCTCCTCCACTATTTGCATCTTATTACACACATCATAGACGGAAGAGTATAGTAATAGACAAAAAGGTTCTGCTGGAAGATTTACCAGTTATTTTTAATTCAACCACTTCCACTGCTCTGGGATCTCTTTCATCAGAGATAAAAGATAAAAGGTTGAGGCTCTAGAGGTTCTTGAATTTGATCATGTGGCAGAATACTTGTAGGTCACCATAAAATACCAATATAAACTGATGATTAGTGTGATTTCTGTCAATCTAATGCTATCTTTCACTGGGTTTTGACATGAATAAACAACTGAAATGCCAAAGAATTTTTAAAAGTTATGGCAGAAAAGATTCATTTTCTAATTCATCTATATATACCTACAGATTTAGAAATTACCACTATTACTGCAGTGACAAAACATCAGGGTTTCCCAGGAACATGGCTAAGAACATGGGTGGAGAGCCAGTGGTGTATCAGGACATACCAGCTCTAACTGAATCTCTACCAGCTAATAATAAAGGTGATATGGTTAAAAAAAAAAAAAAAAAAAAAAAAGCCACAGGAGACCTGTAGGATGATTATCACAAAGTAAAACATTATTCAATAAGCTGGGGAGTCAACATGTCCTTAGCACAGCTGCTTCCAGGGCTCTACATCCTAGATTAAAAAATTTAACCTAAGTGTGACTCAGGCTCTGGCACTGGATATTTGTAGGTTGTAGAGAAAGGGGGCAGAGAAACACCAGCACTCTCAGGTGACATAGGCTGGAACCAGAAGCAGAAGCCAAAGGTAAAAATGAAAGATACCTCCAGAATTGCATCTTCGGGCAATCTCCCAATATACAAGCCCGAGGGCATAGATATCAGCACATTTAAAGGAGTCAAAGTGTTTCATATTAATGGTTTCATCAAGTACTTCAGGAGCCATGTATCTGCAACAGTAAGAAAAACAAGGTTAGGCACAGAAGACAACTGCTCCCTTTAAATCAAAACACTAATTCAGGGTCCCTCTAACTGCGGGAGTGGAAGTCAGTCCTTGTCTTCACTGCACCTCTGTTTTAGATCAAAATGTATAAACACATCCGCATAGATCTGGTGGTAATAGGCTACTTATAAGTAAAGTATATCTTTTTTTGAGATAGGGTCTTGCTATGCAGCCTAGGCTGACCAGGAATCCTCCCACCTTAGCCTCCAAAGTGCTGGGATTACAGGTGTGCACCAAGCACAGCTGTAGCTTTTATTTTTTAGCCATTAAAATTTATTTATTAAGCCGAGTGCAGGGGCACATGCCTGTATTCCCAGCAACTCAGTCCTAGCATGTGCAAGGCCCTGGGTTTAATCTCCATTTAAAAGAAAAAGAAAAAAAGGCACATATATGTAATCTCAGCATGTGGGAGGCTGAGGCAGGAGGACTGACACGCGTTTGAGGCCAGCCTGGCCTAACAGGAAGACCCTGTCTCAAAAATCCCAACAAAACAAAACAAAATCTCCCAAAATTAAACAAAAAAAGATTTCTTTATTGCAACCTATTTTGATTTCTTGGCAGATGTTGCACTGTGGGCCATGTGGGCAGTGACAGTACATATCATCTGGTTGCTACTGGAGCCTTTCACTTTATTGAATATAGCCACAATGAAGGCCTGAGCTTATATTTCATTCTGAACTTCTTTTGTTATTTTACCTGATTGCAAACAGGTAAAAATTACTTCTAGAGGTGATTAAAGTCACCCTTTTAACTTTTAGTAGTATTTATGAGTTGTTATGATTCAAGCCACCTCACCTCCTATGATAATAAGGGGATCACCTCAGGCCCAAGGGCTAGGTAGCTGCAATCATACAGGTCAAAAGAACAAAAAGCAGCAGCATAATTTAGCAAAATTCATTTAGATTCAGCACACTGTCCCGTCTCTTCTATCCTGTTAAAGGCAACCCCACTTCCATTTTATGAAGTAAATCACTATTCCTTCACTTCTCAATGTAGCAGCAAGCAGGTCCACAGTACAATTTCCATTCTAGATTAGCTCTTTTCTAGCTTGGTAAAACTGGTCTCCAGGTTGGGTGTGGTGGCGCACGCCTGTAATCCCAGCAACTGGGGAGGCAGAGGTAGGAGGATCCCAAGTTAGAGACCAGAGGTGGTCTGCATAATTTAGCAAGACCATGTCTCGAAAAGTAACAATATGGGCTCAGGGTGCAGCTCAGTGGTACAGCATTTGCAAAGCATGCAAGCATAAGGCCCTGGGTTCAACCCCCACCACCATAAAAAAAAAAAAAAAAAAAAAGGAAAAAGAAAAACCCTGTCCTCTAAACCCCAAGCAGAACATACTCCCTGTGTCCTCTGGGATCTCCACACAAACCACCTTTTACAATGCAATATTCCCCCTTTTCCCCAGCACAGCCCAGTGTCTATCCCTCTCCCAAATTCTGTTCTAAATTTCTTCTTTACTGTCTCCTACCCCCCCATCCATCAACACCAGTTATACACAGTCCTATATGGCTGTTTACCTAGCTCTTGTGTCTGTTAGATAAAACTGTGTAGCATTCTAATAAGGGGAATGGGTGTTTGATTCAACATTCAGGTGCCTGAAAGAAAGGACCACACTTCCTTTGTCTATATTTCCTCCTGTGCACATGGAAAGGGCATACATGGGATACTCCAGACAAGCTGGTGAGTGAGGGCAGAAGCCTGGGGCCTTCCTACCGTTTGGTTCCCACTCTTTGATTTGGGGCAATGTCAATGGTGTCGGTGACTGCATCATGACGGACAGCCAGCCCCAGGTCTGCGATAGCACACATGCCATTTTTCTTCACCAGTATGTTCTTTGACTTTAAGTCTCGATGAGCAATTCCAGGCTTCCCTGGCAGAGACAAAACCAGGGATCTTTAAAGAAAGATGGTGTAAACGTTAAAAGCATAGACTCTACAGCTAGATTGTGTGGGTTCAAGCCCTGGCTTTGGCTCCTATGACCCAGTGTCTGCATGGGTACCTGAGTCTTCTCATTCATACAATGTACAGTACGTATTCCATGGGAATGTGATGAGGAGTAAATGACTGAAAAGGCCGTGGGTATTAGCTAATGTTACTATTAATACAACTACCACTTACCATCCCTGAAGAGCCAGGTGGAGAAATGCTTAAGAATTCAGAGAAGTCCTGGCTTCAGAGTCAAATAGGCCTGCAGACGGGGACTGCCAACATCAGCATGAGGCTAGGAACAGGACTCAACCATCATGGCTAGTTTCCTACTGTGCCCAACAAGAGCTGTTACCCTGGCCAACCAGGCATCCAGGATCACACCTGCCACTGGGACAAGCCTAGATGCTGAGCTGATGACATTACAGTCAACGAGCAAAAAGGATCCAGGTTTTCTTCCTCCAGCAAACCTTCCTAGGTTGCTAGAGCCAGTATCTCACCACTACAAAGTCTACAAGCCAACATCCAACATCCAATCTGTGACGTTACTAAGCCGATGCTCCTGGTTTCTCTTTTTAGTTCTATTCTTTTACATGCGTACTATGTGCATTTGAGATGCTTACTCCTTAGCAAAGAACCATGCCACATCACTGACAAATAACTGAACAGTGATGTTACAGGATTCCCTGGGGGCAGGGGGATGTTCTAGAGACAGTTGTGAGGAAAGGACCCTGTTCATCTTTTGTTCTTGCTCAAATATAGTTCAAATCTCTGTCCCTTAGGTTAAACTATAATTCTTGCATCCCAGCCTCAATTTTTTCAATGAAAAGGAGTTCTAGGAAACAAACCAGGCTGGACAGGCTTTTAGTCTATCCAACTTCCCTACTCCTTGGCTAGGTCTACTCACCTTGAGTGCCCACGATCTCCATATGCAGGTGTGCCAACCCACTGGCTGCAGATAGGGCCAGCTTAATCATACCCTCGATGGTCACTGTGTATCGGTTAAGATAATCAAACAGGGAGCCATGCTCATGGTAGTCAGAGACAAGCCACAGCTGAGTCCAGGTGCCATTATCTGCAGAGAACACAGATGATTTCTAGAACAGGCTTGACTTAACTATCCATAAGGAAGAGTGTGTGCAACACAGGATCCAGGCAGACCCTGAATTTACATTTCTTGCCTACGCACCTCCTGATGTTCCTTTCACCCAGCTCATCACAGTCCTGCAGTGAGGTCAGAGAAATGGTACCTCTCTCCTAAGTTGCTCCCTTATTCCTTTTAGGTGGGATGTATGGTAATTCTGAATAGTATTTCATTTTTCTGCCAAATGTGAAATGTGAGGTACTCAGGAAAGAGAAAGCATATGCCTAGGGAAAACAACAGGATCACCAGTTGCAACACTACTTTTGATCCTGACAAGACTCACTCATCTACGCCAGATCCACAATGGACTGCACCCACTTGACAAGGAGGAAAGCCTCAGAAGTCCTCCTCTGTGCTCCGGTGACCCTCTGAACACAGCCTAATCACAGTCTCTATCTCATCTGTAATGTTTTTCTTCAGGCTGTTGCTCTCATTAGGTGAGGAGCGCTCTGTGAGAGCAGGAAAGATCTCCATTATGCATTACTGTATTATAGCCCAAAAAATACTTCCAAATATTCCCAGAGAAGCCATCCTGCTCTTTAGACAAACAATGGAAGATGGGTAGCATACACTGTATTTTCTTTTATACAGGGGGCAGTGGGAAAGGGGGTAGAGAAGGAGGGAAGGAGAAAAAGAAACACCAAAAGCCAGAAATCTAATTAAACTATGCTGCTGTCACTAGGAAGACTGGAAATTGGATTGAGAGCTCCTGAATTCCAGGCTGGCGCAAGTTCCAGGGCACCATACTAAATATATCACGGCAAAAAAGGCAAGAATAAAAGAGTGCGATTTTTCTCCTTCCCTGGCCCTAATGTGGGTTTCAACAGCCAGATCCCTACTCACACTAGCTGCCAGAATCAATAAAGGGAGTGGCCGCTGGCCCAAACCTTGGCTTCTCTTATCACAAACAAGGGCCCCATCCAACACTCAGTTTCCCACACTCTGAGCAGTCACCAAGTCCTGAAGACCCTGATAAGTTAAAAATGAAGATAGGTTTTGATCATTTCAAATGTACGTTAAGATGTAAATTTTATCAAACGGTGATGCTATTTTAAAGAGCAGCAGCTTACTCAGAGGCAGTAACATACTTCCTGTTCCCTTGTATCCAAATCCAAGATTCTTGAGGTTGGGGGCAGCTGGGGCCATCACCAACCCCCACAACAATGTGAAGAATGAGCAATCTGCTGTTGTTTCAGGAACAAAATCCAAATGCTTAGCGTCTTCTAAAGGCTTTGTAGACACTAATTTCTAAGTCACTATGCCATGAAGCAAGTTCTGTCACAAATTGCCAGAGACTCTTCTGAAATGTGACCCCAGTCCCCTCATGGCCTTATTTTCCAGGTGCACCATCTGTGAGGTGACTGTTCTTTCTCCTCCCAGGAGCCCTGTGAGGGCAGGATCTGTGTCTTGTTTTTATGTAATCCAAGCAACTGGTACAGGTCTTGGCTCACAGTGGTCAATAATGTGACTGAATTAGTGAATGCAATTCCAATTAACACCCCTATCTTCAAAATAAAATACAATCCTTTCCAAAAGTCCTATCATAACCTGGCCTCTGCCTCGCTCTCCACACATCTTTTGCAGTGACACAGTAATCCCAAATTCCTAGCAGGGTCCCAAACACACCTAACCTTTGCACATGCCTGCACGGCTCTTCCCACTGATTTTTCTTTCTGACGAATGCTTGCCACCTTGGTCTCAATCAAGCTCAGGTGTGACACACCTCCAACTGGTGCTCACTAGAACAGCTTGTGTTTGCCTTCTATAATCAATCATTAGTTAACCAGTGAGATCCTCAAAAACAGGGACATGCCTGGGCACAACCAAGAGACAAAACTAAAGCAAGAAAAGAGGGACAAGGATGAAAAGAGAACCCTCAAGTACAGGCCACACAAAAAGCTCAGCCTTATGGCTACCAGGTGACATTCTGGGGACAAGCAGGTCTTTGTTCTTCCATGGCTACTCCACTACCAGTGGACAGAATGCTGTTTATATCACAGAGTGTGGACCGCACACTTTTGTGTGGTTAATCTTTCCTGTCAAGGGTGAGACAATTCCTTACTAAAGTAATTTTCAAAATAAACTTACTAGAGCCCCTACACTGGAGGTGAGCTTGAGAGAGTGTCAAGGAAGAGAAACTGAGTGGGTAGGGTAAGGGCATATCTTATTTATCTGCTTGATAACTTGTGTTTCTGTGTAAGTTCTGAATGGCAGAGAAGGCTCCACATCTTAGGAAGGGTATGAAAACTATTACCTTATTCAGACATTCTTTCCATGGGTAATAATTATTGAAGCAATAGAACTGTGTACCATCCCAGAGTCTAATTTTTCCAGTCATTCCTCCATCTAGGAGTGCTATTGGCTTTGGGATACCCTGTATCCCAACCCAGTCCTTTACCTTTATTATCAGCAGCAATAAATCCAAGGATGTTTTCATGGCGCAGCATAACTGTCTGGTATATCTCTGCCTCCCGGAACCAAGATCGTTCTTCACGAGAAGAGAAAATTTTCACAGCTACATCACCACCCCTCCAGCGGCCACGCCACACTTCCCCAAACCGGCCCTTGCCAATAATCTCTTGTAAAACGATGGTTCGGGCCACTGTGCGCTGGACAAAAAGGGGTAACCCTGTGGGCCAAAGAACAGAAAGAAACCTGACATTGTGACTTTGCTAAACTTTGGAACTCCCACAGTCACTTCTCTGCTGGCAAGGCTCTCAACACAGTGTCTCCATTTGACACTGCTCCATTAGCCACGGGAGCTGCAGCTGGCCCTGCAACAAATACATCTAGGTAGTTTACCTGCAGGCTGAGCCAGGCGGCAAATGGGAGTGAGTGAACACAGAAAGAAAAATGCACATAATTAGCTGCTCCCTAGCAAAGAATTTCTCTTTTAGTTAGTATGGATGACAGATTTGAATGTAAATGTTTGTCCAGATTTACCAACTCTGCAAACCAGCCACCTGCAGGCCAGCCCACCCACATCTGCTTTATTCTGATGGAAACAGGAAGAGGGCAGAAAAGATCAAAGTGAGGTCTTCAGTGCCTGGAGCCACCATCTGGCCATTCTCCTGATTAGCCACTAGAGGGTGGTGCTGTATGGCCCATGAAAGCAGATCTGTGGTCAGGGCACAGGGTTCCCAGTTCTCTATACAGAGATCAAAAAACTCCACTCACAGTAGGTACTTCCCATACTAATTCTAAGATTCATTTCACTGTCTTTGTAGGACTCGTTATTGCTTCACTTTACTCATTCGGTATCTCCCTATGTATCAAATCATGTCTACCATCATGACTGACTCTTAACCTCTCCCACTCCCTCCCCAGATCAAATAATAACTGCTATTAATCCCTATGTTTGGTGGATGTAAACTCTTTACTGTGTGCTTACTATTCATGAGGCTGTATGCTAAGGGCTATATATAAATTATGTCATTTCCTTATAACCACTGTAAGGTAGGCAGTTATCCTCATTTTACAGATTAGAAAACTAGTAAGGTTTAAAAAAAGAACATTATGTAACTCATTCAACATGCAGTTAAGTGGCAAGGCAGAGATTAAAATCTAAGACTATCTTACTCCACAATCTATGCTTTGAACGACAACAGTATTGCTGTTATTAGGTGCCATGAAATTGGTGTCTGACTCATAATGACCCTGCGTGCAATAGGTGAAACAGTATTGTCAGTGCTTCTCTGCTGTTCATAGGGTTTTCGATGGCTGATTGTTTTTTGGGAGTGGGCTGCTGGGTCCGTCTCCCAAGCCTACAGCACCTGGTGTTCCCAGGCAGTCTCCCATTCAAGTACTAACCAGGCCCGACCCTGCTTAGCTTGTGAGATCTGATGGGATCAGAAACCACAGTGGTATGGCAGCAGGCTACAACAGTAGAGAGCCACCAAAATGCTTTTCAAATTAGACCCCTGCTTCCTCTCCATCCCCTGTGCCCTGTTGTACTCTGGCCCTTCTTTTAAAGACTCAGCTTGTCTTTCTGCCTCATCTCACCCTGCTCTTGCCCTACACACCCACACACTGCCTGTCTCACCCCACCCTTTCTAACAGGAGGCTGGTAAATGAATGAATTCATCCTCCACACCACTGCCAGAATTCCTTCCAAAGGAAAAAAATGAACATTCATTTTTCCATGTGAAAACTTTCAGTAGATGTCTCTTATCTAAAGGACAAAGTACAGCCCCCAAGGTCCTTTATCATCTAGGACAACCTGTCTTTTCTTACCACATAGCATAGGCACCATACTGGTCTCCTATCATAAGTCCTTAATCATACCATGAACTTTCATCCCTTTTTGTCCTTTTATTCAAGGTGTTTTCTGTGGCCTAGAATATTCCCTGCCCTCTCATCCCTCTTAAAAAATCCAACTCATTCTTCAAGACTCCCTCAAATGCATCCTCCTCTATAAGATTTTTCTTAACAATCCCAGTCTCTTCTATCCAATCTTGGGTCATCTTCGTTTTAATTGTTGCTCTCAGAGGGTATTCAGCATACAGTTGTTAAAATGAATTGGAAGTCAAATAAGCAGCATGAATTTATTATTTTAAAAACCATATTATTGCTGTGCATGGTGGCACACGCCTTTACTCCTAGCAACTCGGGAGTCTAAGGCAGGAGGATCACAAGTTTGAGGCCAGAGGCAGCCTGACTAACTCCCTGTCTCCAAATAAAAACATATAAAATGGGCTGGAGAATACAGCCCAGTGGTAGAGTACGTGCAAAGTATGGCAAGGCCCTGGGTTCAATCCCCAAATATTATGAATCAATCAATCAATAAATAAAAATCTGACATCTAGGAAGCTCTGCGCGTTCTGCACTGAGAATGAGCTAACCCACCCAGTGAGAAATGGTCATTTACCATTTTACGCCAGACAAACCAAATAACTATTAAATAAACCACTATGCCTCCTCAGCCTGAGCTGGTCCTGGACCTGAAAAGCCCCCAGACGTTGAAGCCCCTCTCTTCCCACAGCCAAATCAAGACAGAGTCAGCCAACCACTGCCCTACCTCTTTTGGCAAAGAACAAGCCATATATTTTCTCTGTTTCTAAAAATATGCAGCTTTTAAATATATTCATCATTTTGGTGCTCTCTACTGCCGAGCTTAATAAAGGCGAAACCACTGACATTCAGAAGATGTCACAGCTCACAGTATTCTCTGTGTTCAAGGAGGAATGTCTGGCCGTGACTGATGGTATAACTTCCCTAAAGAACAACAGTCTGTCCCATGGCAGGGGAACACAGAAACACACAAGATTCTCACAAGTAAGACCTGTGTGTTCTAGCCAGAATGTCAACACTGACCTTTGTGGATGAATCCTTCTATAAACATGGAATACAACTGCTTATCTTTGTTAAAAAAAAAAAATCTCTTCTGCGGTCATGACCACATCTAATACCTAGGTGAGCTATTCCCTGAGACCTGAACAGCCTCAATTCCCTACATCCAGGGCTTCAAACCCATGAATAACTAGGTTCAGGTTTGGGTGCTGATTCAATATGTTAAAATTTAGAGGGTTTGGGTTTCAATCTTACATGTACATAGCAGGACTTCAAACCAAACCCAAATCCTCAACCTGTTCAGTTCAAGCATTAAAAAAAAAAAAAAAAAATTTCTGAACCTTAACCCAGTGAAAAATTGGGTTTAGGTTCAGTTTTTATTTTAATTTTGTACTGGGGGGCAGAACCCAGCATTATACACATGCTTTGCAAGCGTTCTGCCACTGAGCTGCACTCCCCATCCCCTTTTCTATTTTTTAATTGAGACAGGGTCTTGCTAAATGCAAGCTGCCTCTGGCCTTGAACCTGTAATCCTCAAACCTCCAGCCTCTACCTCACTCCTGCCTCCATCCTCCTGGGTTGCTAGGATTACAGGCATGTGCCACCATGCCCAGCTAATTTTTTTATATCATTGTTGTTGTTGTTAGGTGCCGTCGAGTCGGTCTCTGACTCATAGCGACCCTCACAGGGTTTTCAATGGCTGTTTCGGGATTGCCTTGGGAGTGGATTGCCAGGTTCTTCTCCCATTTTTGCGGTGCTGGGAATTGAATTTGGAACCTCAGAGACTGCAGCGCAGCGCTCTACCCACTGAGCTAAATCCCAGCCCTTTATATCATTAGCTACTTAAAATTTTTTTAAAAAATTGAAAAAAAAAATTATTAATCTACACGATTAAAAATTTAAACCCCAAACCTGAACTGAACCCTCTAAATCTTAATATATTGAGCACACATCTGAACCTAAATCCATTTTTTCACAGGTTTGAAGCTCTGCCTCCATACTAAATTCTAGTCTTGTACCAAGGCCCAGTGTTGGATTCAAAGTCTTCATCTAAGAAAGACTCAGAGAACAGCAGGCACTGCAGGAAATGGTGTCCATGTTAGGCTGGAAACTCAAGCTGCCTTTATGAGAACTCCCACCAAAAAGCCCTTGGGTAATGGTATAAGTCAATGATTCACCAAATCCCAACTCTAAACTTTACTCAATGTCCTTAAATTCCCCTTGTGGCTGCTCAGAGATCAATGATTAGCTGTCAGCACTCACAGGAATCTGGCACTCTTTTGTTTCTCAAAAGAGGTCCTTAAACTGAGCACTCCACTGCTCAGGTGGGACCAGCTCAATTTTCATAGATGTATAGCTACAAGCATTGAAGAGAGGCAGGGCTTTTGCAACAGAGAATTTTGCACTTCACCTCTGGAATCTAGGGAATGAAGGATTTTCTGTGAAGCCATTATCATATCTTATTACATGACAGACTCCAAAAGAAGGAGAATTATGAAACCACATGACTCAGTGCTGGTAGAAACAAATGCAGGCCCCCTGGCCTTCCTCATAAACACGCTCTCCTGCTGGGAAACAGTCACGAGGGCCAACAGACAAAATGCCTGAAGAACTCAGTACCTGAGCCAGACCCTGATGTGGAAAGATCGTAGACAAGATCCTGGAGCGTCTTGTCTTTGGAAAGACACATCTCACATGAGGGATCTTCCATGTCCAGTCTCTGGCGGTTGTGATAGACACGCTGATGATAGTTAATGACAAGGAAAACAATGATGATGATGAGAAACAGGAGGAAGACTGGGCCGGCAATAATGCCTACCAGCTCCACTGGGCCCCACATGGAAGGGTGCTCAGGCTCCTTGAGGTGACCTGGATCAAATGAGAGAGGGGAAGGAAGGAACATAGAGTAAAAACAAGGGAAGGCAGTAAGCCTTACTTATCCCCACCCTACCCTTAGGTGAAAAAGACCCCTACAGTCTGACTCATCTGACCTCTCTGGTCTTCCCAGGCTAGCCCGTCTGCCCAGATGCCCTCAAATGCCAACTTCTTTAGCTGACGTATCCCTCCAACAGTTAAACCAAACCTACTTTGGAACTTTACAGCACATCAAGAGTCTCATCTCAGTCTGCAGACAGATGTCAGTTTCTAGTCTCCTCTAGGCTCTGTTCTAGTCTCTCTCCAGTTGTTGTTGTTGTTGTTAGGTACCATGGAGTTAGATCTGACTCATAGCCACCCTAAGTACAGCAGAAAGAAACACTCCCTGACACTATGCCATGCACAGGATCTTTTTATGTTTGAGCCCATTGTTGCAGCCACTAATTGGTGGACCTGCACAGGACAGAGTATAGGACTTCATCATGATTACCATCCTTTTCTAATTTTTGTCTCCACATCTGACCAACCCCTTCCAGATCAGTCCCACATTCCCTATGGGGATTCTTACCTGGCTCTGCTGATGGTTGCTCAACCACAACTCAAAATGCAGCTGGCACCTCTGAGACTAACTTGAAATTCAAACCTGCCTCTCTGATCTATAAACCTCCCTCTAATCTATAAACCTGACTTGGGAGAAACCCCAAACCTTGTTACCTCAGGGAGCCTCCAAAAGGCACCTTTACCTATCATCGAGCCAAGGGATTAGGGAAGAGCAGAGAAGGATGAAAGGACAGGGTGCCCTACCTCCAAGGTAAGCCAAGAGTCCATCAAGAGCGTCCACTCACCACTGGGCACCCTGAGGTCGATCTTGTTGCAGAAGTCAGTATAGCAGCAATGGGTGTTGCGCAGATCTTCTGAGCTCAGGCAGTAGAAGGGCTTCCCAGCGGGGACCAGCTCCACTTTGGGGATGCAGGTGCGCACATGGTGTTCCATCCCATCCAGGTTAAAGATGGAAACCATGCAGGCCCCATCTGTTTCACACGTGTAGTTGGCTTGTAGGCAGCTGGTGCATGCACACAGCAGAGCTGCAGGAAATTTGGGAGCAGACACAGACAACAATGGTGAGATTTTTCCCAGGTCCTTTTCCAGACTTAGAATATAATCCGTTAGCACATTTTATGCTCCTAAATAAAGAGCTCTTACAGAGATGGGACCAGAAAGATACTTCAACTGGCCACAGCTATCCTACTGTTTATTCTGCTCACAAAGTGTCATAGGCTCGCTCCCCACTCCACTCAGTGCCCAGTCCCAAGCCTATGAGAGATGGAGGTACTATCTTTCTGTTCAACTGAAGTGTTTGTGGGAGGACAACCTCTTCCCTTTGGGGAATGGAAGGCACAACCCGCCTCCATGCCACTCAAAACCACCCAGGACTCCTTGGAGGTAGCATCATCCCATCTCCACTCTCAGGCACCAAACATTCTCAGTTTCCTGAATTCAGTGTGCATGCTCTCGCACTTTATTTTGCTGTGATACTTTGTTCCTGCCTAATTTTTACAAACAGGAGAAGGACATGGCAATCCACTTGCAAAGAAATCCTGAAACAATCAGCCAATGAAAAGCCTATGAGGGTTGTTATGAGTTGGACCTGACTTGATGGAACCGAACAACAACAATTTTTACAAATTCTTCAAAATTCTGCTCAAATATCACTTCCTTTGAAAGGCTTCCTAACCTGATCACTCCATTATCATGTTCTCCCTTTAGTCCATGTTAGGTAGCCCTGTCATGAGAGCCATTTTCCAAAGAGGCAAAATTTTAAAGTGCTCAATAAATTTAACCCATCCCAACAGACCCCTGGATAGCACTTAACACACACACACACACGCACACACGCACACACACGCACACACTTTTTCAAATAGGCAGCATACACAATCCCCTCTAGGACAAATGAGTTTTGCAGGCTATGTATCATACATAAATGTGTGCCACGGGTAGGAAATTACTGTAAATGAATTTGGCGCCTCTGAAAGCTGTTCAGCAGCCCTGGAATCTGCAATCCTTTATTTATCTGACGAACAAGAATAGCACAGACAGCAGCAGTTGGTTCTCCCCAGCACTGTCTCCCACAAGCCTAACCTGGCCCTGACCTCCTGGGGATGGGCAGGAATGTTGCTCTGGCCACCAGAGTACTGAATCTGGGAACTACAGTACCGCAAGAGGCACTCATCCACCAGGGGCAGAGGTCAGGGCCGCAAGCCTCAGGTGGCAAACTAAGTGAGCACTCTGGGGACCCAGTGGGAGGACATGCACAGTAAAGCTCCAAAGCAGAGATGCTTGGGATCGGTCCCATGAAAGCCATCCTGTCTGAACTCCCTGTTTAGGCTGTACAGAATTTATCTCTGACTTTTCCTCTAATACTCTAGAAGCCATCTACTGGCTTTTCAAATCGGGAGAGAGAGACTAAATATCTCAGTGTCCAACTTTTCCTGCCCCAGGCTGTCTATAAATGAGACAATCCTTTGCTATTCCCATTTGAGAAGATAAGGACAGGTAGTGCCCACAAGTACGCAAGGTGGTGTAGACATACACTGCATAGCTTGTTTTGTGTTTTGTTTTTCTGTTTTTTTTTTTTTTTCACAGTGCTTGATCAGATCCCTATCTCCTGAGAGAAATTCCAAAACATGTAGCTACCTGCTGAAGAGTTTGGGTTGTGTTATTTCTTAAAGGCATAAAGTTTAAAGTAGGTGTGAGAGTAGGATCCAACCATAAAAGAAATTTTAACAGCAAGTTTTTCCTGAATTTCAATTCTCATCCTTGTAATTTCAAGAAAGACCATGGGCCGTGCGCGCACACCTGTAATCCCAGTGGCTCCAGAGTTGGAGGCAGGAGGATCACAAGTTCGAGACAAGGGGCAGTCTGCATAACTTAGAGAGACAGTGTCTCAAAAAGTAAAAAAAGTGGTCTGGGGGTACAACTCAGTGGTCCAGCACTTACAAAGCATGCGAGCACAAGACACTGGGTTCAACTCCCAGTACATGGAGACTTCTCATTTTTCCTCCCAAGTACCTGTATTTAGTCTCTCTTATTCTTCTTCTGAACTTAAACTTACGGAAATTTCTGAATACTTGGTCTAATCTTTTTATTGCCACTGGAATCCTGTTAATCCAAGAAAGCTCACTCCCACTCCCCTTTGGATCCCTCAGGCACAAAGGGGCTATGAGGTGCACACCTCTCAGGACATGTGTTATGATGTCCAGCAAAGAGAACAGCATTAGGTCTATTTTGGTAAGAAAGGGAAAATTAATGACTTCAAGGGAGGACCTATTCTGAGCATGGTGAGACACAGAGGGCTAAACCCACAGTTGTCTTTTAAAAGAGTGTTCACTTCAGAGTCCATCAATTAATAGGGCAGAGCAGTCAGGAGCCTCTCTGATTTCCAGATATTTATTCTCCTTTCATTGGTGTGTGACCTCTTTCCCAGTGATTCATTCTGGAGAATGAACACACCCACACGTGGCTCATTATTTTTGGGAAGTACTTAATCTTAGTGTAAGACAGGAAAGAGCAAAAGTGGTGAAATCTATGCTGTACGAAACAGAGACTGAGCTGGGAACCGGGGCATGTGGGTTTGTGATAAGGAACTGGGCAAGTCCCTAAACCTATCCAGGGCTCAAATGTCCAACCAAAAACACCACTTATCTTACAGAGATGGTAGGGAGATTAGCCAAACACTTGCTATAAACGCTGCAGCTTCCCTGAGAAAGGCTTACTCTACCCTTATTTATCTGTGTCCCTCTATGTATTTTATAGAGTGAGAGAGAAGTCTAAATTGATACATTTTTAAGATAACCATCACTACTGTGCACACCCCTGAAGAAGTCTGAATCTACATCACTAGTAGCTACAATGGGTACCAGGGTAGCAACAGGCCAGGGAGACCTAAAGCTCAAATGCCAGCTCTACTATTAATCATACAACCTTGAACAAGCCATTAACCTAAGTGCACCACTGTTTCCTTTGTGCTCAATCTGTAAAGTGGAACTGTAAATAACTACTTCACAGGATTATATAAGAATAAAATGAAATAATATATTTTAAAAGTATTTAACACACAGTAGATGCCCAGTAAATATGAATCCAGCTGGGTGCAGCAGCTCATGTCTGTAATCCCAGCAACTCAGGAGGTGGAATCAAGAGGATCCCAAGTTTGAGGCTAGAGGCAGCTTGAGGCAGCCCATGCAACTTAGCAAAACCCTGTGTGAAGATTAATAATAATAATGATAACAACAATAATAATAATGATTATTAGTTAAAGGGGTTGGGGTTGCATACAGCTCAGTGATAGAGCACTTGCAAAGTATGCACAAGGACCTGGGTTCAGCCCTCCAGTATAGTAAAAAATAAAGGAGTCCCTTCAGTTAATGTAAAACCTAAAAAATAAAAATAAAAAACCACACAAGCAAAATGTCTCTTCAACCACTAATTAGGAAGTGGCAAGTTTCAGCAAGGTCTCAGCAAGAAACTGCTGTTCAAGTCTCAGTTCTGCCAGTAACTAGTTGCAAGTCATTTAATTTAACCTCTTTGGACTACATTTTCCTCTAACCAGAAAAAAGGACTGAACTAAATGACCTCTAGAATCCTTTCTAGCTATAAGTTTGAATCTACTTCTGTCTTTCAATTCACACTGTTTGGATCACTGATTCAACATTGAATAATTCTGTTTTGTTTCAGATAACTTTACCTGAATGTCTTTTAAAGAGATATTTTGGATAGTCTTCTAATATTTATTTTTCACTCAAGCAAAATAAAGGATAATAAAATTATAAATATCTGAAGTTACTATAAATTTAGTACACTAAATTGCGAACCTAAATTTAATTCTCTTTGAAAGGCTAAATTAGGATTAATGATAATAGCCCCTTGTAATGTTTCACAGTGACTTATCAGGTTAAAAGTCTGCACACATGTATATAAACAATGTGGTTAGGAGCTGTCGAGTCAGGTCCAACTCATAGCTACCCTATGTACAGCAGAACGAAACACTACTTGACAATGCCATGCACACAATCTTTTTTTATGTTTAAGCCCATTGCTGTATCCATTCTGTTTATTCTCATTTTGAGTTGTGCCATATCAGTAAATGGAGGTCTCAGGGGCTTTACTCCATTTCCATCATAAAGGTCAGCTCTTCTTTGACGGGGTAACATTTCCTCAGTCACCTTCTGAATGCCTTTCAACCTGCGGGAGCTCGTTTTCCAGCATTATATTGACAGTGTTTCTCTCCTATTCTTAAAGTTTTCAATGGCTAATTGTTTTCAGGAGTAGGCTGCTGGGTTCTTCTCCCTAGTCCTTTGGAAGCTTAGCTGAAATGTGTCCATCCTGGGTGGCCCTGCTGGTATATGAAATACTAGTGGTATAGCTTTTAGCATCACAACACACAAGCCCACATAGCACCACAAGCTGACAGACACATGGGGAATATAAACATACCTAAAACTCTTATTCCACAACCAAAGCACTGTATACTAGAAATGACAGAATTTCAAAAACCAAGTCACAGAGGAGTCACCAAATCACTCTACACATAAAGAGGTTAGAAAGTGATCAGAACAAGAGCCCCATTAGCACGGACTTTTGTTATTAACAAATTTGACAGTCAAACTTAGACTAAAGATAAAGCCACCCTGGCAGGATTTGAACATGATTAAAAGTATGATTGGAAAGTGGTTTGCGGTTAGGATGTAAATGCAAATTTGATTCACGAGAGAGGCTGTGTTTTGAGCAAGGCCAACAAGTCCTAACTTGGCAGATTGTCACTGCTGTGTTATAAAGGCACCTCACATAGCAGGGCCTCAGAAAAGACAAGGTACTTGTGTAGCTGTGATTCAGCTAGAAGTTCCAGGGTCTGCCACACAGGGTTTTAGACTCATAGCCAGTCAGCCCAGTGTTTTTCTCAAAGCACATCATCAGGGGACAGGCATGGGAGAGCAGCCTCAAAAGGTAAAATGCACACCACAAAGCAGCCAAATCTGTCCATTAGTCCATAAACCTATCTAAAACTTTTAAAGTTACAAGAATCATGATTCCTAACCTATTAATTACTTCTTAGGGATAATGTTGTTGTTGTTAGGTGCCATAGAGTTGGTGTCTGACTCAATGCAATCCTACATAAAACAGGCGAAACACTACTGCCAGTGCTTCTCTTCTATTTATAGGGTTTTCGATGGTAGATTGATTTTTGGGAGTGGGTTGCCAGGTCTTTCTCCCAAACCTATAGTACCTGGTGTTCCCATCAGGACTGACCCTGCTTACTTCCAAGAGCTGAATGGATTGGACACCACAATGTTACAGCTGCAGGCACTTTAGGGATAATGTTTCATAAATTAATGAACATTGTGGAGCTCTGTCCTGTGTAAGTACACTATTTTTCTCTTTCACACCTTACTGGGCAGCCTTCTAGTTCTAGAGCATCCAAGATTTGGTGTCCACATCAGCCTGAGCTGGCCCTACTCAGCATGAGTTCAGCAGGAGTTTACAACTTGATCACAATGCCTTTCAGGCCCTTGTCCTTCCAAATGACAGCATCCATCAGACAGGCCACACTGACAGCAATACCCTACTACATACAACAAGGATTATTTTAAATATTGTCTCTTGGACCATATCCAAATTCCCTCCACCTTTTCTGGTTTTTGATGTTGTCTTTGTGGTACTAGGGACTGAACCCCAGACTTCACATATGCCAGGCAAGCAGTCTACCACTGAGTTACATCCCCAGCCCATTTCTCTGAGGGAGAACAAAGACAATTCCACACGACCCCAACTTCAGGAACAGAGACACTAGTTTTATATTAGGGTGTGATGTTTTCAGTTCTGTTTCCTGTAAGAATACACTATGTATAGCTACATTGTATTCCTTTATCAGGAGTTTTCACCTTCATTCTTTTCATGTGATTCCCATAGGAACTCAAAGAGCTGAAGGCAAATGTAGGCATTCCACTTTACGGGTAGTAAAGGCTCAGAGAAGGCCAAGGCACACAAATAGTAAATGAGCAAATGAGTAAATGACGGACCCACATCTCCAACTTAGGTCTCTAGTCCTAAACCCATTATTACTCTACAATTCCACACAGCATCCTACGACATCCCTTCACACAACGTCCAGCACTCCTTTCAGAGCCACCATAGCACTAGAAACATCTTCAGGATTAAACTCATCATCCTGCTAATATTAATATCACCCTAAATATTCTTATCCATGTCAAATTCACTCTTGGTTTTATTTTTTGTTTTGCGGTACTTCAGTCCTTGAGCATACTTCACAAGTGCTTTACTACCAAGCCATGCCCTCAGCCCCTTTTTTATTTTTTGTCTTGAGACAAGGTCTCGCTAAGTTATGCAGGCTGCCTCTGGCCTCAAATTTGTGATCCTCCTGCCTCCACCTCTCAACGGTGTTCCTGTGGGGAACACAGATGGGCACCGTGGCACCCAACCTTTTTCTTTTATTATTATTTTTTTTTAAAGACAGAGTCTTATTATGTTGCCCAGGGTGGTCATGAAATTCTGGGCTCAAGTGATCCTCCTGCCTCAGCTCCTGAGAAGCTAGGACTATAGGCATACCACTGTATCCGATCACTCCAATTTTTTTTTTTTATAGGTATTGTCTGTTTATGAGCAGGGTCTCACTACCTAGTCCAGACTAGCCTCAAACTCATGATTCTCCTGCCTCAGCTTCCCAAGTGCTAGGATCGCAGGTGTGTGCCACTGTGCCCAGCTATTAAAAATAGTTCTGTACATACAGTATAAGATATTCCCTTGGGGCTTTTTAGATGTCTTTTTTTTTTTTCTTTTTGTTCATTTGTTGTTTGTTTGAACCAGGGCTCTGTAGCCCAGGATGGCCACAAACTCAGATTTTCCTGCCTCACCATCCTGAGTGCCAGGATTATGGGAGTGTGCCACTGTGCCCAGTACCTTTGATCCCTTTGTGATTTCAAAACAACCTTATACAGACCTCATTAAGGTCTTTGAAATCCAGATTAAGTCTTGTTGTTGCTCTTTATTCATATACATATTTATCTCCTAAAATAGTTCCAAATTATTAGGCTGCGTAGGCTTTAGAGAAACCACACTGCCACCTCCCTTCCAGTGGATAATGTTCTCTTGGTTTTAGTAGCCCTAACTTTTATTATGGATCCCACCAGCACACCAACCAGGGTCTCTCTGGAAATCTCTTCACAGACATAAAGCATAGATAACTCTAACAATCTTATGGTTAAAGTGCCATTTAAAGAAATAGACTGTTCCATTCACCTTTGCATCTCCAAGGTAAAGGGCCCACACTAAATATTTGCTCAAAAAATGTCTATTTATGAGGATGACACTGAAGTTTTTCAGGATAAAAGGAAAACAAATATTGTGTCAGTTACCATATGTATTAATAAATTACCCACAAAACTCCGTGGTATAAAAAGCAACCATTTATTCTGCATATAGATTCTGTCAGTCAGTCGAAGATTTGGCCAGGGCAAAGCGTGGTCAGCTTGTCTCTAATGTCCAGGGCTTCAAATGGAAGACTCCAAAGCTGGGATCATCTATCTGATGGCTCATTCCCTCTCACATGTGGTGGTAGATGCCAGCTGTTTGTTGGAGGCCTTGGTTCCTCTTTACATGGCCCTCTCCCAGTAGTTCACTTGCATGGCTACCTTAAGGTTCTTACAACATGACTGCCAGCAAATGAGGCACAAACTGTATCTGGTCCAGCCTTATAAGTCACAGAACACCATGTCCACCATATAGTCTATGTTCAAATAGTCAAGTCTCCAACCAAATTCAGTAGGGACAGGGATAAACCCTATGTATCCATTGGGGGAGGAGTGTCAAAGTCACATTGTAAAACTTGCAGGATGGGAGATACAGTTGCAGTCATTTAGGAAACACAATTTGTCCAAACACTACTTTATAATTAAAGAAGGTCTAAAATATCCTGTATGACTATTTAAATTAAGAATAAAATAACACTTATTGCAAACCAACTATGAATACAAGACTGGCTTTAATCCTTTATCCACCTTGAGAGGTACTTAACATCTATAACTTGCCTACTTTGAAAGATCTTGGGGATGTATATTTCCATACTATGCTTCTCAATGAAAATACGGTTAACAATTCTTTTGGTTTCTGGGTTATCGCCTCTATTAACAACAGCACCTTCAAGGAGAAACAGTTGCATAGTGAAGAACAGCCTGGGCACTGAGGTTAGACAGCCTCAGTTTGAATTCTGTCTCTATCACTTGTTAACAAAGCTGAGCAAGTTTAAGTTTGCTGCCCTCCTCTGCCCAATTATAAAATGGAATAACAACAGAAACTACTTCATAGGGTAAAAATAACTAGTAAACCTCTTAGCAAGGTGCCTATACAGTTAAGTGTGCACTAAATGTTACTTCCACTACAATCAGTCACTGTCTCTCTAGCAGGTGTCCTCTAAACTTTCGTTGTTTAAAATATCTTTATTATTAATATTAGAATTTTCTACAAGTTACTTTTTAAATTGCCCAGGTTTCCATAATATCATTGTTAGGTGCCACTGAGTAGAGTACAATTCATAGCCACCCTCTGTACAAAAGAATGAAAAACTCCGAGACTGTACCATACCTGGCACTGTGTCAAAGCTTCTCTGTTATTCATAGGGTTTTCAATGGCAGATTGTTTTAGGAGTGAGCTGCCAGGTCCCTCTCCCATTTTGGCGGTACCGGGAATTGAACCCTGGGCCTCAGAGTGCATAAAGCAAGCACTCTACCAACTGAACTAAACCCCAGCCCACTTAACCACACCTAAAATAACTGACAATTGTCTTAACATTATCAAATAGCCCGTTAATGTCCAAAAGTCATCGATTATCTCAAAAGATGTTTTTAACAGTTGGTTTGTTCAAATATGGATCTAAGTAAGGTCCTTTCACTCTACTTGGCTGAAAGGTCTCTTAACATGTTAGACCTCTTGCTGGTATTTTTCCTTGAAAATTATTTGTTGAAGAAACAAGGCTGTTTGTCCTATCGTTTCCCATCTTTTGGATTTTGCTGACTCCTAGTGGTATCATTTGACCTCCATCTTTCTTCTCTGCATATTCTCTAAACTAGTAGTCATATAAGGCTGGGATTTAGCTCAGTTGGTAGAGCGCTGCGCTGAGGTCTCTGAGGTCCCGAGTTCAATTCCCAGCACTGCAAAAATGGGAGAAGGGCCTGGCAATCCACTCCCAAGGCAATCCCGAAACAGTCAGCCATTGAAAACCCTATGAGGGTCGCTATGAGTTGGATACCAACTTGACGGCACCTAACAACAACAAGTAGTCATATATAGAGGTTTGATTTTATTCCAGGTCAAATGTTTAACTGGAAAAACTCAGGAGGCACATCACTTTCAACTATCTCCTTTTATGATATTAGATTTGGGGGCGGGGGGAGTACTAAGGGTTGAACCCAGGGCCTCATGCATGCTAGGCAAGTGCCCCACCACTCAGCTGCACTCCTGGCCTTTTTCTTTTTTTAAAAAATTTTGAGACAAGGTATTGCTAAGCTGCCTCTGGCCTCAAACTTCCAGTTGTCCTTCCTGCCTCCTCCTCCCAAGTTGCTGGGATTACAGGTGTGCACTACTGAGTGAGACTTATATCTTGAGACAGGGTCTCACTAAATTGCATAAGGGGCCTCTGGCTTCAAACTCTTGATCCTCCAGCCTTTTTCCCAAGTCACTGGGATTACAGGTGTGCAACACAAATCTGGGTTGTTGTTCTGTTTTGCTTTGTCTTTTGAGGGAAGTTGTCCATCTTCTACTTTTCCAGGGCCTGTGTTAGCATTCTGTGCCTTCAGCTCTCCCCTCCTCCAGCCACCAACAGGCAAAGTCATTGGCACACATTCTTTATCGAGGAAAGATGAACCACTCCCTCTCCTAGACTACTGCAATTACTTCTGTACTAGATTTCATGCAATACTCAAGATCAGCTTCAATGTATTTCCTTAGTAGTTCTAAGACCACTTATCCTAGGAATGGGTTCTTAAAACTGCTATGTTCCTCTCCTGCTCCTGTATGGATAACTAAACTCTGTAATCATTAATGTGTGACCTAATTTGGTGGCTTGTCCAATTTCATTATCCTGGTCAGGAGGTCCCAGGCAGTATTGTCTCTACTTGGTCAAGCTTCCACCTCCTGCACTACTTTAATGCAACCCACCCTTCCCACAGACCTGCAGTCTAAAATCTCCAACCTACTGGCTGTTCTCCCACCCAATGGCTGAAACAGAATCTAATACTGTACACAAATGCCTTCACTTGCTACTAAGCTTTCCAATTCTAGTATTTCATTTTGGGGAATTCTAGCCACTGTAAGCATTATTAATACTATTATGAATATTGTATACTAGGTTTTTGTCCTTTTATACACTTTACTAGGTTTTTATTTATTTACTTACTTACTTATTTGGCTTAAAAATTTCACGTTTCATTGTTAAATTTTTCAAGGTATGGGGTGAACAGTAATGGTGAAGGTTTTGGCTCCTGGAACAATGACTACAACACCAGAAACGGAAGCAGCAGTGGAGGAAAAAAACATTTTCACACACTACAGAATACACAATGCAGAAATCGAGGGTCCTCTTAATTCCAGACCCAGAGATATTTACTATTATATACTTGATGTGTATTCTTCCAAGATTTCTTAGATGTACAAATGTATTTATAAGAGGACTCTTTTTCTGTAAATTGAGTGATACTAAAAAATTGAGAACACAATTTGTACAACATCTATTAAATTCTACATAATATACATTAAATGTGACTATATATTACATATGAATTATATAGGGTACCAAAAATGTAGAGACATTTTAAATATTAAAACTGTAATACTTGCTGAGCATGGTAGCTCATGCCAGTAATCCCAGCAATTCAGGAGGTAGAGGCAGGAGGATCTCAAGTCTGAGGGTAGAGGCAGCATGTATAACTCAAGAAGACCCTTTTTCAAGATAAAAATATGTTTTAAAAGGAGCTGAGGTGCAGCTCAGAGGGACAGTGTTTGCAAAGTGTGCAAGAGGCCCTGGGTTCAGTCCCTCAGTACTGCAAAAAAATTAAAAATTTAAAAATTTTAATAATTGTTAATAATCAAGCCGGGAGTGGTGGCACATGCAAGGAGCAGCTTGAGAGGCTGAGGCAGGAGGACTGCGGGTTCAAGGCCAGAGGCAGCCTAGGCAATTTAGCAAGATTCTGTCTCAATAAATAAGTAAACAAATAAATAATTGTTGTTGTTGTCATTAGGTGCCACTGAGTACAGATCCACTCATAGCAACCCTCATAGGGTTTTCAATGGCAGATTATTTTGGGGTTGCTTTGGGAGTGGATTGCCACATTCTTCTCCCATTTTTTGTGGTGCTGCGGTTCAAACCTAGGTTTTCAGAGACTGCGGCACAGCACTCTACCAACTGAGCTAAACCCCAGCCCAAATAAATAGTAACACTCCATATATACCAATAACAAAAGATGAATACACGTCACGTCACATTTGACTTCTGCAAATACAAGAGGTGCTCAAAGTGGTTACCATTGTAATGCAACTTTGAAAAGTAATACATAGATAACATCTCTTAAAATATGTACATGTGTTTTTCATACCCATGGCATATAAGATGAAACTCAGTATAATCACTATCAAAATCTGAATGGTCTTTTTTTTTTTTTTTTTTTTTTGTGGGTGGAAATACAAAAGCTGATACTAAAATTCACATGGAATTACAAGTGATCCTGAATAGTCAAAACAGTCTTGGGGTGGAAAAAAAAGAACAAAGTTAGAGGACTCTCACTTCCCAATTTCAAACTTACTACAGAGGTGTATTTGTCAACCACTGGCATAAGCACAGATATACAGATCAATGGAACAAAATTGAGAGTCCAGAAATAAAACCATATGTCTATAATCAAATGATTTTCAACACAAGGGCCTAGAACATGTGGGGAAAAGAAAAGTCCTTTCAACAAATTAACTCAAGGAGTGAGAAAAAAGAAAATAAAAAACAAAAAACTCTGCCTGTAATCCTAGTACTCAGGAGGCTGAGAGAGGACTGTGAGTTTGAGGCCAGCCTGGGCTATGCAGTGATACCCTGTTCCAGAAAACAAAACAAAACAAAACAAACACCCTTAAAATAGACCAAAGACCTTTAAACTTGTAGTCTAAAACTTCTAAAACTCTTAGAGGAATTGGGCATGGTGGTACTAGGGAAGCTGAGGCAAGGGGATCTTGAGTTTAAGGCCAGCTTGGGCCATACAGAAAGACTTTGTCTGAAAAACACCCAAATACTCTTAGAAGAAAACAAGTGTAACTCTTCATGACTTAGGATTTGGCAATGTCTCTTAGATATGACACCTAAAGCACAAGAACTGAAAGAAAAATAGGTAAATTAGACTTCATCAAAATTAAAAACTTGTGCATCATAGCACAATATGAAGAGAGTAAAAAGACAACCCATCGAATGGGAGAAAATACTTTCTGATTATACATCTGATAATGGGTTAGTATCCAGACTATATAAAGAATGCTTACAAGTCAACAACAAAAAACCCAGTTAAAAACTAGGCAAAGGACTTGGAACACTTTTCCAAAGACGATATACAAATAGCCAAAAAGGACATAAAAAGATGTTCATCACCATCTCAAATGCATTTTTAATTCAAATGAAAATCAAAACCACAATAAGATACTACTTTACACCCACTAGGAAGGTCATAATAAAATGAAAAACAGCAAGTGTTGGTGAAGATTTGGAGAAACTGGAAAATGGAATATATAAGAATTGTATGTTGCTCGTAAGGATATAAAATGGTACAGCACTATCAAAAAATGCTGATTTCTTAATAAGTTAAAAATAGCACCATGTCATCCAGCAATTCTACTCCTGGGGATATACACAAAAGAACTGAAAAAAACTGTTCAAACAAAAATTTGTACATGAATATTCACAATAGCACTATTCACAATTGCCAAAAGATACAAAAAACTCCAAATGTCCATAAAATGATGAATGAATAAAATGTGGTATATTTATAACGGAATGTTATTCATCCATAAAAAGGAATAAGCTATTGATACATACTACACTATGTATGAACCTTGAAAACATTTTCAGTGAAAGAAACCATAATCATATGATTCCATTTATATGAAATATACAAAATGTGGATTTGTAGTTGTTAGGAACTGGTGAGGAAAGGAGCAGAACTGCTTAATGGATACAGGGTTTTCTTTTGGAGTAATGAAAAAGGTCTAGAATTACATAGTGGTGATGGTTTGCATAACATTATGTAGATCTTTAACTCCACTGAACTAGAGACTTTAAAATGGTAAATTTTCTGTTACGCGTATTTTATCACAAGCAAAAACTACCACGAATCCATACTTGGAAAACAAGTGTGCAATACAGTCTCAATTATAAAACAAAGCAAAGACACTCTAATACACAACAGGAAAAGCACCTGAAGGCACAGGAAAACCACTGTACCTTCAAGTGTTTTTCTGACTGCGGTCTTCCTGGAAGTCTAGGCCCTCTATGCCATCCCAGGAACCTCCAGAAGGAGAGAATTGGTGCTCTTACCATGCTATTCTGATTGGTCTCTATTACAGTTCCTGGTGAACAGTACTATGCTCAATAAATCTCAGCTTAATAAACCAGGTGCAGCAGCCTAATAAACCAGGTGCAGTGGTGTGTGCTATAACCCCAGCAACTTGGGAGGATGAGGCAGAAAGATCAAAAGTTCAAGGCCAGAGACAGCCCGTGTAACTTGGCAAGATCCTGTTTCAAAATAAAAAATCAAAGAGGCTGGGGGTGCAGCTCAGTGGTAGAGCACTTGCCTAGCATGTGTAAGGCCCTGGGTTCAATCCCTCAGCACTACGAGGGAAATAAAACAGCCTAATAATTTAAAGGACAGAGGAAGCTCTGCAAGAATTGCTCAGCTTTCATTCATTTTACATGGATTTCTACATTTTTATTTTATAAAGGGCTCCACTGATTAAAAAAGAAGGAAAAACCACTGTTCAACAGCCACTGATCTAGACAACTGCCAAAATGTTTATAAAAATCCTGAACTGGGTTAAAAAATGGAGGTGTCTGACTAAACTGTCACAAAATAGAGGTAATGTTTAGTTCTTGGGAGATATAAGGGTGGGAAGGCAGTAATTGGGAACTGATAATATACCCCAAAGTTCTAACTAACCTAAGTAGAAAAATCTTGCAGCAGTAAAGCAATCACGTTACTAGTTAACAACAAAGAAAAAACCCCAAAGCTCCATTCTCATCTTTCACAATCATCAAACCTGATTTTTAAAATATGTGAAAACACAGCAAGACATATACCTATAATCTCAGCACTTGGGAGGTTGAAACAGGATTGACGCTAGTTCAAGGCCAGCTTGGGCTACAAAGTGACTTCCAGGCAGCGTGAGCTATATAGCAAGACCTTGTCTCAAAAATAAAACAAAACAAAAACTCTCAAGCACCCAAGAGGTATAATAAAGTCAAGTTTTACATGTGTAGTTGGAGGTATCTAGAAAATACAACAAAAAAAGTGCTGGAAAAAGCACTTATGAAAAAATATAACTGACTTAATAAAGGAAGTTATGGGGGGAGGCAAAACCCACTGATTTAACAATAAGACACTTGATAAACTCAGTATTTAATTCCAATCTGGGAAAAGATCTCAGAATGGGGTTTGCATAAGAGCAAGGTGTCTGAAAAGCCAGCTCCACACTACACTCATTCTACAAACTGCTTTTCTGACATTCAACTTGGATACAAACCCAACCCTAGAGAGCTGTTTAAACAAGTTCAACCTTAAGCCTCAGTCTAGAGAATGAAAGCTTTGTTCTCACTCAAAAGAGATGTTTGATGTTTATGCTAAGGAGACCTGTCATTGCAATTTAATTTATGGCCAACTGTAAATACCTGAACCTCAAACAAGGGCCCACCTGCTGCCCAGGAGAATGTCAAGGTAAAACTGGAATGAGCAGCATCTTTATGAGGGAGTATGTTCAATGTTCCCAGGACCTAAGTGTATAGAATCTGTTCTCATATTTAGGTTATCTACCAGTAACTTGGTATATTTTTCCTTTACTGACAGTTTATAATAAACAAAGATACTGTTTTCTTTACTGCATTTAAGTAGATATGCTTCTTGCTCATTAGGGCAGGGGAGAATATTTATCACTGGTATTTTCTTTCTGACCTATTTACTAAGCTACGGATTGACTGGAGAGCAGACAGTGTATGTCACAATTTTGATTGAGAAGAGGGATGGGGATGAATGTTTCAAGTAACTGGGACAAGACTGAGAAGTTAATGAGGTTGAGATCAAGTTCATTTGGCTGGAATAAAATGGGTAGGTGGTAGAATCAACAGAGATGAAAGAGTTGAGGTAGGAAGACAGATTATTATGTTCCATATAACTCACAAATGTTCACAGCATTTTTGAGTAGGATAAAAAAAAAAGCTATATATCCAAATAAGAAGTTATTGCAAGACAGAATTGGAACTATTTATCTAAGATCTTATTGAGATGATGGAAATCAATGAATTAATTCAATTAAACAAATTTATTTAGTTTTTGCCTGCAGCTGTACCACCGTGGTGTCTGAGCCTGTCAGATCTCAGAAGCTAAGCAGGGTCGGGTCTGGTTAGTACTTGGATGGGAGACTGCCTGGGAATACCAGGTGCTGTAGGCTTGGGAGAAGGACCCAGCAACCCACTCCTAAAAAAAAAAAATCAGCCATTGAAAATCCTATGAATAGCAGAGAAGCTGGACTTTGTGAAGAAGAAGGTGGCACCAGGATTGGAGGAAGACTCATTAACAACTTGTGTTATACAGATGACACAACTCTGCTTGCTGAAAGTGAAGATTTGAAACATTTACTGATGAAGATCAAAGAACACAGCCTTCAGTATGGATTGCGATTCGACATCAACAAAACAAAAATTCTTACAACTGGGTCAGTATGGAACTTCACAATAAATGGAGAAAAGATTGAGGCTGTCCGTGATTTTATTTTACTTGGTTGTACAATCAACACCCATGGAAACAGCAGTCAAGAAATCAAAAGATGCATTGCTTTGGGAAAAGCTGTGACAAAAGATCTCTTTCAAGTACTGAAAAGTAAAGATATCACACTGAAGACAAAGGTGCGCTTGACTCATGCCATGGTATTTTCAGTCGCATCATATGGTTGTGAAAGGTAGACACTGAACAAGGGAGAGAGGAGAAAAATTGATGCTTTTGAATTATGGTGCTGGAGATGAATACTGAATATACCATGGTCTGCCAAAAGAACCAACAGACTGTCATAGAAGAAGTGCAACCAGAATGCTCCTTAGAAGCAAGGATGGCTAGCCTGTGTATTACATATTTTGGACATGTAGTCAGGAGGGACCAATCCCTGGAGAAGGACATCATGTTTGGGAGAGTGGCAGGTCAATGAAAAAAAGGAAAACACTCCACTAGATGGATTGGTACCATGTCTGCAACAATGGGCTTAAACATAAATAAGAGTGTGAGCCTGGCGCAGAATCGAGGAGTGTTTTTTTCTGCTGTACATAGGGTCACTATGAGTCAGCACCGACTCGATGGCACCTAACAATTGAATTCTTAAAATATGTAAGGCTCTGTAACCATCAAAAGCCATATAAAGAGTAAGCCAGTTCTTAACATCAACTTTTTGTGGGTGGAGGCCAAGAGGAGCAGAGAACTGCAACCCATGTGAATCTCTAACACTACTAGCATAGGTGGAGGCCATAGGATGGACAGAGTCACTGACTGGGGGGAATGTAGGAGAACAAAAATCTCACACTGGAGTATGTTGGATTTAGCTAGAAGAGAAGAAGAGAGAAAGCATCCCAGAGAGAAGGAACAGGAAAAGCAAGAGGCCTTGAAAAATATAAGGCATATTAGCTCCACAGTAAACTGACAGATGCAACAATGCTAAGGTCCCTGTAAAAGACAAAGGCAGCAGGAAGACTAGGGCCAAATTACACTGTGATGCCAAGTTAAGGGGTCTGAAGTTGTTCCTAGAAGCCACGTAAAAGCAGTGGAACTCATCAGACAGATAGGGTGCATTTACCAATAGGGAGAGAACAAATGGAAGACTGAAGGCAGAGTGCCTAGTTAGAAGACCACTTTAACAGTAACCACAATCTATCGTTGTTGTTGTTGTTAGGTGCCATCGAGTCAGTATCCAACTCATAGCGACCCTCAGAGGGTTACAGTCTATCATAGAACACAGTATTTAGAGCACATGCTTTGGAATCAGACTGACCTGAAGCCCACTGCTTAACTTGTCTATCCCCTAGTGTCCCATCTGAAAAACAGAGAGAAGAGTGTCTCAGAGAACAGCTGCATGGAGTAAATGATACAATGCAAGAGCTTAGCACAATGCTTGAGTACACAGTACACATACAGAAAATTAGATGCTTCTACTACAATGGTCATCCCAGTGAAGGAGAACTCTTCAGTTTGTGGTAGTTCCAACAATAAAAGAAGTCAATTTGTATGCAAACTGCTGGAAGGCAAGGATACATTCTTTCCTCAGTATCCCTCTCAACACTCAGCTGAGGGGGAGGGGTTTGGCACACCTCTGGATATTAGAAATTAACAGACATAATCTTATCTACTACAAGTATATCAAGACAATGCCTGAGGATTTGGGGCAAAGGTGCTTCTTACAAACACCTACTAAAAAATGCTTTAGTTCCCAGATTCATCAACTGAAATATCCTAACTTGATCTCCAAAACCCAGACACAATCCCTTTTCCCCTCCAAACATAACTATCTAGAAAAAAGGTTACAGGCAGATGAAGCCACACATGATCAAAGATTTCTTTGCATATACAAGGTAAGACAATGGGCATGGCATGGCTGGGTACCAGGTCTCAAGTACTCTTAAGCCCATCCTGGGATATTTTTCATCATTCCCTCCTCAGCTTTCCCATTCACCATGACCATCTGACCCCTCCCCACTTCACCCACATTTTTTAAAAGAATACCTCTTTACTATTTCAGTTTCTGTAGGTCAGAAGTATAAGCACAGCATGACTGGTATCCACTAAGAGTGTCTTATCATTTACATTTAGGTCCCCTTCCAAGTCTACTGGCAAAACCCATTGCCTTGCAATTGAAGGAATGAGGTTCCCATTTTCCTCCTAGCTGTCAGCCAGGGGCCACTCTCAGCTCCTAGAGTACCCACAGTTCTCTGACACGTCTGTTGAGAGGGGTAGTTCAAAACATGAATGTGTGCTTGCTTCCAAGCTAGGTGAAGCATCTCTGACTTCCTCTTCTGCAATCAGCTGAGAAATCTGCTTTTAAAGCGCTACCTCAATTAGGTCAGGGCCATCATGACCTACCTAAAGGTCAAATGACTGGGACCTTAATTACATCTGCAAAATCTCTACACAGTAGTACCTAGGTTAGTGTTAGACTGAATAACTAGGAACACCTATGTGTGCATCAAAATCCAGGAATCTTGAGAAAGGGGGAAACAGACGGTGAAGTGTAGTAGGCATTATCACCTCATATTTTATTTGTTTATTGTTTATCTTGCCTTGCAGAAGGTAAGCTTCATGAGGGACGGCTGCTGTCTCCTTTCACTTACTGCCGTCCCCTTACGCTGGCACGTGGCAAATGGAAGGTGCTCAATAAAGATATAACGTTAAAGGAATCTTTGGATCACTATAATAGATATCAACATGCCCAGGTATGTTTAGTTCATCTGCAGTCTAGAAATGTGACTTCTCACTGTATGTATTAAAATTCTGGGGTATGGAGATGTGGCTCAGTGGCAGAACACTTACTGAGCATGTATGGAGGCCCTGGGTTCAATCCCCAGCACAACAAATAAAACTTTAATTAAAAAAAAAAAAATCTGTTTCAGTGAAGCCATTTAGGAGTCCCTGGAATTCTACCTGATGCAATTTTATCTCCATAATTTGTATAGCTCTAACAAAACTGATCTTCATTATTCAGACTCCATATATGTGAACTTGCCTACTTACTAAAATTTATCTGTAACCCCCAAAAAATCAATGCTTAGGGTAACTTCCTGGTCATTCAAGGACATGCACAGAGCAGGAAAAAGATTTGAGCGCCCCAACACACATGTTCCCAGCTGAGGTCAAATAAGGCAAGACTCTGCCTTCTTGTTTCAGCTCTCATACTGTAAACACAAGTCCTTTTGGCAATATATTTAGTGCCATACTTTTTGTTGATGATTTTAAATATAAAATGGTCCCCAAGCATAGTGCTGAAGTGTGTCTACTGTTCCTAAGCACAAGAAAATTATGATATGCCTTATGGAGAAAATATGGGAGAAGGACCTGGCAATCCACTCCCAAGGCAATCCAGAAGCACTCAGCCATTGAAAACCCTACGAGAGCCGAGAGCCGCTATGAGTCCCACACCGATTCAACGGCACCTAACAACAACAACAACAACAACATGGAGAAAATATGTACTAGGTAAACTTGGTTTAGGCATAAGTTACAGTGCTGCTCTTGAATTCAATATTTATAAAGCAACAACATATATTAAATAGCCTATTTTTATATAGAAACACATAAAACAAGGTTATATATTGATCATTTGATGAAAATATTGTGACCAGAGGTTCTGAGGAACCTAACCTTCTACTTCCCCTAGGAGCAATGGCTCAGTATTGGCTAATTTAGTGTTAGTAGCCACTTTACAGAATATAACTATCACGAATAATGAAGCTTGATGGTCTGGGCCCCACCTTACAGATGAAGTAACAAAACTGAGGTGTGGAACAGCAGTTCTAGCCACACACTGGCACATCATCTTGTTTTATTTTCATCAGAGCACTCATGATCAATAATGGTGTTTATTTATTTTCAGTATAAGCCATTACATTTTTAAGTTCCACAACAGTAGAGATTTAGAGAGTTTTGTTTATTATATTCTCTATTTCTTCATGCCAAAAGCTGTTCCTGGCACACAACCAACTGAATGAATAAAATATCTCCTATATGTAATTATGTAAATATTAGAGGTGATATCATATTTAAAGTTACTTTCATTATGTTAAATTCAAAATATTAAGCAGGATAAATGCCAGGTTTAAGACTGGGTGGTAAGAAAAGAAAACCAAAAAGATGACTAGCATTGCCTGAAGTGGCACTATCTTTGAAATCTAGAGAGTTAGATAAAGTCACCTGGGATGGAAAACTCACAGCTTAACCAAACTGTCAGTGCTAAAATAATGGAAAGGAAGAAACTCTGAAGTAGTACTTTTGCTTCATGTCCCACCTACCCATGGTGGAGAAGCCAGTGCTTCCAGAGATCAAATTCAGGTTAAACCATGCATGGGACAGAAAAACTGAGAAGAACAAATACCAAGAGCAGGTATTCAAACTTGGCCAGGAGAGAAATGCATGTCAGACTACCAGAAACCAGGGGGTCTATAAGAGCTGCCTACTTAAAAGGTTATTGGCATTCCCAGTCTAGGAGGGATTGATGGGCTGTGGATGTCTGAAGCAGCACTAGGTTGAAAAAGAAGAGGACTCCAGGATTTTCTTTTTGTAAATAGTACAGAGAGGAAAATGAGATAAGTCCCTATTACATCAACTCCCACTGTAAGAGACAACAGAAGAAAGTACAAAGAAGCGGGATGCCAGAATTAATGGTCACTGCTGCTCCAAGCAAAAATCGAGCAGTACAAAATTAAAACAAAACAGCCACTTTGGTATTCTAATTTAACCTTCAAAAATAAAGATGATCTAAAGCACTGTTAACTGAGAATTCTATTCCTGAACCAAGTTTACCTAGTACATACCTTCTCCATAAGACGTATCACAATCTTCTTGTGCTTAGGAACCTCAACACCCTGTGCTCCTGAGTTATTATAAGAACTGACTGCAATGCAATTCAAATCATGTTCCAAAATGCAACAAGCAGCTTCAACAGGACATGCTGAAAGAAGCAGCATGTCCCCTCCTCTCTCCTCTTTACTGATTCATATTTTGGTAGCAAGGTTACAATTAGCTCACCGGTGGAGAATAAACCTATTTATAACACAGCAGTCCCTCTGAAAGACACAATCATCTAAAAAGGTTTTTAGAGGAAAATAAAGTGCAGCTTCTTCCTGTACTGACTGCAGATTCCCAATGTCCTTTCGGATGAAGTCCTCAGTCTAACCTTCCTGTGTTCATAGTCACCATTCTGGCTACCTTTCAACCTCCATGTTCTTATGTAACATTTACATAGTGCCATAAACATACCCAGAGTTGCATAACGTTGCCAACCAATAAAGCCTAAAGCAGGTCACTCCCTCCAGACTGTCTTTGATCAAAACAGGTATGCTGCCTGGTCTAGGAAGAATAAGCCTGCCAAAGATAGAAATTAACTTGAGGAAATCTCAAACAAGTTACTAAAAAGCACAAGAAATTAGCCACACCTACATGTGGTTTGTCTATCAATCACAAAGTATGTTATTCTGTCCCATAAGATAAAAAGTAACCCAACATTGCTTATTCACTGAAGTCAGAAACTGTGTCTAAAAATACCTCCCTTCCAACTGGCTATCAGTAAGTCAGACTCAAAAACGTCCTAATAAAAGTAATACTATATTTTCTCATTTTTCAGAGGGAAAATTGAGGCAGTAATAGAAAGATTAAGTTATCTAAGGACAACCTGTAAGGAAGCGAAGTTCTGGGGTTGAACACCAGTCTCCTCCCTCCATGTGGCTCTAACCTTTAACCAGAGTGGCCATTTTAATATGCTTTACCACATCTGTCCCAGGGGATGTTTTCACAAAACTAATCAGAGATTCTCTTTTCCTCTACAGTTCACTTCCACTGTACTTCAAAAATCCATGACAAAAATCACAAGACTTGCCTTAAAATTCAAATTTTAGTCTGTTCACAGAAACTCAAAATGTTCCCATAGAACCTCAAAAACCTCTTCTGTTGCTTTTGTCTTTAAGAAATGAATGTCATGTTCTCCTGCTAATTCAACTTTACATTTTTAAATACTAATGTGAAAATTCCTAAGCTAGGTCTTAAAACATGGTACATCTATCAAATGGATGCTATTTCTAGCCTGAAACTCATTCTCCTTATCACTGGCTTTTTTTTTTTTTTTACTAAGTTCCAGTTAATTCATTAATTCATAGAAACACCTATCTCTTACTGCCCTTACATCATGTCCAAGCACCAGGCATCAGAGTTTCCTGGCTCTGTCACTTCTCCAGGTCACACAGAGAAGCACTATATAGGAAATGCACGGGAGGGGGGAAAAAAAAGTCAACTTCTTGTTATCTCACAACTTCTATTTTCCCAGAACTGACGTTTTACTTTAAGACTTTTGCAACAGTGGTCTCCGTAGCACACACTATTGGCAACTAGATGTGTCCCGGAAAAAACTATAGTGTCTGGCCAAAAAGTTTAAAGGCCTTTGAGATGTTTGCTGGACACACAAACTAATTTCCCACTTACCAAAAAAAGAAACCAACTCTATTATGCCCACCCACCCTCATCCCAACAAACATCCACTTTAAGAAGGTTACAAAAAATGAACTCTGCCCCATTCAGAACCAGTTGGATTATCAATTAAATATTCTTAACTAGGCTCACAAGAAAAACCTCACACACATAACACCAAATAAGCAGGGAAATGATTGTTTAAAATCTTGGGTACACTAGGGCAAGAGAAGAATTCTTATTGGAGGGATTTGAAGATTTATTCATACACACATAAAATGATGAATCTGAAGGTTTAGTCTCCTTATTTTTACTACCCTGGTAAAGAAATAACATTGTGTTACACATTCCAAAAACATGGCCCATAACAAGCCCAGCAAACAACCTGATTCATGAAAATCATTATCCTGCCACAAATGTCAGGCTCTGTTCGTATACCTTCAGCATGTTTATCAGACCCCATGACAAAGTTACCTATGCCACAGTGCAGCCACACAGAGAACACACACGAGGTGCCTAACAGAAGCATTAGCCAGTGAACAAAGACCCCACCACACAGACTACACCATTGGGAACAAATAGCAAAGCAGGAGAAAAATGAACTTGTTTTTGAGATTCCAAAGTGGCATGGTGTCTTTTCTTAATGGTCTGGTTTCTTAAACTAAAACCCACCTGAAAAACATTATTTTTAGTGGATAGCGGAGCCCCAGGATACACACTTGATTTTCCACTGCTGTGGGAGAAGGTTAGGGGCAGCTAAGAAGTCAAAGAGGCAGGCTTGAACAACAGCAGGGAATACAATCCTGATAGTCTCTTCTAGACCCATCTGTGGGTCAATAATCACTTCAATATAACTGCCAAATACAACCTTCATCTGCAACCCCAATGTCCAAATATATTTGAACCAACTCCCCCAAATGAAATATTTTAGGGGTTCATATGCTCTTCTCAGACCCCAAAGCCTCATAAACAACACATCCACTGAAGTACCCCTAGAAAGATCCCCACCTCTGTAGTGGGAAGGGTGGGGGTGGATCTGGCAAGAAGGCTGTAGGGGTTAGAAGGTAAGAAGTGTGTGAAGGTGGGAGAGAGCTGGGAAGGGGGACTGGTGTGAAGGTAAATAAGTACTGACCAAGGGCCGGGGACCCGGCCCAGAGGTGGGATCTTTAAATAATCTTGGGGGTTGGAGGCAGTTTCTAGGATTTCACCTGAAAGGCATCCACAAAGTGATTAACTGAATGGGCCCCCTGGGGTGGGTTGGGGGAGGCGAGGAGAAAAGCAAATACACCTAGATTCAGATCAACCGCTGGGGATCTGGGTTTCATAAGGTTAGATTCCAAAGCCCAGCTCCAAAAAGGTTTAGGGCCCTCCTCGCCCCACTTCCTCTAAACAGCTTCCACAGATAATGTGTAGTCGAGGTGGGGGGGGGGGTTGCCCCACGGAACGCAAGGGACTGATCGAAGGGGAAATGTGATTCCCTGTCCAGAACATCAGGGAGGCAAGGAAGGGAGGGCAGAAACCCCAACTGCAGGAGCTGAAGGGAAGGTTAAGAGACCCCGTCCCCTACAGCCTAGGATGTGCGAGGGCTCTCAGTATCAGGACGCCTCAGAGAAGCAAGACCCCATCACCAAACCCCACAATCTTGGCGGGAGAAAAGGCGCCCCCAGGATCATCTGGTGGGAGGGAAGAACGCCCCCAGCCCCTCGACATGCCTAAGGGCAGAAAAAAGGGACCTCCAAAACCTGAGGAAAGCAGTCCCCACTCCCTCCTGTGGAGCACGGGGCTGCGGGGAGCGCGACCCCAGAGCTCCCCGATCCCAGTTCCGCCGGGAAGAGGGCTCGGGTCCCCCGGGGCCCGGCGCGGGCTCTGAGGCTGCCGGGCGGCGGCGCCTCGGACGCCGCGAAAGCTGCCTGAGGGTCACCCCGACTCCTCCGCGCCCCCCGCCCGGCCATATTGTGCGCGTGGGGAGGGGGCGCGCTGTCGCCCCGCGGCCGCGGCCCGAGGCCTCGCCCTCGCCCGGCCTTCTCCATCCCAGCCCCCGCCCCGGGACTCACCCTGGATCCCCCGGGGCCCGGACCCGCCGCTGCCGGCGAGCAGGAGGACAACAAGGGGGAAGAAGGAGGAGGCTCTGGCCGACTCCGCCATAGTAACCGCCGCCGCCGCAGCCCAGCAGCGCCCAGCGCGCGCGCGCGCCCCCGGCGCCTCCCCTCCTCCCGCTCCCGCCTCGCTCCTCCGCCCGGCGCCGGCACGTGCGCTCCCGGGAGCCGGCGCCGCGGCCGCCGCGCGCGCCCCCGAAGGGCGGGGCCGGGTGCGCGCGGGCGCCCGCCTTAAAGGGGAGTGTCCCTGTTAAAGGGGTGGGCGGGGTTCGCGCCTCCGCCAGCCTCGCAGAGCCTAGCAGAGCGAGGCACCGAGGCGGCTTGAGCGGACGCGCCGCCCCCTCCCGCTCCCGCTGCCCGCGCGGCGAGGAATTACCTTATCAGCGCGGGCCTCCGCCCCCGTGGAAGCTGCACGAATCCCGGGCGTGTTCCCATCCTCCATCCCTGCTGCCTAAGCCTCAAGCCCCGTGTGGCTCCACTGGGATCATCACATCGTCTCCTGACTGGTGTCCCTGGGGGTCTTACCCCTGCAGTCCTCTTGACACACAGCAACCTGTGTGATCGAATCATGGCTTCTTTTCGAAAGATAGCTGGGCTTGTCAATGCTGGCGTCTTAGTGGGCTGCTCCAGGCACTCTGGTTCTGCTGGCAGGTGGAACCCTTTTGGTAAACAATGTGGCATTATGTATCAAATGCCTTAAAATGTTCGTCCGAAATTTCCCGACATTATCCCCTGTCTTCAGGAAATAATGGGGATAAATATTTACGCAAAATGTTAGCTTGCTTATTTATCATTGTAAAAAGCTGGAAACTAGGAAGGCAATAATAAAACCTTGGGTAAATTATGACTCCATCCATAGGAAGAAACATTAGTAATTAAAATCGTGTTTACAAAAGCTAAGGACATGAGAAAATGTTTGCCAGGTATTAAATGAAAAAACAATACAAAACTAAGTATTATTCAAAGTTTGTCGGTAATATATATCTACATGGAAAAAAGAAAGGAATGATATTAAAATTATCGATAGTTATCTTCAGGAATAATTTTTTTTTTTTTTACTTTTTCTTTAAACATTTCAGTAATTTCTAAATATTTTTCAAATAAACATAACTCGAATTTAGGTGAAAAATGCTTATAACTGGTGAAGCGAATCACTTCATATCTTTCAAAGAGTTCACTTAAGTTAGCTTGAGATCATTAAAAAGGCAGGGTTTTTGGAGCCAGAGAGTTCTGGATCTGAATTCTGTTCCTCTTACTAACTGGATGTGAAAACGTGAGCAAAGTTTTAACCTGTCTAATGCATAAGTACATCATGTTTGAGATCTAGGAGTACAGGTAATAGGCAAGGAGTGGGAGAAAAAGTTTCTCAAATGAAATCCTTGTAAGTTCTCATTAACATAAAGAACTCTAGACAAAAGACTGCAGACACTCTCCCCAGACACTACACACACAGAGTCATGCCCAGGCTCAGTCTACAAATGGTCTGTGTAGCTGTATGAGTAAACACCTTGTTTTTATTCTGCTCTCTCTCACCCACTTCCAAAGAGGAGTCCCATCTCCCAAGTCTATCCAACTGGTCTCCCAAACTATGCTCTATCCACTCTTAGGTCACTCCACTGTGGTGGACATGGAGCTAGGATACTGCATTTGTCCTCTAGGGCTGCTGTACCAAAGTATCACAAACTGGTTAGCTTTAAATAATAGAAATATATTCTCTCACCCTTCTGAAGGCTAGAAATCTGAAACCATGGTGTTGGCTGGGCCACGTTCTCTCCAAAGTCTCTAGGGAATAATCTTTCCTTGCCTCTTCTAGTCTCTGATGGTTCATAGCATCTGTGGTATTCTTTGGCTTGTAGCAGCATAACCCCAGTCTCTGCTTCCACCTTCAAGCGGTGATCTTCCCTTGGTGCTTGTGTCTCTGCATCTCTATTTCTCTCTTTTTATAAGGACACCAGTCATTGGTTTAGGGCTCATCTTGAACCTATATGATATTAACATGATCACATCTACAAAAGTCCTATTTCCAAGTAAGATCAAATTCACAGGTTTTGAGGGGATGCTACTCAACCCAGAACAGTCACCAACCCCTGCGGTTGGGAAGGGGAAGCTGACCCCTCTGGAATATATCTCTGAGGCCAATTGGGAGGGAGCTGTCAACACTTCCTTATGTTTTACTAAGTGCTGCCACTGTGCCTGCAAGACCAGAGGTTCCAAGGAGACCAGTGTTTGCTTTATTCCTAGACAATAAGGTCAGCCACTGGCCCAAATATATAGACAAGAGAACCAGAATGCTGGGTCCACAGACCAAATATATCCTCTGTCTGCTCACTTGATAGCATTTGACTTTGGCTAAGATGTTTTAAATCTCTAAACTTCAATTCACTTATTTATAAAATTGAGCTTATAATACCTCTCATAGAGATGTTGTGAGAATTTTTAGGATATTATATGTAAAGCACTTAGCATAGTTTCTGACATGTAGGAAGCAATATGAAAATAGCTGTTATTATGATGAGATTTGGTGTTGCTACAATCCTGTGAAGTGGTTGAGGCATGACAGAGTATGTCCAATTTACTGATAAAGTGACTGAGACCTAGAGAAGTTAAGCAACTTGCCCAAGCTTGTACGTAATTACAATAGTTGTTAAAGCCACAGCCCACTGGCCCTGCACTTTTTCCAAAACCATTGCATCTCATGCTTTTCTGGAGACTGGTCCTTAGGACCTAGCTGAAGGTGGGAAGCAAGATTTACTGGGGCAGGAGAGAAGGGATAATTATATTGCTCATGTCCCATTTGTGAGCATTTGGGGCATCTCCTCAAGTCAGAGCTTTCCTAAGTGGTGCATCTCCCTTCCCTTTAAGGTCCCAAGCTGCATGGAGGCAGAATACCTGACTCCTACCTGTGCTTCTTTGCTCCCTCCTATTAGCCTGGCCCCAGGATGCCTCCTTCTAATAGTCCTCACTATCCCCGAAGGACTCAGCAACGTGTCCTTTCTTTCTTTCTTTTTTAATTTGGGTAGTACTATGTGATGTCTCCATACAGGTCCACATTGTGTAATGCTCAAATCAGGGTAAGCACATCTATCTTCTCAAACATTTATCATTTCTTTGTCATCAAAAACATTCAAAATCCTTTCTTGTAGCTCTTTTGAAATATGTAGTACATTCTTTTTCTCTATAGTCACCCTATTGTGCAATAGAATACCAGAATTTACATCTCTTATTTAACTTAGTATTCTTTGATCAACCTTTCACCACCCCTCCCTCCCTCCTATTCTCCCCAGCCTCTGGTAACCAAATTCCAATCAAGTGCCCACTTTTTTTTTTTTTTTTCCCCTCGGTACTGGGGGTTGAACACAGCACCTTGCGCCTGCATGCTCTGCAAGTGCTGGACCACTGAGCTGCGCCCCCAGCCCCCCCTTTTTTTTCTTTTTTTTTTTTTTTTTAACTTTTTGAGACAGGGTCTCCCTAAATTATGCAGACTGCCTCTGGTCTCGAACTTGTGATCCTCCCACCTCCGCCTCCCGAGGCACTGAGATTACAGGCGTTTGCTACTGCACCCAGCAAGTGTCTACTTTTGTAAGCCTTGTTAATCATAGGACTGGACCCAAACCATAGTCTATGAACTTCTTGTCTCCTCTGCTTTGTACCTTTGTCATGTAATTCATCAGAGCTATCAGTAGTCACTTCCCTAGGAAAAAGTGTCCCTGCCAGGGCTCCAATTACTAGATTACCCAGTGTTACAGCTCCCTTCTTGGTCAAAAGGTTCTAAGACGCTGCCATTTAGAGGATTCAGTGTAATTTACCTTGGTAAGCAGCAGGGTCATTAATCCTAAGAAAGCAACAGTTCATCATCATTCATCCAACCCACAAGCCCATACTGAGCACCTACATTATACCAGGCACAACATATACACATGCATAAGATGGATAAGTCTTGGCCCTTGTCCTTATGAAACTTGCAATCTAAGAGATAAGGATGAAAGAAAAGGGCAGCAATGGGTTATAGATGCTATGGTACAAGCCTACACAGAGCCAGTGGGGGCACGCAGAGGACATGGATGGTTCAACTCTGCAGGGAAAAGCTGAGAGTTGGGAAAGGTAAGGAAGAAGCCCTGCTACTGCTGATTCTTGGATAATCAAAGAGTCTCCCTGGATAGACAGGTCTGTTTGGGGCAGGGCAGAAGGTGGCAGGATACTGGTTTGCCTACCAGTTAGGGGGACTGTGAGCAGCATGGCAGCACACCCAGAGGGTACAGTTTAAAGGGGGCTTACACCAAAGAGTATTGTTGGAGAGATAGGCAGGCATGACAGAACACTTGAAGGACTACTTTAGTATCTTTGGAAGGGTTCTAACCGTAGGGTAAATTGGTCATATTTGTGTTTTAGGAAGATCACCTTACTGAATCAAATGAACTTGAATTTTGCACAGAAGATGGTTGATTTTCTATAGAAGATTGGCAGTAAGGAAACCAAAGTGTGGACAATCTGAGTAGCCCAGACAAGATCAGAGGGCCTGATCCCAGGCAGCAACAATGAAAGTAGGAAGGTGAAATAGATTCAAGAGACTCTAAAGAGGTTGAAACAAGAATGATAGAGTATGGGAGGTGAAGAAAGGGGATGGCTCAACATGATTCCCAGACAACTTGACTTAGGGAACTGGTGCATAGAAGCTCCATTCAGCAGAATAGGAAGGGCAGATCTAGGAAGAGAAAATGAGTTCCCTGTTAGGCATATTGAGTTTGAAAGGCATCCCATAGATACCTGGAGCCACAGACATACAGGTTTGGAAGAGAGCGTCATATCATAGTTGTTCAAACAGCTCAAAGGAACACAAGAATTCTGGAAGTACAGCAATAGTGGCAGAAAAGAGGAGACAGAGAAGAGATAGTTGCAGAAGCAGGATGAGAACCTGAAGATAATAGAATCAGGGAAACTAAGGCAAAACAGACTTTAAGAGGTCCACGGTGTCCAATGTTGAGAAGAGGTTAAGTAAGATAAGGACCAAAGTCTCTTGGGTTTGATGACATAAGCCCATTGGCAATGTCTACCTGAACAGATTCAGTGAAGGATAAGGTTCAGACCTCACTTGAGGGGCTGCAAGTGAATGAGATGTAGAGGCTTAGGAAAACTGAGCACCATCTAGTCTTTAAAACTTGACAATGATGAGAAAGTGACTCGAGATTTCCTGCAAATGGTAGGCCAGGTACTTTGAGCAAACTTCCTGCTGAAAAACTCAAAATGCTCAATAAAGTAGCAAGAAAGTGAAGAATACTCAGGTCAGACCTGGCTGGCATGTGGCTCAGTGGAAGAGCACTTGCCTAGTGTATGAGGCCCTGGGTTCAATCCTCAGCACAGGGGAAAAAAAAAAAAAACTCCTAAGAACTAAAAGAGGAAGTCAGATTACCATTGTTCACCTTGTTAGCATCTGCATACTAGGTAAACTTGAATTTTTGTTTTTGCAGGAGTCAAGAGTTAAAGTTAGGCCCATCCAGCTGCACAAGAGACGCTCTGCACAAAGCTGCGACCCACAAAAGGTAATACACTTAGTGTAAGGATCAACTAGAAAGAACTCACTTTTCCAGAAGACTATAGGAAAATTGCCTGACTTGAACTCTGGCACTGAGTGAGAATGGGGGAAAGTCTTCCCTGAGAATGCACAAATGCAAGTGGGCTCCCTGATTTGTTTTCATTCCAATTCCCCTTATCTGGGTGGTTTGGAAAATGACACACTTTAAATTCAAGTGTTCCTGGGCCAGTCTTATTTCATGGTAGTACCTAGAAGAAAGAAGAGCAAATCATCTTTAAAGGAACCAACACTCAGCTCAGAGTACAAAGGATTCTCATACTTAATATTCCAAGAAATATGATATAATAGATAGTATTATATATAAAGTATAATATATAATAGTCAAAAATCCAAAAGCATGTAACCAAATAGAACTTTGAGAAAATAATATCAATTTAGAATTGTATACCCATAGAAAAATGTCTTTTGAAAATGAGGTTGAATTTAAAAATATATGAATTATTTATGAATTCACACTTACTTTACTATTAGGTATTCACTAACAGAAGGGAAAGAGTGCATAACTTCCAGATTAAGAGAATGAAGAAAATAGGAAGAATAAACAATCCAAAGAAACAAGAAAGAAAGAAAAAGAACAATAGTAACATGGGATAAATAGAACAAAATAAAATGATAAATTCAAAAATAAGAAAATAAGTTCAAATATATCCATAATTACAATAAATGTAAATGAACTAAACAATACAATTTAAAAATAAATATTTCCAGGCTAGAGAAGAGGGTGAGAGAAAAGGGACTACATGAGGTTAAGGGAGTGACCTTGGTTTGTTTTGTTGCTTTAATAAGAAGAAACAGTCTGCAGCTCACACTACAATAAAGGAGACAAGAGGAGTTAAAGATACAGGAAGGAGTAACTGATGGACCTAGACCCAGGGGAACACAGGATCAAGATGCAGAGGTATAGGGGCCAGCCTTGACCTGAAGGAGAATATTGCCTTCTCAGAGACTGGAGGAAGGAGATAAACAGAAAGAAAATTCAAAATCACAAAAAGCTCTTTCTGATGTTCTCAGTCAAGGTGCAGCCATGGCCTCTGTTTTGATACAATGTGTTCATGAAGATGGATAATATATGATGTTCAGTGTGCTTAAGGAAGGTGGTATGAATTAGTAAAACCCACTGTGAAGAATGAGAATGCTATCCAGGGACATAGAAAAGCAGAAAGGCATTGTCAGTATGGCCCTGTCTCAGCCACGATTGAAGAACATAAAGCTGAGATCACAACAAGACCCTTTGATGGTACATTTTCTTCCCAAAGTGCTCAGCAGCCTGGGATGGGGCAGAAGACAAGTCTTTTGGAGGTGGAAGTCGAGTAACAGTGTAGGGACTAGTGAGGGACAGATGGGCTGGTATGTTGAGAGTAGCAGAAGGAAGGCTAGATAATGGAGAGAACTTGCATGTGATATACGCTGTGGCTAAGGATAGGGTGCTAGTTAGAGAGAGGGCTGCGGGACTGAGAAGCCCAAAGGCCCTGGTGGGTGTCAGGTGCCTGATGCAATCAGCAGCCTGCAAATCATGCACAGTAATCTCATGGGATAGTGTTGAGCTGTAGTGTTTCAGACAAAGACCCTCCCTGGCTCTCCTTGCTCCCCTTCTGCCCCAAAGCCTACTACATGACCTTAGAAGCAAGCCTTTTTTCTTTCCTCCAACCCTCACACTGACCTCATTCCACCCCAGTGCCTCCCTGGGTAAACAGGCCCTATGCCCTTGGCCCTAATGATTCATACTTGAGTTTCTACTCAGGCATGCTCAGTGGCCAAGCAGAATTGCTCTCCTGGTCATTCTCCTTTGGTTGTGGACCTCACAGCTTTTGCCCGTCTGGTTGGCGCCCCTCTTCTCCATGCCCTTGGTGACATGTCACCCAGAACCTCACAGCACATATCTCTGGTACCACTTGTGCCATTACCTTCCACCTCTCAGCCATCCTCCCTTCAGTCCTCCAGGCACACTGAGGGATACCCATGCTCCAAGAAGGCCCCTTTATCTTGTCGGCTGCCTTCTACAAAACATGCAGGCTGTCTACTGCTTTAAATCATGGCATTCTAAATGCAGAACTTCCAAAATTATCTAGTCTGACCCTATTGTCTTATAGGTGGAGAAACTGAGGCCTAGAGTAGAAAAGCATCTTGTCCAGGACAGAGCTCAAACTGGCAGTCAAGACCTCTGTACCATGAGAACGTACTAACCATTCAGACTGAGTCCCCTACGCGTAAATCAGTCCAGAGACAAACATGGGCTCTCCTAAGAACTTTACACAGAATATGTATTTATCTTCACTGTGAGACAGGTAATATCATTGACCCCATTGTAGAGATGAGAAACTGAGGCACAGTCCAAGGTCACCCAACAAACTCCCATTCTGACTGCTCCCCTATTGTCTTGACTTCTTTCTCCTGCCACCCTGTTACACACATGCATGAGCATGCATGCATACACACACACACACACACACACACACACACACACGCCCTCACTTAAATATTTCCTCCAGCCTGGACCATATCAGTCTGTCACTCTCACCTGCTACCCCTGCTTCTGCCAGGGGAGTCTGCATGGTCTGCCTTCTGGCCACAGCTGATGGCACCAGGCCTAGACATCTGAACCAAGGGAAAGCAATAAATAGGCTAGCTGAGCCACTCAGGTCCTCTCTTGTGAGGATTTGAATTAAGAAGGCAAGAAACTGAGTCCTTAGATGGTGGCAGGTGTTGGATCCTAGTGCTGGGAAGCCACCCTGGGCCAGAGTGAGCCAGGAGAGGAGAAGGGAGCAAAGATTCTAGGAGGAGAGATCAGAGACTGGGAGAGGGAGAGAGCAGGCTTATCTCAGGTGTGCTTATGTGTGTGTCTGTGTGTACACAAACACTCAGCCTCCCCCTAACAGTCAAATAGTACCTGACATGTACCCAGCCCAGTGTCTTCTCAGATCCCTCAGATCTGGCAATGTTTCCCACTATTGGCTTCTCTGAGATTCTCATCTGTCTTCCTGGGAAATCCTCTTTTCACTTCCACTGTTTGAGTATGTTTGTCCCTGCAGACTATGAACCCACCCAGAACAGCAGCTCACACACTTCTGCCAGCTTAGGAGCTGACTCCTCCAGGAAGCCTTCCCCTGTCTTCTATGTATTTGTCTCATCTTCCCCAGGCAGTTCATCAACCAATCAGGGCAGCGGTCACTTTCATTTCCTTTCCTACGTTTGGCTCATCCTTGATGGGTGGAATCCTCTAACTTTGGGGCACCCGTTTCTAATTTTACCATTTGAAGCTGGACTATCTTTACTGCTGCCATTTTCTATTCTAGCAAATCTACATACCCACCCATCATTTACTTATCCTTGGAGCACATATTGAATGTCTATGCCAGGCACTGGGCTCGGCCTGAGAATGAGTACCTTACAGCTCTCCTTGCCCTCCAGGACTTCACGGTCCCAGAGGGAAAGCCAGGCTTCCCTTGCCAAATTGGTCATGCCAACATGGTCTTTGGTTTCATGATGCCAACTACACACACACACACAACTCAACATGATGATTACTCCCTTCACCTTGTCACACACCCAGACACAGGCTTTATCTTGTTTTCTCCTCCCCATCCTTCTAACCCATTCCTCTAACCAAATGCACGCTCTATTTCCCAATTGGCCTCTCCTCTCTTCTGGAAGATGCCCTGAAGTTCCCCCTCTACTCTCCACTCTCTCTTATTTTTGATCCTAATTCTGTGGTACAGGGATTGTGTGTGTGTGTGTGTGTGTGTGTGTGTGTGTGTTGCGCGCACGTACACACACACACACACACACACACACACTCACACACACTCACACACACTATTTTAAGACCCCAGCACTTTGCAAAAACCTGGTGGAGAATCCTGCCAAACCCCCAAGGTGGGGGAGGGGAGGCTGGGCAATCTGAGCCCAGGGCAGACTGGGTGTCTGGGCAGCCAGGTTAGCAGCCGCCAGCTGCAGAGCCTGGGCTCAAACCACCACAGCCCTTGACTGCTGCTTTTTGGGCCAGCTCTGGCCCAACCCGACCGGGTCCATTCACCTCCACTTTGCCGTGCCCAGCCCTCATTCCTCTCTATGAGTTGCTTAGGAGTTTGCACACCAGGCATCATGCAAAATTGTTGTGTTTCTGGAAACACACCACACGCTGAGAAGCCTTGAAATTCTTCTTGGAACAAGTCCAGGGGTTTATTTATGAATTTCCCAGGGGGTGGGAGAGACAGAAGTCTGGACTTTGCAGACTGAGCGCTGTGCCGTCATCTCATCGACAGAATCACTGCTCCAGCATGCACTTACTCCATGACCACCGTGTGCCTGCACCTGGCAGAGGCTGGGGGTGCGCCTGGGGGCTCAGGACTCAGCAAGAGGAAAAAACCACACATGGTATTGGCTTATTTCGGCTGTGGTCCCCCATTCTGACCTTCCTGCTCCCTCTTCTGCCAGCTCCCACCACCTGTGTTCCTGCTGTCCTTCTCCTTCAGTAGGAGCGCTGCCCCTGCCCCCTCAACTTTGGAGCCCTTGTTATCCTGTGGGTGGATGGGTGGTTCCTCCTAAGAAAGCCTGCAGGGCTAGTTTCTACCCGAGTGAGAAATTAGGAGGCCATCGTGTGCTTCATGCACTGCTCAACCCTCTGTAGTTTGACACAGAACAGAAATGGGGTTTATGCCCAGGCATGCGCAGCAGGGGCTGCCAGAGGCTGGAGGAAGCTGGGGTGTCCAAGTCTCTTATGATGATTTCCAGTCCTCCCCAAGCACATGAGGAGGGAGCTGGTCAGACTGACAAAGCTGGGGAGAGGACTCAGCACTTGGCTTCCAGCAGCCACAGGCGTAGAAGCTTTCTGCTGTAAAATAGGCCTCAGGCCATTGCCTTTCTCTAGCTACCACCTGAGAGGGGAGTTGGCAGGACTTGACGCTTCAGTGGCCTCCCTTAACTGTGTACCTGTCCATGGCCTTAATAGAAATCTGCTGTCCAGCCGGAAGCGAGTGGTAGGCCAAATGCAGCTTCATCAGTTTTTGTTTTGTTTTGTTTTTTGTTTGTTTTGCAATACTTGAGGGTTGAACCCAGGGCCTCACACATACTTTGTAAGTACTCTACCACTGGTCTGCATCCCCCAGACCATTTTTTATTTCCTTTTTATTTGGAGACAAGGTCTCCCTAAATTACACAGGCTGCCTCCTGACTTGAACTTGCAATCCTCCTGCCTCAGCCTCTGGAGTCACTGGAATTAGAGGCCTGCAGCACCACTCTTGGCACTTTGTCTGTATTTACAGCTGCTCCCCACTGCTTGAATCATCCAGAAACATCTCCCCAACCATCCATGGAAAAAATTTCCACAAAATTTCCACAAAACAGATCCTTGGAGCCAAAAAGGTAGGGGCCTGCGAGTTTAGACAGAGAGCCCTGTACTTGCCGCAGGGAATACCGGCCACCTGTAATCCTAGCAACTTGGGAAACTGAGGCAGGAGGATTGAAAGTTCAAGGCCAATGGCAGCCTGTGTAACATATCAAGACTCTATTGCAAGATAAAAAATTTAAAAAGGGCTAGGGATGCAACTTAGTGGAGAGCATTTGCAAAATATGTTCGAGGCCCTGGATTAAGCACCCTAGTATCACGAAAAGAAAGAAAGAAAGAAAGAGAAAGAAAAAGAAGGAAAGAAAGAAAGAAAGAAAGAAAGAAAGAAAGAAAGAAAAAAGAAAAAGTAATTCAAAGGTCACCATCCAAAAAATAATCAAGTCAGGACACAGATAATGACAAATATTAAGTAAAAAATGATCACTGCTAAGCCAAGTGTGGTGGCTTCTGGTGGTTCATGTCTGTAATCCTAGCACTCAGGAGGCTAAGGTAGGAGGATCCTGAGTTCCAGACCAGCCAGGGTTATAGAGTGAGTTTCAGCCCACCCTAGGCTATACATCAGGAGCCTGTCTCAAAAAACCAAACCCTCCTCTGAAAAAAAAAAAAAAAAAGACCACTGCAAGAATAATAAGGAAAGTGTCCTTCAGAAATGACAGAAACTTCTCTATTCCAAGCAGCCTAGGCTCCAGACTTTGATGTTTAGAATTCCCACCCTGTTTAGAAATAAAAACCCCAAAAGTTTGAGTGGCCTCACAGACCTCTGGAAGTTTCTCCTCCTTTGGGAAGCTCCAGCCTGGTTACACAGAATGAGCTGGGGTGGGGAGGTATGCCTTTCTAGCAGCCTTTCCCAGGTGAGGCAAGCAGCGTGGGCAGACTGAGCTGCCTACAAGCCTGTTGTGATTAGGCAGGCCCACTCCTAACTGGGAGCGGACAGCGTTGGCCTGCCAGGGCCTGTGTTCATGCCCATGCCAGCATGTGTGCATGCAAGTTGTATTGTATGCATATGTGTGTGTATGTGCTGGGAGAGGGTTGGCCCAGCATTAAAGACAAAAAAATATGCCCCACTCATGTCCCTAAAGCTATCCTAATCAACCATGATCTTCTCCCAGACTTATGGGTAAATGTACCCATGTGAAGGTATGAGAGTCCAGATCTATTTCCAGCCAACTTGCTAGAGGAAAGATCATGGCTTTTGGATGCAGACAGACCTGAATTCAAATCCCAGCTCGATTACTTGTTAGCTATGTAATTTGAGGCCCATCTCTTAATCTATCTGAACTTTGGTTTCCTCACCTTAAATATAAGAAAAATGATTTTTAGTCTTGCAAAATGTGCATGAAGATAGAATGAAACTACCTTTTATCAATTTCCAAAGGCTGCAGAAATGAGTGTTATGACTTCTCAGAGGTCAATGATGCTGGCACTGAAGTTAGACCACCAGTTTTTAATGTCACCATCCCTGTCTCCTCACCTTTAAAGCAGAGATAACAATGGCACCTACTTCTTAGGTTTGTCATGAGAATCAAATCGCTAAAACATACACCATACATTTGATGGTATCTGACCATGCATCTAACATAGAACTGGTGTTCAGAACTTACTGTGCTCCTTGCCCAGGACCCAGCCCTGCTGCAGAGCCTGTGTCCCAGCTTGCCCTGCTTGTGGCTTTGGGCCAGGATTTTCCTTACAGTAAAATCTGGTTTTTCCGTGAGCTTGTCCTTCCCAGGCATGCTGTTGTCATGGGAACCTACAGAGGCTGCCTCGCTTTGGGGAGAAAGGGGTTGTTGATTAAAGCCAAAGAATCCCACCACTGCTATTGCAGCCACCATAATAGTGGGCTAGACATATTCTACCTCCTAGAACAGAGCTGGCCAGCAAGGAGCCAGGGGGAGTCTGTCTATGGCAGCTTCCATACACCTCACCTGCTGCTGAGTGCTCAATGGGCCCTCTAAATGAAGAGTGGGGCTGGGATTTAGTTCAGTTAGTAGAGCGCTGCTCTGCAGTCTCTGAGGCCCAGAGTTCGATTCCCAGAACCACAAAAATGGCAGAAGGATGTGACAATCCACTCCTGAGGCAATCCCGAAACAGTCAGCCATTGAAAACCCTATGAGGGTTGTTATGAATTGGACTCCACTAGACAGTACCTAACAAGTGAAGAGCTGTGGTGGGGTGGGCAAAATCTCTGGATTCAAGCTTCTCAGCCACAAGTTCTCAATCATATTTTCAAAAATGAGGCCCAGTGCTGAACATCATTGTTTCTTTGTGGTGCTGAATAGGGTTTTATCATTGATTTACTACTGCTTGTCATCTTTAAGGCAGATGATGCATCTGCAGAGCAGGTATAATTAGCTTCACTGGACAGATGAACAAACTGAGGCTTCAGAAGGCCCAAGTGATTTCCTGAGTCATTTAGCTAGTAAAATGTGGAAACAACACCTGGAAGACAAATCTTTTGATCTGTGCATTACCTTGAAATGCCACGGACTGAATGGGAGTAATGTGGAGGAGGGAGAGAGGAGACCAAGAGGTCATCCCCAGAACTCAGTGCATGCCATCTGACTCTTCACTGGGAAGTGATTCTGGGAGGACAAAAAGCTGCCACCTCTTCTCTCACTAAAATTCCACTCCTAAATACTGAGACAGCTTTGTTGTTGTTGTTGTTGTTGTTGTTAATAGCAGAATAGCAACACATCAAGAGCCTTAAAGAATTTCATAAATGTGGACTTCATAATTCCACTCCTAGAAATTATGGAGAATATCCTCTGTGTTTTGTTTTGTTTTGTTTTGTTTTTTGTTTTTTTTGTGGTACTGGAGGGTTGAACCCAGGGCCTCGAGCATGCTAGGCAAGTGTTCTAACACTGAGCTGCTGCCCTAGACCATTTTTTATTTTGAAACAGGGTCTAACTAAATTGCACAGGCTGCCTCTAACCTTGAACATGTGACCCTCATGCCTCAGCCTCCTGAGTCACTGGGATTACAGGCATGCCCCACAGTGTCCAGCCTATATATACTTCTTGACCTTGCAATTCCAGTTGTGGGAATTAGTCCTAAGGAAATATCGTAAGGAAACATGCATATAGCTTTGACTTGGGAATGTCATCACAGTTTTACCTGAAACACTAAAATACTGGAAACAAGTCAATGTTCAAAACTAGAGAATTGTTCATGCATACAAAGAATTGTAGAAAAGTATTTAATGGGGGCTGGAGGTATAGCTCCGTGGTTGAGCACATGCTTAGCATTCATGAAGTCCAATCTCCAGCACCAAAAAAAAAAAAAAAGGAATGACACAAAAAGATGTTTATGGTATACCATTAGGGTGGAGAAAAGCAAGTTAGCAAATATGGACGGTATAATCTAAAATTATGCATAAAAGAGAGTTGGGAAGATATACAGCAAAATGTTTGCAGGAGTCTCTCTGGTGAAATTATAAATATTTTCTTCAACTACATTACCAACATGTTCAAAAACAACTATATATTACTTTTGTACTTAAAAGAATCCATAAGCCGGGTGCGGTGGCACAAGCCTGTAATCCCAGTGACTCGGGAGGTAAAGGTAGGAGGATCACAAGTTTGAGACCAGAGGCAGTCTGCACAATTTAATGAGACCCTGTCTCAAGAAAAAAAGAATCCACCAAAGCTAATTTAAAATAGCCCAATCCACAAAGATATACATTGGAGCATGATTTATGATAGGAAAATAAAAGAAATCACAGCTACATAGGGAATGCCCTTATAAATTACATAATATGCTGTATTAAATATTATATAATCATTAAAATGATTATAAATTCTGTGTAGAGATATTTAAATATTTATAATATGCTAAGTGAAAAATACCAGACACAAAATGGAACATATATCATGATTGTAAGTATATAAAATATGTACGCAGTGAAAAAAATTGCTTCAATTTGGTGGGATGAAGTTATGTACAATTTTCCTCTCTTTTTCAAAATTACCCAAATATGATACTTTGCCTTTTCAAATAAAACTATATAGCCAGACACAGTGGTGCATGCCTGTAATCCCAGTACTTAGAAGGCTGAGGCAGGAGGACTGCTTGAGCCCAGGAGTTTGAAACGTGTATGTGTATGTATGTATGTATAAAATATATGTGTGTATATGTTTACATATATATATATCAGGTATGTATATACTCATGGGATGATATAGTGCTAAGCATCGAGCCCTGCTTCTTTTTCTCTCTCTCTCTCTTTCTTTCTTTCTTTCTTTCTTTCTTTCTTTCTTTCTTTCTTGGCAGTTCTGTGGGGCTCAACCCAGAGCCTGTGCATATTTTGTGAATGCTCTATCACTGAGCTGACCTGCACTCTCAACTCCCTTTTTATATTTTATCTTGAGACAGGGTCTCGCTAAATTGCACAAGTGCCTCTGCCCTCAAACTTATGATCCTCCTGCCTCCACCTCCTGAGTCGCTGGGATTACAGGCGGGCAACACCATGCACAGCCACTGGGCTGTTTCTGAAAACTATTGTATTAAGAGAGAGGTGCAGAGAGCCCCAGCTCCTCTCCTTGGCCCTTGCCTCATGCATCCACTTAGTATGTATTGCTAATAATATTGCTATTTATTAAATATCAACTATATGTGCATAACTTCCTTTCTAATTTTCACAATAACCTTTTCATAAGACAGGTGAATTACATAGGACATTTTTGGTTTCAAGTCATTGAAATGCAGTCTAGCTATTTAAGGAAAAATCTTTTTATTTTTTCCTTCTGTTTAGGAATACGGAGTTTTCTCACAGGCTCAGTGTAGCCAGGCTCAGTCAGTCACTGGAACCAGAATGTCAAATGTACAAGACCCTTTCTCTATTTGCAGCACCTCTTCCTCTCTGAGTCTGTTTCTTCTGCATGTCTGCTTCCATCTCTATGGCTCCTGAGACCAGTGATCTCTGCCTTCTAGCCACACAGGAGCATATGGCTCTGGACAGCTGTTGGGTTGTAGTCAGTCTAGCCACAAAGGAAAAGAGTATGGTGGGACTCCCTTTGGATTCTGATTGTCCAGCTTAGGTCAGGTGCCAACCTCTGTCTCGGTAATCTGTGGGGAGTGGGCTGTCTCATACTGTACTACTAACATGGCTGCCAGGGACCATCAGTGTCCCTATATGAATAGGAAAGGATGCTGTTTCCTGAAAAAGCTTGTGAGCATGAATGAGTGGAGGTGGGTCAGTGGCTGAAAAGAAAGATCAATACATGTCAGACATGATAGGTCTGGTTATTCCTCTTTCTACAGATGAGGACCCTAAGGCTCAGAGACATTGGCTGACAAGCTTAAGTTTGTTCAGCTTGTAAACAATGAAGCTGGAACTCAAACCCACGTCTGCCTCTCCAAAGTGCTCTCTACCACACCACCTACACATTTACTAATGAATGCCAGTCAGCCAGGCTAAGCGGGTCTCAGACAGAGGGCATAGTATGTGCTAAGGCCTGGAGGCAAAAAGGAACCAGGAACATAAGGACCTGAAAAGATCAGTAGGGCTGGGAGAGAGATGTAGGCCAGGTTAGATGGAACAATGGGGACTATCAACAGGAATTTGAACTTTTATCTGAGGACAGTGACATTCAGGGAAGGGTGTCATGGGCCAACCATTTGTAGTTTAGAAGAGTTTCTCCAACAGCAGGGTGAGGATGACCTGAAGGGGCCAGGCTGGATGTGGAGACCAGAAGCAGGTCCCACTGACCTACGTGAAAATGCTGAGGAAGCAAGATGGAGAAGGCTTTGTGTTCAGTGGACTGACTGGGGCCAGGGAGCAGGAAGTTATGAATGAAGGCCCTGTGTCTGTTTGGCTAGGAAGAGCATTCCCAGAACGTTGGGGCTGACAAAGTCTGGGGAGTTCTGTGTTAGACCTGATGCCTTTGAGATGCCTGGAGCCATCCAAGGAGCTGGTCAAGGAGTCATCCAGAAGGAGCAGGGTCTGGAGGGCAGGAGCTCAGGAGAGAGGCCCGACTAGAAACACGGATTTTGAGGTCAGCTGGGAGCATTGAAACCAAAGTGCAAGGAGCTCGCCCAGAAGGGGTATGCAGGGGGAGAAGAGGACCCAGCGGGAGCACTAGGAATGTCAGCACAAAGGGGAGAGGCAAAGAAGAAAAGGCACCACAGGAAGAGAGACCTACTGTGGGTGGTGCTAGGAAAGCCAGAGGTGGGTGTGGTCATCTGCACCAACCATGCTGAGAGTCCTGCTAAATGAGGAAGGGCTGAGAAAGGGCCACTGGATTTAGCAACAGAGAGGCCAGTGGTAACCTCCAGGAGATCAGTTTCCATGGCAAAGCCAGAAGGCAGTGAGCTGAGGAGTGAGGAGGAAGCAAGCAAGCAGAGGCTTTTCCAATCAATGTGACTATAAAGGGGTCAGGAGAGGGGAAGAGAGATCAGGCAAGTTAGAGGGGTGTGAGCTTCGGGATTTCTGTTGGCTGCAAGTTACACCCCTGGTGGGAAGGTCCCAATGGAGAAAGGTAAGTCAAGGATCCAATCAGAAGGGTGAAGGGTCATCAGGAGCGAGGAAGTGTGGCTGCATTGGTGGTGGTGGTGCACACTTGTCCCAGCACTCAGGAGGCTCAGGCAGAGGATAGCGTGAGCCCAGGAGCTCAAGGCCAGTCTGGATAACATAGTGAGACTCTGTCTCAAAACAAAGAAGAGAAAGTGTTTATAGGTTTAGTGCCTGCAATTGAGAGCTTCTTGGGCTTCCATTTTTTTCTATGAAATAAGAAGCAAAATCAGTGTGTGAGTGTGTGGCTTCAGTTGTTGAAGTATAGAATGTTTCAAAGAGACTTACTGCAGGACCTGAGAGTCACAACCTTCTTGTCAAAATAACTGTGATAATTTTTTTTTTTACCTCAATACTATGGGATCAACTTCTCAAGTTCACACGTGAAACAATTAAAATGCAAATCTCGAAGCACTGTGGAATGGCCATTTTGAATGAGTGAACATTGGATTAGAGGAGGAGGAGGAAGAGGAGGAGGAGGAAGGAGAAGAAAGAAATAATTGCATTCGTTTCAGGTACAAACAGTAACAAAAAATATTACCTAGTGGTTGGGAAGGAATCACTTGTAATTAGCATAAAAATTGTTTGCAATGTAAATGAGTGTTTCTGAAGTACTTAACTATGCTTAAAAACAGTACTTTAGTATTTTAAGAATTCCCCTTGTGGGGTAAAACCACTTTATATCTATTTTAAGACCTTGTTAAGTCTGTTTAAATGTAGCTAATTTTTCTTTTTCTAGAAAAGATACTGGCTACATCAGAAAACAGTTTCTGGCAAAGGTAAGATCATGGAACTGTGCTCTGCACAAGCGCTTTCCAAAGGCCATTTCCACCAGAGAGCAGATCTGATTGCAGGAGATTGTTACTAAGGGAACAGTGGGGCATGAATATAAATTTCATTTCTCAAAAGACCTAACTAAAGTATTGATCCAAAGGGAGTGGCCAGTGAGTACAGGATAAGAAGCTGTTTCCTAATCAAAATAAATAAATACAAATAAAGAAACATGCAAATACATATATGTAATCCTAGGCTTTCCCCTTGCCTTGCAAATCTCTCCTTTTTAGCTGCTGCCTGGATGAGAAGACTAGGGAGATAAGACAGCCAAGGGCTAGGGAGAGGTGTTGACACCAAGCTGGCCTGCAGGGTGCAGGACTGAAGGTGGGAAACTATGGGCAAGGATAGTTTTCTATCATTGGTATTATTATTATTTATTGAACAACTGTTCTGACAACCACCTTATATATCATCCCCCTGAAGGAGGAGTTTACTGAGTCCCTAGAGGTTCTTTTCTATTTCCTGCCTAGGATCACAAGCTCAAGAGTGGCTGAATCAAGAGTCAATTCTATGGTCTGGATTCTTTTTTCTTTTTCTTTTTTCCTGAGGCCACTCCAGGCTTCAGATTAATCACATGGTAGCAAGTTACCATCTTTATCCTATGCAAGGTGGCACAGCTGCACCTAGATTTTATTTTCCAGCTCCTTCCTTCTCCAGTCCCCATTTGATTTCCATCTGCCTGCTCCTCTCACCCCACAGGTGTTCTAATGAGCTTGCTCCATGTCCTGAAAATATATGTATATCCTTGCTAAGGATGTAATGTTGTTTTGAATATATATGCATTCCAAACTTAAATAAAAACACATTGTGCTATAAACTTCATTTTCTTTTTTGATGATCAATTCTGTTTTTATATTGCTGGGCATACAGGCACACACACATGCACATCTGGTTTATTGCTTCCAATGAATAACATCATATTCATCCACATTTTAATTGTCTATTTCCCTGGGGATAGACAACATGGTTGGCTCCAACTCTGTTATCACAAATATCAGTGTGCTGAATTTCCTCATGCATGACCCTTTGTGGACTTTTATGAGAATTTCTCTGAGATATATACCAGTTATGATATCACAAGGTCAAATGTGGCGAAGGTCTTCTTACTTTCTATGAATAATGCTGAAAAGGCTCTACCAGTTTATATTTTTACAACTGCACAAGAGTTCCTGTTTCTCCATATCCTTGTTAACACTAGGCATTACTCCTTTTTTAAAATTTTGCCACTTGGATAGATATTAATTGGTGTGTCATTCTAATGTGTATTTCTCCAATTACTGGGCAGGTTGGTTGGTATGTTTTTTGAGACAGAGTCTTGCTATGTAGCCTGAGCTGGCCTTAAAATCATGATGCCCCTGCCTCAACCTCCAGACTGCTGGGATTACAAGTGTGTGCCACCATGTCCAGCCTTACTAGTGAATTTGAGCATTCCTTTTTATACTTATTACCTGTCTAGGCTTCTTCTTGTATGGATTAACTCCACATATCATTTGCCCATTTTTCTATTGGGTCTTGTTGATTTTCAAGAGTTCCTTATTGATGATAGATATTAATTCCTTGATCGTTTTGTGGATTATAAATATTTCCTTCCAGTCTAGCATCTGTCTAGTAATCTTATTAATTTTTTAATGTTAAATTTACGCACAGTGTATAATTGAAGAGTGAATCAACATAGCCATAGCCACATATTTGTTTGCTTTATAGTTTGTTTCAAGGGTCTTCTTTAAGTTTTTCTCCATCCCTAAATCAAAGGATGTTTAGTTACATTTTCTTTTCTTAGCCTATAGTTTTGCATTTCACATTTTGGTCCTTAATCCATTTGGAATCCATCTTTGTATATCATCTAAGGTAGAGACTCAACTGCATTTTCTATTCTAACAGTGATCCAGTGTTCCCAGCACTATATAAATAATCTAGCCTTTCTTCTCTGATATTTTAACAGCTTTATTGAAACAGAATTCATGTACCATACAATTCACCCATTTAAAGTGTATAATTCAATGGCTTTTAGTACATTCACAGAATTATATAATCATTATTACAACTAATTTGGGAACATTTTCATCAATCATTAAAAATTCCATGCCTTTTAGACATTATTTATTTATTTATTTATGAGACAGGCTGTCCCTATGTAGCCCAGGCTGGCCTCAAACTGTGGATCCTCCTGCTTCAGTCTCCTGAATACTGAGAGTTCACCTTTTTTTTTTTTTTTTTTGTACTTATGGATTGAATCCAGGGCCTTCCACATACTTTCCAAGTGCTTTATCACTGGGCTATGCACCTAGTCCATATAGTTATTTTTTTATTTGGAGACAGAATCTTGCCAGTTGTGCAGGCTGTCTCTAGCCTCAAACTTGCAGTAATCCCGCCTCAGCCTTCCAAGTCATTGGGATTAGAGGTGTGTGCCACTGCACCTGGCTGATTTCACTAATTTCTGATGCAACCTTTATCGTATCTCAGTTCTAAAGTGTATATGGATCTGTTTTGGAGTTTTTATTTCCATTTGTCTACTTATGTGGTGTTATTCTATTATTCTGACTTATCTTGTGTCTTATCTGTTAGGACAAGTCTCTTTTGCACTGCAAAATTGACTTGGCCAAATTCACGTCTTGTGACCTAGAAATTCCACTTTTTAGAGTTTATCTTACAAGTATATTGTCTGCAGCAAAGTGATGTATATATAAGTCTATTTACTGCAGCATGGTTTGTAATGGTTGTAAATTGGAAATTGCCAAAACTTCCAAACCAGAGTCCTTGCTTTGGTGTGTCTGCACCCTTTCTGTCTAGGGTGAATGGATGTTCTCTCTATGTCTCCCCAGGGAAAGTAGTTCACACAATATGTTATTGTTGTTAGGTGCCATCGAGTCCGTGTCTGACTTATAGTGACACTACATATAACAGGTGAAACATTATTGTCAGTGCTTCTCTGCTATTCATAGGGTTTTCAATGGCAGATTTTTTTTTTGGAAATGGGTTGCCAGGTCCTTCTCTCAAGCCTACAGCACCTGGTGTTCCCAGGCGGTCTCCCATCCAAGTACTAACCAGGCCCAACCCTGCTTTGCCTCTGAGATCTGACGGGATCGGACGACACAGTGGTACAGCTGTAGGTTCATACAATATAGGGACTCGCTTAATGATGGTACATTAAACAATGGAATGAAAAAAAGTAAGATTTCTCTATACTCATATGTAAAGATCTCCAATCTATTATTAAGTGAAAGAAGCAAGGAACTGCTAGGTGTCGTGGCACATGCCTGTAATCCCAGCCACTCGGGAGGCAGAGGCAAGAGGATCACAAATTCAAGACCAGAGGCAGTCTGCATAATTTAGCGAAACCCTGTCTCAAAAAAAAAAAAAAAAAAAAAAAAAAAAGTGAAAAATGGGCTAGGGATGCAGCTTAGTGGTATAGCACTTGCAAAACATGCAAGCGCAAGGCCCTGGGTTCAATGTCCAGTACCGCAAAAAAAAAAAAAAAAAAAAGAAAAGAAAAGAAAAAAAGGAACAGAATAGTGTATATAATATGCTACTTTTGTATAAGTGGGGGGGCTAAAAATCCATATTTAAATTCACTTATATAAATATAAAGAAATTCTGGGAGGACAGAAGCATAAGAAACTAAGACTAGTGATCTGTCTGGGGATCAGGGAAACAGGGAAGATGGGAGACAACGGGAAGAAAATATTTTACTATTTACATTATTTTTTCATGGAGCTTGGGATCAAACCCAAGGCCTCATGCATGCTAGGTAAGAGCTGTACCACTGAGCTAAATCCCTAGCCCCCCACCAAAATTTTGACATATTTGTTTTTGACTCATGTGAATGAGCAAATTATTCAAAAAGTGACCGGAGGGGCTGAGAATGTAGCTCAGTGGTAAAGCACTTGCCTGGCATGTATGAGACCTTAGTTTCAAACCCCAGCACCAAGGAGGGGAAGAAAGTAACCTAAAAAAGGAAAGCAATGACTTATGTCTTCCTGAATGTGTTCTCCATCATATTGAGAACAAATTTGTTGAATCAACTAAAAACAAAACAAAGCAAATCCCAACTGGAAGTCTGATTATGATAAAACCCTTTGCTCTTTACTTCTCTGCTCCTTCCAACAAGTGTCAAAACTGCAATGAGAGATGTGAGGGTCTAAAGCTAATATATGGCCCTGGTTAGGTAGTAATCAGTACTGGCAATAGTTAAGAATTTGGGAAACAGTCTCCAAGTTGTTATTAGCTGTTGGGTTTTGTTTTGTTTTGTTTTGTTTTGAAATGTTGGCCCTTTAGAACCATTGATTTTACCTCTTTATGCTTGCCTGTTTTATTAAGGAATTGCATCTCTGGGGAGAAGGGAAAAAGAATTATTGAATATAAAATCTTTTAACACCTTCTGTCTGTGATTGAGGGAGGATAACTTGAAGCACACTGGCAGGAAGAGTCTCCTTACCTACTTGGTGGCAGGTCATTGCAACTGCATGCCAAATACTTTAGAAAAGCAGCCTTTGAGACAAGTGTGGTGGTAGACATCTGTAACCCAGCACTTGGGAGGTTGAGGCAAGAGGATTGCAAGTTTAAGGCCAACCTAGACTACATAGGGAGTTCAAGCCAACCTGATCTATACAATGAGACCCTATCTCTAAAAACAAAACAACAACAAAGGGCCTTTGTCAATATGAGCTTACAAATCCAAACCATAGAAAGGCAGTAGGGCATGTCTGAAAAACTAATTTGTGCTAGGTACAGTGGCACATACCTGTAATCCCAGGGACAGGGGAGGCAGAGGCAGGAGGATCACAAGTTGGAGGCCAGAGGCAGCCTGAATTATTTAACGAGACCCTGTCTCAAAGTAAAAAAATATAAAAAGGGCTGGAGGTACAGTTCAGTGATAGAGTGCTTGGAAAGTATGCACAAGACCCTGTATTCAAGCCCCTAGGTTCCACTAAATAAATAAGTAAATAAGTAAGTAAGTAAATAAATAAATAAATAAAACTTGTTTGCTTTGTTTATTTTTCTAAACATCTATCCCACTTTTTGTCCTGAAGGATCATAGATACCAAATTGTTGTTGTTGTTGTTGTTGTTAGGTGCGATCGAGTCGGGGTCCATTGAGCCTGTTGTCCTATGTACAACAGACAAAACAGTATTGTTACCGCTTTTCTGCTATTCACAGGATTTTCAATGGCTGATTGATTTTTGGGAGTGGGTTGCCAGGTCCTTCTCCCAAGCCTACAGCACCTGGTGTTCCCAGGTGGTCTCCCATCCAAGTACTAACCAGGCCCAACCCTGCTTGCTGTTGTTGTTGATGTTAGGTGCTGTCAGTCGTGTCCAACTCATAGCAACCCTCATAGGGTTTTCAATGGCAGACTGTTTCGGGATTGCCTTGGGAATGGGTTGCCACATCCTTCTCCTATTTTTGCAGTGCTGGGAATTGAACTCAGGACCTCAGAGACTGCAGAGCAGCGCTCTACCAACTGAGCTAAATCCCAGCCAAGATCTGATGGGATCCATGCCTCAGTGGTACGGCTGCAGGCAAATTCCAAAATTAATGATAGTCAAAATTAATGAGATTTTTCATTAATAAGCTTCAGACTAAAATGATGGAAAATGCACTAATTGTGGACTATCCAGTCACAGTCACCTAAGCACAACTTAGATCCAGGTCTTTAGGAGAAGGGAGAAGGAAGAAGGAGAGAAGGTCACAGATGCCACCCAACCTATGCTGGCCTGTCTTTCCTTCCTGTACCATTGCCCTTTCCCCTAGGCTTGGGGATCTCCGCACCCAGTGCTTCCTGCTGCTGGGCTTCTCTCAATCCAGGCAAGCCAAGTCATGCTGCTGAGGGGTATGTGAGTCTTCAAGCTAAATTCCTGGAAACTCCAAAATAGGGCCCAGAGAGGAGGTGGGGGGTATGTCTTATGCTCAGTTCTGGGAAGCAGTGTGTGAGGGTGCCCAGAGTAGGAAGAGGGATTGAAAAGGCAGACAAAATGCCCATTATACCCAAGCCTGTCAATTTCCTTTTTTCATCTCTTTATCAGTGTTTGTAACAGAGCTTCTTATCGACAGGAAACGCCTGCCTGAGGGGATGAGGCAGGTCCAGGGTGCTTGGAAGGGGACCGGGAATTCTGGGTAGTACACTGGTGCTGGGCAGCCTTGCCAAGAGGATTTTTGATTCCCAGGACCCATGGTCTTTGCCTTTGCATCTGGTGAATCTTTTGACGTACACAGGAAGATAGCACACCAACCAGCCCCTGAGGCCAGAAGGTCTGCAGAGGAGGGCCCCAAGAAGGGCTCCAGCCCTGAACCTCTGTGACCAGGAATAGGGCACCAGAGGGCTCAAACTATAAAGTGAGGAGAGTTGTTTTTCCCCTTAATCTACACCAGTCCTTTTCCTTTCCAGTTAAGGAGAGGCCAAGTATCTGCCAAAGCCATAGACAACTTAATGATAGTCATCCCAAGTGGCCCTCTGGCGTGTTTGCCTCTTAGCCCTCAGGCTGGTGCTTGTGTTGGTCACTCAGCCTGGGACAATCAGCTGCTTGGTACAAACTTCTAGCTGAAGAAAAGGAGGGGACTGTGGTACTGATTGACCTCTTTCTATGTACCAGGTGCTTTAAAAATATTGATTATCAAACTAGGATTCTGATCACTCAGATAGTTTCCCAGGAGAATAGCCAACTGAGGGTCAGATTTCCCAGGAGGTGAAGATCAAATCTGAGTGCTGAAAATAAATGCCCCAAAAGGATATCTGGGTCAAGCAAGGCTTTCTGGGTGGCTGAGAAGCACAGGTTTATCTATCCATACATCTTTGTTCAAACAGGCAGAAGACTGAATGGAGAAAGCAGCAACTGGCAGTTCTGGTAGGAGAGACAGCAAAGGAGTTGGGCTACCTGGCTTCGCACTGCTCCTTATCCTCTTCCTATCAGTTGCTCTTGAGCAACCAGACTCTGTTGTTAGTGATGGTGGCGATAAAGGAAATTGCAGTGTGTTTCTCACCCTTGGTGTCTCCCTGGCCAGCCCTGCTCCCCCCACAACCTCACCATGTGCTCCTGCAGTTGGGGATGTAGGTCAATAAGAGTGGGTGGGTGAGAAAGAACAAAGAGATTCATCCAGACATGACACCCCGCAGGGCAGCAGTGACAACACTTGAACCTGAAAACTGCCTGAAAATAGACTGTGTGTCTATGACATTATGCAAATCATATGCAAAGTCAAGAAGCCCTCTGTCTCTATTTCTAGCAAACTGAATGTGGCCCTGGTGGATGCAGCTTGTTCCAAAAGTCGCCCACCCAGAGTGATGATTGCACAGCTAACATCAGTTCCAGCCCTGGGATACCGGACTTGGGATGTGCACCCCCACTCCATCCCAGGGCAGCCATTTCAAGCATGAGGATTTTGCCATCTCTTGGGCTGTTGATCTTTTTTTTTTTTTTTTTCAGAACTGGGGGCTGAACCCAGGGTCTCGCATTTACATGCTTTGCAAGTGCTGTACCACTAAGCTGCACCCCCAGCCCATTTTTTTACTTTTTGAGACAGGGTCTCGCTAAATTATGCAGACTGCCTCTGGTCTCCAACTTGTGATCCTCCTGCCTCTGACTCCCGAGTTGCTGGGATTACAGGTGTGCACCACCACACCCACCGGGCTGTTGATCTAATTCATAGGGAGGATCTGGAGGAGGCAGAAATCCTCCTTGCAGGCAGGACTGAGGTAGCATGGTGCCTGGAAAGAGGAAGGAACTGTCCCTGAGGACCTGGGTACCATGAGGCCTTGGTGGAAGAAGAGGTGGGCCTTGGCATCAGGGCTTGTGCTGCAGAGGCCATCTTCACCCTACTTAGGCATGCTGTAGCACTGATCACCCCCCAAGGAGGGCTCTTGCCACACAGATGATCCCTCCCTGTTAGTATTTAGGTAGGGCCGTTGGAAGCTGGGGTCTCACAGGAAATCAGGACAAAGCAGCAAAGAAGCAAAAGGGGTGGCAGGTTTTCTTCCTTGGAAGGTGGGCAGGTTCCCTGGGATTGGACACGCAGGCAGGGGCTTGGACAAAGTGTCTTTCCAAGGCCTCTTCTAACCCTGCGGAGCAATGGGCCAATTGTCTTTTCCCAGACCCCACCCAGCCTATACAGAACTCCTGCTCTGCAGTTTCCCTCCTGTCTTTCTTATCACTCTCCATCACAGTGTGGCCATCAGGGTGTGGATGGCAGGCCCAGAGGAAGGGATGCTAGGAGCACTCTCATTGGTATCCCCAAAGCAAGCCTAAGAGGTCCTGCCTGAGTCCCCCGAGACTGCACAGCACCATCTGCTGTGCAGTATCTGTGACTTCAGTGCCAAAGGCTGCAGGCATGGACCCATTTGGGAACTGCAGGGAGTAGGAGTGGTAGGTCGCAGAAGGATTTGGGGTACCATCTCTGTTTCCTGAAGAGGGTGTCTTTCAGTACTTGCCCCTCCCTCTCACAGCATGTTACATTCACAATTTCCTGGGGTGGAGTAGAATGGGAGTGGAGACAAGGTGCTTTCTGAGCCTAAGGTGCTAGGGTGGGTCCCCAGGTGTGGGGAACTTCCCATTCTAGGGGTGTGGACTGACTCTCAACAAGGGGGATCCCAAGTGAGAAGGGAATTGACAAGGGGGAACTGAGGAGGGTGGGTACAAGCTTCCTCTGAGCAAGAATTCAGAAGGCTCTTTGCTAAGTGTGGTGTTTGGGGGAGTGGTCCCTGCAAACTAGCAGAGTGTCTGAGCATCCACAAGCTTGCTAGTGCACGAGGCCAGGCAGGAGGTCCCCAGTCAGCCTGGACAGCGGTGCTGACATTGCCTGGTGGTGGCAGCCGCTGGGTACCCTGTTGGCCAGCAGAGGGCGACGTGGCAGGCGAGTGATAGGACTGTCCTCAATCCAGGGTTGGCACTGAGATTTGAGGCCCCAGAGGAGGAAGGTCATCTAGGTAGGGGAGTTCCGGAGCTGTGACTTGTCTGAGGACAGTGTCGGGGCATGTATTCTGGGACCCCCTCTTTTCTCATCACCTCTGGTTCCCTCTGGGACAGGATCACTGCAGAGACAGGGGCCTCAGAAGACTAGGCAGGCACTTAGGATTCAACAATGGTTTATTGAGGACCTGCTGTGTGCTGGGCAGGGACTAAGTGCTCCCACAAACGCTATCACCAGGTAAGGAAGGTGCAGTTTCCACCAGGAGGCACACACTCAGACAGAAGCATTTGCTGCCAATACTCTCCAGCAGGCCCTTCTCCCTCCCGCTCCCAAGGCCTGGTGGTCACCTCCTCCTTCAGACCTTCTCCACTTAGGGATTTTTCAGCCTCTGGGAGCGGCTGCCTTCGGTTTCTGGCAGTCAAGTCCCAGGAGGAGTTTGCCCTCCAATCCAGCAGAGGTCAAAAAACTTCAGGCAGGAGCCTGATTCCTGGGCTAGGAGGGCTCCAACGACCAGAGAATCTGCACACTCTGCCCCACTGATCTGGGAACCCAGCTGGTTCATGTAGCTTTCTGTTTTCACCCAGTTTCACTTTCTGGTTCTCCTTGGGCCTTGCACAATGCTGGGAGATGGGACTGGTAAAGTGCAACCATGGGCGGGTGCAGGGAGGGGAACATACCAGAGTCCAGCCTGGGGAGACTGTCTGGGGAAGGCAGCACAAGCTGAGGGCTGCTAGGCCAGGTCTTCCTAAACTTGGGGCTGTTCTCATCCCAAGCCTGAGCCCCACCACACCCCCTCAAGCCTTGTCTCCAACCCAGAGTCACCTGCTCAGTATATGGAAATATCCCCTTGACATTTCCAATGCCAAACTTCTTGTGTGTTTCTTTAGTGCCACCAAGTTGTCCTCAGTTACACTCTTTGGGGCCTGGCCGAAGATGTGGGCCTGGGCCAGAGCCAAGGCCAGCAGGGAGCAGGAACCTGGGAGCTGGAGTCTTCTTGGCCAGAGCCAAATTTGAGTCTTTGAGGGCCCAGAGAGAGCAGCTCCTCAGCTCTAGGGCAGAGAAAGCCAAGCCACAAAGAGTCAAAAGGCCCAGTGAGCCCAAAGATGGCCAGTGGCATGGCTTAAGGCAATACCTGGAGCTTGCAGAATTAGGCTAGGAGGTGCTTTAGACCCCCCTGAGACACAATTATTTTCAAACCCCCATTTTAGGGCAAATTGCTAAGGGCTGAGGCATAGGAATATGTGAGACTGGGGAAATCAGCCTCAAAGGACAACAGGACCAAACCTTTCAGTGCATCTATGAAGAAACAAAGGTCCTGAGCAGTGAAGACCCCACGCATGTCTCATGGGGCAAATACCTAGGATCAACACCTAGGTCTCCTGGTTCCCTTGAGCCTTCCCTCCACCCTGCCATGCTTGGCCCTATGGCCTCTCAGTTATTCGGAAAATCCTGGACCTTGCCCACCTGCCCTGCCACCTCTTCACCCCATGGACCAGCCACACCCTAATCAGAACCACTTGGGTTTTACTGACCTAACAAGTCAGCTGGGATGGTGAGGGGATAGGAGGTGGCAGGGTCAGGCCCCAGCTCTTCCAGGAGGCAGGGGCATTCAGCTACCTGGGTTCTTATCAGGAAACAGAAAGTTAAGGCATCCCAGACCTGACATGTAAACCGATGGAGAGAAACAGAGGGGCCCTAGGCGTCTGGGACTTGGGGCAGAGGCTGAAGCCTGGCAGGGTCAAGTGTCTGCTGAAGGCTGGACAGGGCCCCATGCCACCCTGGCAGCTTTGGTGGGGCAGCGAGGTTGACCAAGGGCAGGGGAAAGTGTGGGCCCAGGCTCTGGGCCCAGGACTGGGATTCCCTGGCTTGGCCACCCTGGTTCTGGAGCCTCTGCTGCACTCCACCCTGGGAGTGGTAGGGGGTGCACCCTCCTGGCATGGGGGGTGGGGAGAGAGCCAGGCGTCAGGGAGCCGGCCACTTTGAGCAGGCCAGACGGCGGGGGGGG
>VMDO01000337.1:218685-326896 GCA_007922755.1 Pedetes capensis | reverse complement strand
CAACTTTTGCTTTCCAGTCACCTGCAATTATCAGTACATCCTGATTACATCTTCAATCATTTCAGATTGTGGGAGCTGATAAAAATCGTTCCTATCTTCATATGTGGCCTTAGTGGTGGTGCATAAATTTGAATAATAGTCATATTAACTGGACTTCCTTGTAGACATATGAGCATTATTCTACCACTGACAGCATTGTACTTCGGCACAGATCTTGAGATGTCTTTTGGATGATGAACGCAACTCCATTTCTCTTTAACTTGTTGTTCCTGGCATAGTAGACCACATGATAATGTAATTAAAAATGGCCCATACCAATCTGTTGTAGCTTGCTGATGCCTAGAACGTCAATGTTTATGTGCTCCTTTTCCCTTTTTATGAGTTCTAATTTTTCTAGATTCATACTTCATATATTTCCACATTCCAATTATTAATGGATGTTTACAGTTGTTCCTCCTCATTTTGAGTCGCGCCACATCAGCAAATCGAGGTCCCTGAGGCTTTAGTCCATTCCTGTCATTAAGATCTACTCTACTCTAAGGAGGGAACTCTTCCCCAATTGTCTTTTGAGTGCCCTCCAACCTGGGGGGCTCATTTTCTGGCACTTTATCTGACAATATTTCTCTCCTATTCATAGAGTTCTCAATGGCTGTTTCAGTAGTGGGCTGCCAGGTCATACTCCCTAGTCTGTCTTAGTCTGGAACCTGTCTACCATGGGTGACCCTGCTGGTATCTGCAATACTAGTAGCATAGCTCTCAGCATCACAGCAGCATGAAAACTGCTACACCATGGCAAACTGACAGACATGGGGTATTCAGTTCTAACTGGGTTATTTGCTGAGCAGGGTCCATCATCCCCTACCATCCTCTTCTGTGAAGGCCCCTGTGTCTCCTATATGCATGGGTGCATGGGTAGGAGCTAGGATGCTGACCCGTGGGCACTCTGTGGTCTAGGGTGGGCACCAAACCCAAGTCAGGCTGATGTGGGTATTTTCCCCCAAGATCCAGCTTTGGATGAATGCTAAGAGAGAGAGATTGATCTCCTTTCTGGATAGTGGTTCATAAATACCTTGTCGCTGAGGAGTTGATGGGAACCTGTGCTCTGCCAAACAGCCTGGAGTAGGGGGAGAAGTTAGTCTTCAGGTGGAGAGAGAGAAGAGGAACATACAGCTAAGGAAAGGAGACAAGATCCCATTCAAGTCCTTGCCTTTGAGTTCATCTCAGCCTTTGGGCTCCATGAAGTTCACACCTCTCCATCCTCATGATACACTTCCCTTCTTTGTTTAAATTAGCTTGTGCTGGTTCTTGTTACACGTATTAGTCAGCTGTCATTGTGGTCGCAGAGTAATCAACCAAAACAATAGAGGAAAAGGTTTATTGGAAGTTGGGCAAGCATGGCAGCTGCAGATGGCAGAGCCCATGGCAGATGACCATACACCTTCATAGGCACGACACAGAGAGACAACAGAGCCATAGATCTGGGATAAAAACCTTCAAAGGCACCCCCAGTTACTCACTTCTGCTAAGCTAGTCTCACCCCCTCAAAGTTCCACATCCTCGCAGGACAGTGGTACTACCTGGGGACCAAAATACATGAACTTTTGGGGACATTTTAGATCCAAACCATAACATATTGTTGTTGTTGTTGTTAGGTGTCTTCAAGTCGTATCTGACTCATAGTGACCCTCAGAGGGTTTTCAATGGCAGATTGTTTCAGGATTGCCTTGGGAGTGGGTTGGCACATCCTTCTCCCATAAAGATGATGGAATACATTATCTTCTTGTTATTGTTAGGTGCTGTTGAGTTGTGTCGGACTCATAGCGACCCTCATAGGGTTTTCAATGGCAGATTGTTTATCGGGATTGCCTTGGGAGTGGGTTGCCACATTCTTCTCCCATTTTTGCAGTGCTGAGAATTGAACTCAGGACCTCAGAGACTACAGAGCGGTGCTCTACCAACTGAGCTAAATCCCAACCCCCCATAACATATTACAGAAGCATTTAGTGATGTAGCAAATTGTTGGTATTCAATATACAGTAAATGAGTAAATTCAGTAAAATGAGAGAATTGGCCCAAGTATGCGGCAGAGTCTCCCACCCACCCACCCCTTGACCCCCCATCTCCTACTTGATATGATTATTTACTGGGAGAGCTTCCTTATCTATAGCTCCTTCTACAACTGCTTCAACAGAAACTTAACACTATTCAATCATTAGTTCATTTGATAAGGTGTTTCTCTGCACAAGGAAAGAAATTTTGGCATACCTCTATTTCCATGTGCAAGTGGCTACGTCTCTCAGCCCTGTCCCTGGACATGACTCTGCCTGCATCAGGCTCTGCCCTGGCCACAACCACTGCTGAGACCCCACACAAGTGATCCTGCACTTCTCTTCTATTCCAGCCCTTGATGGCCCTTCCTCCGTTGCCTCCAGTCCTAGGATTGCACAGTGGCCTGGCCTTAGCACCACCTGGGAAAGGTGCACTTTTTAAGGGAAAATATCCTCAGTATTCATGCTAAGAATAGCAAATGTCCAAGCCCATGCTGAGCCCTCCACAGGAATCATCTCATTTAATTCTCACAACAACCGAAGAGATTGGCACTGTTATTATTCATATTTTATTGAGGAAGAAGCACAGAGAGGATACGTTTTCCTCAAGGTCAAATAGTTAGAAAATGACAGAGCTAAGATCCAAATCCGTGCTGTGTTGTATCAAGGCCATGCATTTTGCCTCTTAGCCACATTAGACTGGACCCTTCACTTGAGGTTTTGATTTTGTTGTTTACCTGCTATACAGGGGAGGCTATGTCTGAGCAATAGCTGTAGAATTTCAGAGAAGGAATTCAGTATAGGCTGATAGAGTTACAGAATCATCGGGGAAGACTTGGGGACAGAGCAGAAGTGGTCTTGGCCACTGGAGGTATGAGCATGACAGCCAGGGGTGGGGATGGGAGACAGGTCAAAGACCAAGGAGGCCTGACCACAAGGAGGGCTTGTTAGGGATTAGGTAGATGACATTGGTATATCGGAGCCAGTTCTTGGGACCCAGGGAGCCATGCAGAGAGTTGGGACTTGGTTTGTTCATTTTTAATTGGCTGAATTAAATCACCCCCCAAAAAGATACATGGGAGTCCAGCCCCCAGTACTGAGTAAGTACCCTTATTTGGAAATAAGATTTTTGCAGATACAATCAAGTTAAGAGCTCTAATCCAGTGTGGCTGAGGTCCTTATTCAAAAAAGGAGATTTGAACACAGAAAGAGAGACTCCCCAGGAGGAAGGCCAGGTGAAGAGGGAGCCGAGGCAGGAGCTATGCAGAGACCAAAGAAAGCCAAGGCTTGACAGCCACCACCGGCAGCAAGAGGAGACGAGGAAGGTTTCTTCTCCCCAGAGTCTCAGAGGGAGCATGGCCTGCTGACAGCTCGATTTCTGACTTCTGACCTGCAGAACTGTGAGGCGATAAATTTGTTTTAAGCCACCCAGTTCATCACATCAGCCCAAGGAAATTAATACAATCATCATCAGTAAATGCTCTCAGGCTGCTGAGCAGGTTGTAGCAATAAGAAGGAAGCCATGGCTTCAGAAGACCCACTTTAGACAATAGAAGCTACATAGGCCATAGCACAAAGATGGGTTTGGAGCAAAATTAGATTCAGCCCAGCCCTCTCTACACTGTGTGTGTGTGTGTGTGTGTGTGTGTGTGTGTGTGTGTGTGTGTGTGTGTGTGGTACTGGGGGTTAAATCCAGGGCCTTGTGCTTGCATGCTCTGCAAGTGCTAGACCACTGAGCTGTACCCTCAACCCATTTTTTTTACTTTTTGAGACAGGGTCTCACTAAGTTACGCAGACTGCCTCTGGTCTCGAACTTGTGATCCTCCTGTCTCCGCTTCCCAAGCTGCTGGGATTACAGGCATGCGCCACCGTGCCCAGCTTTCCTCTCTACACTTTCTACATCTCCCCACAGACCAGGGAACAAATTCCATCCTCCCTTCCTTGCCTCCCTGACTTCCCAACTGGCCTGTGGATCAGAGCAGCCTGGCCCCCCTTTCTTTATTTCACCTGTAGAAGTGGAGATAATGCCACCTGCACCCTCCTCAGTGCCCTTCAGTTCTTCCTTGTGTTCCCTGTGCCAAACTCCTCTTCCTCGCCCCATCTTTCTGCAGGGCCCATATTCCCCCATGACAGACAGCACATTGATTTGCTTGTTTACGGTCTCACTCCCTCCACCAGAAGCTCAGCTCCTGCAGGCCACAGTGAGTCCTCTTCACTGGTATCACCCCACCTCCAGGCAAGCACCCAACACACAGCAAGGTCTTAGGTGGTACTTGGAGGGTATAGGAACAGTGTGGCATGAATGCTAAATAAGGGGATGAGTGTAGCACACCTGTTCTGCCTTAAGGACTTAGTCCATGCAGACATGCCCCTTGGTGTGTCCCTGAACACTATCTACTCCACCACAAGGTGTTATGGATGCCTGGGAGGACAGGTTCCATGCTTTGGGTGCCATACATGTCCAGCTGAAGTGATACCACTACATATGCCTACTTTAAAATGCTGTTAAGTTTCCATTCCTTAAACTGAAAGACACACTCAGCCTTATAGAAATGGTCTTTATAAGTTATTTGTGTTTGGTGAGTAATCAAAGTTGCCTGTTATAAGGAGATCAATTGTTACTTGCACACTTAATAAAATCTCTTCTCTCCATGAGTACAATCTTCCTCTCCCAGTTGGTTAGAGTGAGGCTCAGAGGTCCCTAGTTGTAGTCAGTTTTGCTATAATGCAATATGCATTCCCACGAATCACTGCAATGTGAAAAGTCACAAAATAAAAATCACGACTCTTGTGGGGCTAGAAGAACAACATTTAGAATTTTCAGCAATGGCACATTTTAAGGAAAAGAAACATAGCAAAAATTATAGCACAATTTTATGCATACAAAATGGTTAAGAGAACCACAAGCACCACAATTAGTATGGTACTTTATCCTGAAAAAAATCTTGAAGTTTGCTGGTAGAAATGCACATCAGAAACGCTGCAGCTTAGGGAGTATTGTGAAGTAGGGGGAGGAAGTCGTGTTAATAGCTTTCTGTCATTATAACAAAATACCTGAGACAATTAACTTATAAAGAGGAAAAGGTTATTTGGGGTCATAGATTCAGAAGTTTCAGTCCATGGTCAGCTGTCCTGACAACAACCCACACATCATGACAGGTACATGTGCTGCAACAAAACTTCTCACCTTATGGCCAAGAAGCAAAGAGGAGGAGGAAAAAGCTGAGATCCCACTGTCCTTAATGATCTAATGACCTCGCACAATGCCCACCACTCAAAGGTTCCATACCCTCCCAACAGTGCTACCCTAGAGAGCAAGCCTTTAACACATGGGGCCATGGGGGACATTCAAGATGAAAAGTATAGCATAGGGTTATCTGAAAGTGAATGGGAGTTTGTAGCACCAAATGTGGACAATTGTGACTTATAACATGCAATAAAATGAGGTAGCTGGTTGAGGAAGACACTACTTATTTACTTACTTACTTACTTACTTATTTATTTATTTATTTATTTATTTATTTATTTATTTATTTGCAGTCCTGGGGGTTGAATCTAGGGCCTGGCACATACCTCACATGAGCTCTATCATTGAGCAGTAGCCCTGGACCCTTTTAAATTTTTTATCTTGTGACAAGTTTTCACTAAGTTATGTAGGCTGCCTCTGGCCTCACACCTGCGACCCTCCTGCCTCAGCCTCCTGAGTCTCTGGGATTACAGGTGTGAGCCACTATGCCCAGCTTGTGTGTGCATTTTAGACATGCTTACACCGCTTGCTTCAGCTACGAGCAACTTTCTGTATTCACCTAGTGTTTCTCGCAGTCTGAATCGCACATAAGTAAATGTGAAATCCTTGCTAGGCTCAAATCACTCACGAATCCATCAATTGCGTTGGAACAGATTTGTGTTTCCAAAACAAGCGCTGTTGCAGAAGTGGCTGAGCATCCATACTCACGCAGGGAGTCTGCAACAGGGCCTGGTACAGCTGACACAGCAGCCTCCTGATGTGCAGGGCCCACCTCACGTGTAGCCTGAGAACAAATGGGGAAGAGGGAACACCTGACAGGTGGCAAAATTTTATTAATCAGAAAGCCACTCAGACCCTCATATATTTGGAATTATCTGCCTTCAACTTCAAAAGATGCACATAGCAAGAAATAAGCGATATCTGTAATTTAGCCAAGTGACAGTAAGAATAAATCCTGGAATGAGTCCACCCAATACCTGAGCCTTCCACACCTATAGTTTTGTGTAATAAAAGTTGGCACTTCAGAATGGAGCTTCAGCATTGGGATCCTGGATGCTTTTTGAATCACTAAATCAAAGGTAAACTGTGTTCAAGGTTCAAGCAGCTGAGGAAGGGAAGTAGAAACCTTTGAAGAAGAGTTTAATGAGATTTACCAAAACAAGAATTTTCTGTTATCCACAGTTAGCCAGAAACCCCATGCCTGGAGCAGTCCAGCTCCGGGAGACTGGCCAGCAGATGGGCTTCTGGAGCACAGAATATGGATCCTGGGTCAGAATTCTGGAAAAAATTGCCCGAGAGGCTCCACTTGCCTAAGGTGAGGTTGCCTCTCGCTCCTTTCCCCCTGTCCCTTCACATCTGACCCCCACCAGGCCTGGTCTCTTCCTACTTCCCTAGGGACAGACAGGTGGGCTTCCCCCACCTGACCAAGAACAGCAAATCACACAACAAAATTGTCATTGTTGTTGTTAGGTGCCATCGAGTCGTGTCCGACTCATAGCAACCCTTACAGGGTTTTCAATGGCTGATTGTTTTGGGATTGCCTTGGGTTGCCATGTCCTTCTCCTGTTTTTGTGGTGCTGGGAATCGAACTCGGGACCTCAGAGACTGCAGAGCAGCACTCTACCAGCTGAGCTAAATCCCAACCCCACAACAAATTAGCAACTACAAATCTGTGCTGAGCAGATGAGGAGCCATGGGATAATTTTACAGATGAAAAGGTGGATAGTTCTGATGTGTAATAACCAGGCTAACGGGATTGGAATTTTATCTACTTTTGATAGAAGAGCTTTGGGGGGAGGGGGGACTCTTAGGCTATGACAGGAGTAGTCACTGTGTAACAGGAATGTTCCCCAAGCCTACGGCTTCTTCCAGATTGGAACTGGAGGTTCCAATTAGGGCACTTTACTCACATTAATTAACATGAGTTCCCAGAGAAGCTCAGAAGCATGATGTTCTGGAAAGAGAGAGGTGTGCAACATCACATCATCACCACCCACACCACCGTCCACTTTACCATCATCCCCATCACCATCTCCCAGGGGTCTCAAGGCTCCTCTAGGACCCTGTACTGGGGGCTGGAATAAGATGGCCCGGCTCAGTCACCTCTGGGACTGTGAGTCAGAACAAATGGATCACTCACACATGCATCCATTCACTCACCAGCCTATTGATTCTATGGCTGTTAGCTCCTATTCTGCATTAGCATGAGGGACATAGGGAATGAATATGACATGGTCCCCACACTCAAGGAACACTGCCTGATGGCAGAGAATCAAACTTCACATTATGCTTAAGTGCCCTAAGAGAAAAGTGGCCCGCAATTATAATTACCTGAAAAAGTAATAAGGTTACTACCCTTAGCATCCTATGCCTCCTCCCCCTGTTCACTTTAACACCAAGCCTGCCCAGGCTCTCCTCTCCTTGTGACTTAAATCTGTCCCTTCTGCCATTTCCTTGGATCAGGCCCTCCTGGCTCTTGGAACAGCCTAGAAATTAGAGCCTTGTCTCTCGTGCTCCCCTCTCCCCAGTGTAGTCCAGTGGAACTTCCTAAAGGAGCTGATGTTTTAGGAAGATCCATTGTCCACTCACTCCATGAACCAAAAACTCTCCTTGTCTTCAGGACCATGTTCAGATGCAGAAAAGTCCTGAGAACCAGCCTCCTCCAGCTATTCATGTCTAATGTGCCCAGTGAGCCTGACACTTGCAGCCCTGGAAAGCCAGCCACGGCCACACCCCGAGACCCTGCTCTATGCCATCCCTTCCACCTGGACTGCCCTTCCTCCTCCTGGCTGCCTGCTGAAATCTGCCTTATCCCTAAAGGCCCAGCTCAGTGCCTGCATGAGTGACAGCTGAAACCCTTCTTTCCTGTTCCAAGTAGGTGCCATCACATCCTGATTATGTCATTTTACAATTGTGCCATGGTTATTTGTTTGACTACCTATCTTTCCTCCTAGACTTCTAATCCTCGAGGGCTGAGCCAGGCTGGTGCCTGACACTGAGTAGGGGGACTCAACAATGGTTGGTGGGAGAAACAGTCATCAATAAACTGTCTGCTTCCAAAATGTACTGATAGCCCCCTCCACATGCATGAGCTGCTCTGTCATGTGACTGTAAGCTCTGTAACATGACATTCTTACCTTTCCTTCACATATGCCTGAATATAAGAGCATATGGTTTATGGGCAACATCCTGGAGTGAGGAGGAATGTACTTGGCTAGTCATGCTCCTCGGTCCCCTTGCTCCTTGTGTCCACTGTCATTTGTAGCTGAGCCATGGAGGTGGTCATGGTGGGTTGGCTGCCATTACTAATGAGGCATTGTTACAGACGTCCCACTCCATACAGCTCATTTACTCTTATTGACTTAGTTAGATTAATGGATGTTACCATTTTCATTTTATAGGTGATCAAGCAGCCCCTCTGGGTTTAATTTGCTAAAGACCATACAGCTAGCTAGGAAGGACCAACACTGGGATTTGAACCTGCAGCTGCCTCAGAGCTGTGTTCTTCCCACCCCTCTGAGCTGCCTTTTGCTGACAGCAGAAGGGGAAGATTGAGGCCCATGGAGGGGTGGCTTGCATGGCACTGCCTCTGCAGCCTGTAGGGCCAAGACTCCGGGAACGCTGGTTTTTATTTACCTTATATGGTGAAAAGCGAGGTGCCCGTTTTTTTCCCCATTTCTGCAGATTCTAACAGACGGGTGCTAATTTGGTAAGTGCAAATTGTCTGGCTTCGGTTCTACCCACCATCTGCCTGTGTGAACTAGTGAAACCAGGGTGACTTGTAATTATGCCCAGTTCTCTTCCCAAGGTCCTTCCATGCCTTCAGATGAGTTTATCCTCCTCCTATTTTAAGAAAGAGCTTCACAGAGCAGGGCATTTATGGAACGGCTCCAAGAACCAGAGCAGAAATTGATATGATGAAGCCAAAGCAATCATGCAGACAAAACCCTTAGACAAGATGCTCAGGAGACCTGGGCTGGCCCTGCTCCTCCCAGGAAATTTCTGGAGGATGGGAAACAAGTCCCTACAACTTCCTGGGCCTCAGTTTTTCCACCAGACCACTGGCATCTACAGTCCCTGAACACAGGAAGTGGAACTTTGCTATTTATGTGGCGGGCTGTCCCTACTGCTGCTGTTGCTCCGTGGGCAGGTATTTGGAGGGGCCATCTCTCCCTTTCTCATCCTCACCCTCCTAAAGAAGCCCTTCATACTCCTCTAGATGATTCTCAGTTCCCCATACCCTTGCTGAAAATGAAAGGCTGGGTTTCCTCTTGCTCAGAGTACTGGTAAGATAGAGCTTCAGGAAGTTCTGCCTCCTGGCTTTCTGTACCAACATCCATAGTGTTTTAAAAATTAAAGCATGCATAAAGGGTAACAAGGACATAAGGTTAAGAAGAATTTACCCAACCAAAGTGCATCCTTTAAATCCCAGCTATCATTCCTTTGGATCCGAAGGAATACGTTCCATTCGTTCACCTATGGCTCTCCTTTCCCTACCAGTTTCTGCCTCCCTTCTGCATCTTTAGGAGTTAACCACCCATATGGTGAAGGGGTGGATTCCCCATTCCGTGTGATGATAGCTGACTCTTGAAGGAGCAGAGCTTGGCTACTGGTGATGTGGGTGAGCAGAAGTGTGCGTGGCCCACGGGAGTGGTTCCCAGCCTGTCCCCACGGGGGCGGGAGACTTCCTGTGTGCCCAAGAAGCCTCTCTTCTAGCCTCCTCCTATCACTGGAGTCCCCGGCCCCAACCATACACCCATCCCATCCCCCCATCTCTGAGACTGGCAAATGAGCCAATCCCACCACCAGCCACCAAGCGAATTTTATAAAGTCTCTCTTTGACAAACTAAGAGGGAAAGTTGGCTGTTTCATTTGGTGGTTTTCTTTAGCAACACTGAAATGTCTAACATCTAAATGTGTGGTATTTGCGAACTTAAATATGTCGCCTCTGGACCAGCCATTCCTTAAGGAACATCTGCTCTCCAGAAGATCAGAAGTGAGAAGCCACAACGTTGCATTACTTATCTTTCCCCAAAGAAATGAAAGGTGTTTCTCTCCCCCTCAAAGTAACAGCTCCTTCTCCACTCCACATCAAAACTCCAGCCTTTGGCAAACACGTCTTAACGCTTCCAAATCAAGTGCCGGCACAGAACTTCAGACTTCAAAAGTGACAGGAGCGAGCTGAACCCCACGTACATTCTTCAGTACCTGGCTTCTTTACAACTTCAGAACATCTTTGCCAGGGATCAGAGGGTAAGGACATTGTGTGCTGTGCCTGTGCCACAGCACACACCCGAAAGTGGGGATTCATTAAACAACCCGGGGCACCATTCCTGGAAAATGGGAGACGTGCAGATCTTCCTGAATGTAGCATCTGGCTGGGAACTTGGAAAATGGTGACAATTATGTCTAAAGCTGGCTGATGGGTCAATAGGCGAGGGAGACCAGTGCAGAGAGAGAGGTGCAGATGGAGTGAAAGAGGGGCCTCCGGAGGCTTTTGCTTTCCTGGTGGCATGTCAGCTAGAAGCAGATTCTGCTGCATGTTACAGGCCAAAGATTTTAGCACACAGGGTGCATTCTTTCTTGTAAAAGAAATCCAGATAGGAGGGAGTCCAGACACACCATACAACCATTGGTGCCGGGTGCAGTGGCCCACGCCTATAATCCCAGCAGCTCAGGAGGCAGAGGCAGGAGGAGCACAAGTTCGAGACCAGAGGCAGTCTGCGTAACTTAGCGAGACCCTGCCTCAAAAAAAAAAAAAAAGGGCTGAGGGTGCAGCTCAGTGGTCCAGCACTTGCAGAGCATGCAGGCACAAGGCCCTGGGTTCAACCCACAGTACCAGGAGAAAAAAAAAAAAAAACATTGGTGACCAAAGCTGCTCCTGACTTTGGGCTCTACCATCTTCAAGGTCACCTCAATGCCATTAGGACTCCAAAATGGCTATTTTGAGTTCTTCCTATCACACTACATTCTAGGGAGCAGAAATGAAGGAACCCAAGAGCAAAAGGTCCCCTGACATTCCTGCAAGCCAAGTCAGCTCCATTTCAGTAAACCTCCCCCAAAGGACGAGCCATTTCCACGTACATCTCAGTGGCCAGCACTTTGTTGCCTGGCCACTCCTCACTGCATGGGACACTAGGGGAGAGCACCTCTTAGCTAGACGCTTTGCGACCATAAGAAACTCAGGCTGTTTCTACAAAGGTTAGAGGGAAAAAGGGATATGAGTGGGCACCCGGTAGCCTCTGTCACACACTCGGTTTCCATCTACAAAGCAATATGTTCCTGACTCTTTCTCCGCATCAGCACTATTGATATTTTAGGACAGATAAGCCTTTATTGTAAGTGGAGGCGGGGTGGTACTGTGAATTATAAGATATTTTGCAGCATCCCTGAACACTACCCACTAGGTACCAGCAGCAGCACCACCAGCCACACAGTTGTGACAGTAATATTGTCTCCACACATTGTCCAATGACCTACAAAAGAAAAAATCACTCTTCAGTGAGAACAACTGACTTATGTGAAAAGGGTATGAAAATGAATTATGCTATAATGTATGTTGTTGTTGTTAGGTGCCATCGAGTCGGTATTCAACTCATAGAGACCCTCATAGGGTTTTCAATGGCTGACGATTTCGGGATTGCCTTGGGAGTGGATTGCCAGGCCCTTCTCCCATTGTGTGTGTGTGTGTGTGTGTATATATATATATATACATATATATATATATATTATATAATATATATATATTATTGTGTATATATAGTATATACATTATATATACATTGTGTGTGTGTGTATATATATATATATATATATATATATATATATATATGTATGTTCTTGCAGCTGGGATTTAGCTCAGTTGGTAGAACACCACTCCACACTCTCTGAGATCCCGAGTTCGATTCCCAGCACTGCATAAATGGGAGAAGGACATGGCAATCCACTCCCAAGGCAATCCTGAAACAGCCATTGACCCTGTAAGGGTCACTATGAGTCGGACATGACTCAATGGCACCTAATAACAACAACATATTCTTTACAATAATATTTAAATATGCTATTAAATATTGAATCACCTAGATATAATACTAGAGAACAATGGAATTCATCTTTATGCTTTACCAAAAAGCACCTTGAGAGATGTTAGGAGTCTGTGAACTCTGCAAGGCACCCAAAGGTGCAGAATGACATCAGAAACAGAGAGGAAACGGACCTCCCAGCCATTCCTCTTGACTGCAGAGATGTCCTCTGGCCTCATGAACTCTCCTCCTGCGTGGGCTGTAACACCCCTTGGGCTTCCCATCTCAGGGTCTCCTCACATCAGATTGCCTCCACCCAGGCCCTTGTTCCTCTGCTCTGCGCATAACTAAATCCTTATCCTGCAGGCTCGGCTTGAAGGTCATTGCCAAAAACTGGCCATGGATCTAAATAAACCTGCCTTCTCCCTCTGGCTCCTCCTTGCAATCTTCCATGTCACAGTTCATAAGTACATGTGAATCTGTTCCTTTTTTACTGTCCCTTTCCCTATTAGATTGTGACTTCTGTTAAGGCAGAGGCCATACCCTCTGTATTCACCAGCCCCTGGCACAGTAACATGCTATGAAACATTTGATGAATGAGAGGGTGAGAGAGTGGGCACATGTAGTGTGGAGGGAATGGGCAAGGTGTAATGGAAGGACCTAGAACACAGGTCAGGGCAAAGGCCTCACCTGAGCCCATGATAAACAACCCCTAGCCGGTGTGAGTTCCGTTCATAGATTTCATATTTGCAAGTTAACTATAGTGATTTGCTGGATGTGTAGACCTGGAATCAGGGCTTCAAACCCATAAAAAATGGGTTCATGTTCTAGTGTAGGTTTAATGTTAAAATTTAGAGTGCTTAGGTTTGGGTTTAAACTTTTAATCCTATGTGTAGATAGACAAAATTTTTTCAAAGTTTTTTTTTTATTCCAGGTTTTAAATTGCTAATGAGACAAAAAAACAAAAAACAAACAACAAACAAACAAACAAAAAAGCTGAACTTAAACCTAGTTTTTTACTGGGTTTGTGTTCAAGTTTGGGTTCAGGTTTGGATTTAGAAAAAATTTTAAAAATTCTTGAACTGGAACAGGATCAAGGTTTGGGTTCAAGTTCAATTTGAAGCTCTGATATCTACAGATAGGATTTAAACCTAAACCTGACCCGATCCTGAACCCTGTAAATTTTAACATACTGATCCCATACCTGCACCTGAACCCAATTTTTTGTGAGTTCTAAGCCCTGTCTGGAAAAGGAAATAATGTGTGTGTATGTGTGTGTGTGTGTGTGTGTGTGTGTGCCACACACACACACACATACACGCACGAGCACACACACACACACACACACACACACACACACACACTCTCCTTGTCCCTCCCTGGGCTTTTTGAGATCAAACCTAGTGCCTTGAACATGCTAAGTACTTGCTCTATCACTGAGTTACATTCCCAGCTCCTGAAGTATATTCTAATAAAACAACAAAAAGGAAAAGAGTGGATAGGTTACTTCAGCCTGTGGTTATGGAATTTCAAAGAGCAGCACTGGAGGGAGGTTTTGCAAGATGGATAGAAGTTGGGCAGGTAAAAGATGGGGAGACCTCCCAGAGAGAGGAGAAGGTTTAGTAAAAGCAGAGAGTGAGAAAGCCTTGGTATGGCTTTCCTTAGAATGTAAGTTAGCCAAGTGCTGTCCAGTAGCAATGTAATGTGAGTCACCTGGTATGTTGTTAGATGTCTTCAAGTAGAGTCCGACTCTTAGTGACCCTATGTACACCAGAACAAAACGCTCTTCAATTCAGTGCCAGGCACATGATTATATTTATTTTTAAGCCCATTGTTGCAGACACTATGTCAATCCATCTAGTGAAAGGTTTCCCTTTTTTCATTGACCTGCCACTCTGCCAAACATGATGTCCTTCTCCAGGGATTGGTCCCTCCTGATTACATCTCCAAAATACATAAGATGCAGTCTAGCCATCCTTGCTTCCAAGGAGCACTCTGGTTGCTCTTCTAGAACAGATCTGTTCATTCTTTTCGCAGTCCATGGTATGTTCAATATTCGTCTCCAGCACCATAATTCAAAAGCATCAGTTCTCCTGTCTCCTTCCTGTCTCCCTTGTGAGTCCCTTAGGTAAAGTTGAATTTTCTAGTAGCCACATTAAGAAAGTAAAAAGAGAAGTTGGGGACGTAGCTCAGTGTTCAGAGTGTCTGCTTCACATGTGTGAGGTCCGGGTTCCATCCCCAGCACAAGGAAGGATAGAAGGAAGGGAGGAATGGAGGGAGGGAGAGAGGGGTGAAATCAGTTTTAATATTATATTTTATTTAACCCAATATATTCAAAAACAATTACTGAGATGTACACTAGCCACATTTCACCTGCTCACTCTCTACATGTAGCCAGATGCCACAGCATAGGGCACAGCATGCAGGAGATGAAGGAAGATTCTGGAACAGGCCTGTCTAGCACTGTTTCCATGATGCACATCACCAGAAGTAAGGCTCCAAAGTTGGGAGGTGCACAGACTGAGAGGAGCCATCCAAAACAGATGTTTGTGAACACGAGATCCACTCCCCTGCCCCGACACCACTGTGGTGGGGCTAGCGGGTCACAGAGAACAGCGACAACTGTTCAGACTGATCCAACTGCCTGGCACAGCCGATGGGACAGAAGACCTGTCCCAATGTGGTTAAAAAAGAAATCTTCAAGGAATTTGGGACTAGTTCCATTTATTGGGGTCTCTCCAATGGAGTGGGTATACATGCTAGGGAAACACAGGAGGTGCCTCCCACCATGGAACTGAGCAGCAGAGAAACATAGGCTGCAGAGAAAAAGAAGGAAGGAAATGGGCAGAGAGGACCCGAGATGCCTGCAAGAAGGCTACTTGCGTCCCCACCAGCTTTGGAGTTCTAGCTTCCAGACCTGTTAGAGCCTCCTCCCCTGAAGTCCTGCCCTTTGGTTTCCTGATATGTCTCTTGATCTAAAATCAATCCCAATCAATACTTCCCTCCCTCGCTCTTCCCCCTCTCCATCTCCCCCCATTTCAGAATATGGCTTTCTACTCCATGTAACTAATGAGTGAGAAAGTCCTAGGAAAGATGCATCTGTCAGTTTATTGTGCTGTGGGAGCTTGCATGTTGCTGTGATGCTGAAAGATATGCCACCAATATCTCATATACCAGCAGGGCCATCCACGGTGGACAGGTTTCAGCTGAGCTCCCAGACTAAGACGGATAGAGAGAAGGATCCAACAGCCCACTATCAAAACAATTAGCCATTGAAAACCCTATGAATAGCAGAGAAAAGTAGTCAGATATAGTGCCAGAAAGGGAGCCCCCCAGGCTGGAAGGCATCAAGAAAAGACTGGGGAAGAGTTGCCTCCTCAAAGTAGTGGTTATCGTTAGGTGCTGTTGAGTCAGGTCTGATTCATAATGACCCTATGTACAACAGAATGAAACACTCCCTGACACTGTGCCATGCTCGGCACTGTCAGGGTTTCTCTTCTATTCATAGTGTTTTCAGTGGCTGATTGTTTCAAGATTGTTTTGCAAGTGGGCTGCCAGGGTATTCTCCCATTTTTGCAGTGCTGGGGGTTGGACCCAGGCCCTCAGTCCAGAGCACCACTCTACCAACTGAGCTAAAAATGATGGGAATGGAGTAAAGCCCCTGGGACCTCCTTTTGCTGATATAACATGACTCAAAATGAGAAGACACATAGTGGCTGTAACATTGGGCTCAAACATAAAAAGATCATGTGCATGGGACAGTGTTGGGTAGTGTTTCCTTCTGTTAACCACAGCGTCTCTATGAATCAGACCTGACTTGACAGCGTCTAACAACAAGGAAAAACTATCAGCATAGGGCTTTGTAACAGCCCACATTTTTTTTCTTTCCTTCTGACCTGGCAGGAGATACAGAGGGTAAAAGCAGAGCAATCCCTGTGACCAAGATTTGACAGGTGATGGCATGGGAATGGGTGCTAAGGAGGTGGCTGAGGTATCCAGCCAGAGTGACTGGGAAACTGATGGTGTCCATTCCAGAGGAAGGACAGGGGAAGCAGATGAGTAAGGGAAATGGTGCTATGTTCTGCTGAGTCACTAGCCCCTCGTCCCCTCTGTCTTCACTGGGGTCGTGGAGACTCTCCAGTCGCTCATGCCACTGGGCAAATAGGCAATACCAGGGAGGGGCCACTGTCACAGAACCATGGCCTGAGCAGTCCCCAAGGCCTTGGGATCAGAGGCTTTCATGTCCACAGCTTTGGAGACAACAAAAGAGTCATTTCCGGTATTTGCTTTTGGGTCTGTCTCCTGATGCTGTCTCTCCACACCGCTGCCACTAGCACCTTCTCCCCTCCCTGGTCTTCCTTCCCTTTAGCAAGTAATGTGAATGACTGGAAGCGACTCCCTTCATGTCCCAAATGTGGAAGACCTCACTGTAACCAGAGAAGAAAAGCGGAATTCCGGCACACCGGCTTCCGGCAATGTGTGAAGCAAACACATACAAACACAGGCATGCACAGACACAGTTCCATACATGCACACACAGTCATTCTCTTTCTTTACTCCTTCTACCCTCCTCTCTCTCCCCTCAAGTGATCTAATTCCTCCTCCTTCTTCTTTTCTTCTTCATCACTCAGGCTGGCTTTGAACTCTTCAACCTCCTGCCTCCACCTTCCAAGTGCTGGGATTACAGGTAAGCGCCACTGTGCCCAGCCTATTTCACAGATACAGGACATCTCCCTCTATCTTTCTTCTTTCCCCTCTCTCCCTCTGCCTCCCACTTGTTCTTTTTTTCTCTCTTCCCTTTTCATCCCTTTCTCTCCCCCTCCCTTCCTCCTTTTTCCCTCCCTTTCCTCTCTCTCTTCTCCTCATTCTCTTCATCAGCCAGATCTATCTAGCAGCTCTCTTTCCCTAGAGTGGATCTTTGAAAGACACCCAGCCACTCCAGGAAAAAGCAATCCCAGAAAAGGTCTGGGTGCCCTGGGTTTGTTGCCCTTGGCTCTCTATTTGAAGCAGCGTTCTGTGCCTGAACTCTGGCTGCCACTGCACACTCCAGGCAGCCCAGCATGCTCCCTGCCTGGCTATGAATGCACATCGCCACTGCAGCTCCTCTGCAAAGCACTGCAGCTGCTTTTGCATTTGCTGGCTATGGGCAAAAGAGGGGGAAAAAAAAGGTATTCACCCTAGTTCACCCTGTCTCTACTTCTATTCTCTAAAGACCTTTTGTTTATTGCTCCTAGAAGCTTCTGGAAAGGAAAAGGATCAGAATTTAACAGCCAAGAACTCTAAAGTCTCATGTGCCTTCCAGTTAAGAGTTTAGCGGTGGCTCTATTTTCAAAGACCCCTCAGCACTCACAACCTAAGGATCTCTGTTCTCCAGTCCAGTGTCTCTAAATATTTTTGTTGTTTGCCCCATCCATAAAACCTTTTTGAGCAACCACCCCCAGTATATACATATTTACTTATTTATAATTACAATCACATACAACTACATGTCCAAAATTATGTATATTATAAATAGACGTACTCATTATAATGGAAGTAACAGGCCTACTTAGAAAATAGAAATTGTAAAAGAAGATAAAGAATAGATATAACTAGATGTTCCAGAATGTTCTCTCTATACCCCATGGATCGTCTTGTACACCGACTGGGCACATGCCTGCTTTGAAGACTCACTCTGTGGGTCTATCAGCCTCTTTACAGATAACCTCTGTGGTAGACAGCACTGCTGCCCATCATTACTTCTAGTTCCTGCTTCCTGTCCAGACACACACTTCCTTTTCAAGTCAGGAATGATCACATGACTTGCTTTGTCTAATCAGTGGGTTACTCCTGATTGGGCGTCAAGAACCATGACTCTCCATGTGTTTTCTTCTCAGGCTTCAACGAAGCCTGAAGCCTCCTGTTGGAATATGTCTCAGAAGATAGTCATCCTGGGTGTGCTGAGAGGCTAAATAAACAGACATTGCTGAGCCATGCTGGATTTGAGGTTTGGGAGTTTTTGTTACTGCAGCACAATCTAGCCTATCTCAACCAATCCCATTTGTGAAGTACTCACATGCTACCACAATCATGGGCTTGTTCTCTGAAGCCTGGTCTCTCCAACTGTCATACTGAGAGAGTGTTCTTGGATAATGACAGCAAGCCACAGCACCACAGAAGAGGAAGAGCAAGTGAAAGAGGAGGCTCAAGACATAAGAAATGATCCCAGAGACTGAAGACCACACTGAGAGATCAAGAAAGTCCCAATCTGCTGTCCAATATTGGTCCTAAGTCATCATATATTTCCCCTCTGCCACCTTTACCACTGAGCTCCCATCTCATGGTTTAACATGGCTGCTCCAGTTACCACTTTCTACAATTTGAATAGGACGAAAAAGGCACATCTTTCATCTTCCAGGCATAAACCAGAAGTTGCTTACATCACTTCTGTTCATGTCATTGATTAAAATTTAGTCATATGGCCAAACTCAGTTGCAAGGAAGCCTGGGAAATATAGTTGCTGGCTAGGCAGCCATTGTCCACTTAAATTTTGGGTGTGCTATTATCAAAAAAGGAAGAGGAGAAGGGATATTGACAGACAACTAGCAGTGGCTGGTTGTGGTGCTGTATGACCTTCATCAGGAAGCTTTTCCCTGCCTTGCATTAGCCTATGAACTCACATAGTTACATGTACTTTTGGCCCAGAATATTCACTACTGTGTACTGTGAATACCTGTTTACTCTTCTGTGACCTTCTAGGTAAAGCTTCATGAAGGTAGAAGCTGCATTCATTCTATTTACCATTATATCCCCAAGCCCTGGCACTTAGTAGGTACTAATATACCATAGACTGGTAAAAGAACCAATAGACCTGTCCTAGAGCAAGTACAACCATAGTGCTCCTTGGAAGCAAGGATGGCTAGACTGCATCTTACATATTACAGACATGTAGTCAGGAAAGACAAATCCCAGGAGAAAGACATCATGTTTGGGAGATGGCAGGTCAGTGAAAAAAAAAAAAAAAAAACCTTTCACCAGATGGACTGACACAGTATCTACAACAATGGGCTTAAACATAAATAAGATCGTGTGCCTGGCACAGAATCGGGAAGTGCTTCAATCTGCTATGCACAGGGTCGCTATGAGTTAGACTCGACTCACTGGTATCTAACAACAACAACAACAATATTAATGAATATGTATCATAGTCTTCTCTTATCCTCACAATTTTTCTTTCTACTGTTTCAATGCGTCATGGTTACCAAAACTTTTATGTATAGCACAATAAGATATTTTGAAAGAGAGACTACATTCACATAACTTTCGCCATGATGTATTGTTATAATTGTTCTATTTTATTATGCATTATATTGTTCCTAATTTCTTGCTGTGTCTAACTTATAAATTAAACTTTAGCACAGATATGTATATATAGGGGTAACTTAATATGCGTAGGTTTCAGTATGATCCACAGTTTCAGGCATCCACTGGAGATCTTGAAAGATTCCCCCACAGATAGGAAGACCATTGCATTAACTAAGTGTATCATTTCATAAATGAGTAATGAAAGGATAACCATATTCACCCCTGACTGTTCTCTGTCTTTCCCCATCTTTTTCTTCTAGTGCTGCCCAGCTTTGCTTGTCCCTGGGTTTTTCTTTGTCCTTCTCCAGTCTCAGCTTATCCTGGTTAGACCAGTGATTTGGGCTCTGGTGATGCGCATTTATGAGCAAACAAGGGGCAAATGACAAAAGATAAATTTGAAGGGACAGATTTTGAGCAACTAGGCTGCATAAGAAGATAGGAAAGAAAAGTAGACTTAAAAAGTAAAACTATGGACTTCATGGCATTAAAAAAATTCAAGAAGAGGATCTAAGTTATTTGGAAAATTTTTAAATGTGTTAGACCCAGACACTGCTTGCTTGCTTGACAAGCTGTGGCTCAGAGGGAATGACTCAGAGCACTGGGAAAATGTCAGCAAAGAATAAACCCCAGAAAACCTTCTTCACAAAGATTTCTGCCTGCTTTGAATCCTTAGGAAAAATAAACAGGCCTGCAAAAGTTCAAAATGTTTGTCAGTGGTTCTCAAGCATTTTCAGGTAGTACCAAGCCTAGACACCATGATGTTCTCTGAACAGCCCCGTGAGACATTTATATCTTTATTTCCACTTACAAATCAACCATTTTTGAGTTGGAGAGAATATAATTCTTTCATATGTATGAAATATAACATTATGGCCACACATACATGTCCAGAAAGATTAGTTGTCAAACATTAAAGAAAAATAAAACTATTTCTGAATTTTCCTGTTAACACTCATTAGCTGCTGGTTTGTCGATTTTATTGATGTTGTCTGTGTGCGCTTGCTGGTATATGAGCAATATGCAAAATCAGAGGAAAAGTTCATGGCAGAAACACTGAAAATGGAGAAAACAATGAAATGAATAAGTATTTTTTATCAATTCACAAAACATGCCTGGACTGTAAGCTCCAAAGCAGAATGGTAATGGCCTGTCTCGTCCACTGCCCTGTTTCAGCTCCTAGTAGAGTGTCTGGACTATTCCAGACATGGAACAAATATCTGTGGCTATTTTATTTTAGCTATGGAAGAACTTTACTCCAACTGCTAGACTGCCAGAGCATAATTTGAGAACTACCAGGCAAGAGCAGCACACTTTGTTGTCAGTTTTTTTCAATAAGCTGTTTCTGATGGTTAGCATGTTCAAAATTCCAGGGCCACTTTATCCCCTGAAAAAAAGAGCACTCTCAATACTCAGGAGGTCATGATCCCAACCTCCCCTGTGATTTTTGAGTGACCTTGGATAAGTGGCCTGCTTTGAGCAGTTAGATAGAGCCTTGTCTCTGGGTTCCAGCCATTGAAATGTAAGTGGGGCAATGTGGCACCCTTCCAGGCCTGGGGCATATTCTCCCTTCTACTGCCTTGATGCAAATAGGCAAGGACGGGCCTGGAAGATGTTCAGTGAAGACTGCAGAAACACAAAGGAAAGATGACTGAGGCCTGGAATGACTCAGAAGAGAGATACCCAAAATTTCAGCATATCTATTTAGATTTCATGTGAGCAAGAGACAATTTGAGAGTTGGGTGTTGTGGTGCACACCTGTGATCCCAACACTCATGACACTGAGGCAGGAGAATCATGAGTTTGAGATGAGCCTGGGCTATAAGACACAACTCTGTCTCAAAAAAGAAATGAACATTTGAGGGTCTATTCATTACAGCAGCCATCAATATTGTAGTGAGGATTAGTTCATTAAGATAATTGTGTTATTGTTGTTGTTAGGTGCCGTTAGGTGCCGTTGTTAGGTGCCATAGCGACCCTCATAGGGTTTTCAATGGCTGACTGTTTCAGGATTGCCTTGGGAGTGGGTTGCCACGTCCTCCTCCCATTTTGCAGTGCTGGGAATCGAACTCAGGACCTCAGAGACTGCAGAGCAGTGCTCTATCAACTGAGCTAAATCCCAGCCAAGATAATTGTAGATACTATTAAAAAGTTTGAAAAACATCAAGGACAGCCCCCTGGGCATTTAGGTATATCTCTGAGGATGGAGTATTCCATCTTAGAAAGGGTCTAAATAACTAGGAACTATTTGAAGTTAGAAACCCCTGGAATATTCCAGTTTAGGCTAGGAAAGGGCTTTCATCCATTCTCTGGTCCCCACTGCAGTCTGAGAAGGGCTACTTCCTGGGAGGCTCTGGTCATTGATCAGTGGTGCAGGCTTGGGGGATTGTTCCCTTGGAAATGTCCTCTCAGTCATCAAGATCAATTATTGCAGTGAGTCTGGATGCTACAGAATTGTTTCATCAGAGGTCAAAGACCACTCAGAATGACATTTGCTATTAAAATGCCACCCACGAGATCAGGGCCAGGGCTGAACCTCCTGCGTGGTTACCAGGTTACCTGTTGAGGGTGACTTTCCATGGAACAGAGAAATTGCCTTAGGTGGGATCATGCCTATAGCATTGCTCATGAAGCACAGCTGCCCAGCCAAGTGGCGACGAAAGCCATTTGTGCAGACTACTGTCCTGAAGCTATGAAAGGAAACCAACCCACCCTTCCAGGTGACCTGTCACCCACTCACCCCCTTTCCCAATATATATAAAATTTGGAATTAAAGCCTCCATGTTTTGGTTACATTCCAATAACAGTGACAGGCTATCTATGCTTCTGGCTGCCACTGGAAAAGGAGAAGGGAAAAGGGATTTTTTAAAGCCATGAGTCAACTGCAAAAGTTAGAAAAGTTCAAGGGGCTAGGCTGTCCAGCTCCTTCCACCAAAGCAGTACTTTTCAAACAAGCAAACAAAGCAGGCAAAGCAAAGCAAGACTGGCTGAAGGCATGGAAGAGAGTGAGGGTCCCTCCTGTTCCTCGTCTCTCACCCATAGGAGTTTCTTGTGCTCTGTAAACCGCCTCTCCAAGGCCCTTCCACGTGGCTCATCCAAAGGTCTTACCAGGAAGCAACCTCCCACATGTGTCCCCCAGCTCAACAGACCAGCAAGTCTGAATGGGGAAATGTTAACATTGGACCATAAAGACATGCCATCTAGTTGCTTTTTGCTTATGGTATTCCTGGTATCTGGCAAAGTATCCAGCAAGTAGCAGGCACTTAATATCCAGGGAATGAAAGAATAAAAGAAGCTTCATTTTTATATAGCAATCAAAAATGTTGTTGTTGTTAGGTGCCGTCGAGTTGGTATCAGACTCACAGTGACCCTATGTACAATGGGCGAAACACTATTGTCAATGCTTTTCTCTGCTATTCATAGGGCTTTCACTGGTGGATTGATTTTTGGGAGGGGGTTGCCAGGTCCTTCTCCCAAGCCTACACTATCTGGTGTTCCCAGGCGGTCTCCCATCCAAGTACTAATCAGGCCTGACCTGTGGGACATTGCCCTGCTGCTGGACCCGCTCCAGCTGTGAACAAGGACCAGCAACCAAAGACCCGTCTTCTGGTGAGGGGGAGCTGGGCACCCAGGAGCTGCGCTGCCCGGAAAGGAGGCTTATGCCCACGGCTGCTGTAAGAAGCCTTGAAAAAGGCAGGATTAGAGGCTTCTGCCAATGGCTGCTCTGAGAAGCCTTGAAAAAGGCAGGCTCAGAGGCTTCTGCCCATGGCTGCTCCTTGCTTCTTTTCTTCCCAATGAAGACTTCAAGTGCTCTGCTACAATAGCTCTTTATTTCTTCCTTGTCTGTCCCTGTCGATGGAATGGACCCAGACTGCTCCGTGTATCGCCCTTATATACTCTTCTGGGGCTTGCCGGGGACCAATCAGAGGCAGTTACCTCATACGGGTTTCAGCCAATCAGAGGGGATATTCAAATTTGGTTTTGTAGAAGTAGCCAATCAGGGGTGGTTCCAGAATGGTCCAATCAGGAGACATTCTGGGGTTTGGAAACAGCCAATCAGTGTTGAGAGGCCAGAGGCAAGGGAATAGATGCCAGAGCCATCTTGGGGAGCTCGACGACCCTGAGTTCCAGGATGTAGGGCAAAGGTGACTGCCTGGGAAACAAGCCTTAGTCCTCCAAGGGAGCCTAGATAGGCCCTGGGGTGAACTGCCTCTCTAGGCAGTGCCCTACATCGACCCTGCTTAGCTTCCAAGATCTGATGGAATCAGAAGCTGCAGTGCTATGGCTGCAGGCCAATCAAAAATAGTCACAGCAAATTGGCCACATAGCACTTCATAGTTTACACAGCACTTTCTGCTGTACTGTCTCATCCAGTCCTCAGAACCCCCTGAAAAGGAGGCAACACAGAAATCATTATCTTTTTAGCAGAAACTGAAGTGCAAGAAGGTATGTGACAAGCTAGTCAAGGGAAGTTGCAGGTCTGCAACCACATCTTCAGAGTCCAAATATCAATGCTCTTTCTACTTCCCTCACCCCTGAGAACCTGTGGTGCTGCCTCCATAATGGTAGTGGCAATGGCGGCATAATGTTCATTAAGATGACAGCAATATGCAAAGCCCAGGCTGGCTCCAGTCCCTGGCCATAAGCACATGCCCATGTCTGGGTGGTTAGTTCATGTGGCTGCAAGTTCTGCTCTTTACAGTGAGAGAGGTGATCCTTGGTCCATTAGCATAGATCACAGACCCCATGACAAATAGCCTAATGTTCATGCCAAAGGTCATGGGGGGAAGCAGGGGTAGATTAGGGCAAATTCATCTTCAGGACCTGCAAACTAACTCCAAACTCGAAGTTCCACTTCTATTAGAGAGTCATATCTGAGAGTTACTCAGTTTTGGAAAGGCAATACTAGCCTAAAAGCTACAATTCCTCAGTGCTGGTGTCAGTCACAGACTTGGTCTGTGTCATTCACAGGTTGTTGATTTGGTGTTTAGCAGTCTACAGTTTAAACACCAGCTCTCCACACCCCAGCAAATTTTGCAAAAGCTGACCAGTCTGGATGACCCACAACTTACCAATTACTCTTTGAATCAACAACTTAGCAACTACTCTTTGAATCAACTTCACATAAATCCTCAAATGTTCACCTGTGTCTAGGTCTGACCTCAAGTGTAAACAGGAGTAAGTCCAGAGGGGTCTTGTACAGGAGAGAATAAACAGCCCAGGTCATGGGACTGTCTTCTAACTCCATATTGTCCAATTTATTCTCCTTGTCTAAAGTAAATAAACAACGCCTTACCCCATGGAGGATCAATGCTATGAATACATTTTTTTGCTGGCAGGATACTGAACCCTCATAATACAGCAATGTATTTGTCCTTCAAGGCCCTTCCTTCTTTTGTTTTTCAAATATCTCCTCCTCTACTCTTTCTACCTCAAAACTGAGCTGAAAATATCCCCTCCCCCTTTCATTTCCTCCTCTCTTTTTCTAAATATATTTTATCCATATTTGGGATCTCCTGGATTTTCTTTATTTCTGTCTTTCATTTCAATCTCTAAGTTACTTTGATCTAATTTCTTGAATATTCTCCTCAGCTTCAACTTGTAATTTTTATTAGATTTATTTCTGTACTTTTAATTCCTGGGAACTTGTTCTCTGAAATTCTCTTATAATCTTCTATTCTTATTTTATGAATATAGTATCTTGTCTCAGAGCATTTTTATCATAGGGATATTGTTTTCCTTGTATACTAGGTCTTGAATTTGTTTCTTCTGAGTTCTTTCCAATTTGATTAATTCAGATTTTGTCTCATGTTAAACTTTTTCTTCCAATGTCTATCTGGTCATGTTCAAGAGGAAAGCACTTGATGGGAAAGTCTGTCCTTGTCTTTCCCACTGGTTGACCTTACTATAGGGTAAGTTGTTGGGAGGTAGGCCTTTCTGTTAGGATACCCCAATTGTTAATACCATTAGATATTTTCTCTTGGGTGGATTGCTTTACCTTAGAACTCCTGTCTTGGACAGATAAGCCTGGCTACCAGCATTCTAGAAAGGTAAATAGAAGAGGGATATGATCTCAGTAAACTGGCTCTAACTGAACCCCATCCTCTGCTTTACCTGGTGGCTCTGAATCCAGAGACTCTCAAGTACAATCTCCCGGGAGAGTAAGTTTTCATTCCTTTACCTGGGGTAGGGGGATAGACAGGTACCTGGGTGTACAGACTTAGAAAGAGAATTTGATAGGTCTTATTCTATGAATCAAATGCTGATTGCACATTAGGATTGCCTGGAGAACATTTTTTAAAAGTGAATCAATTAAACCTGAGTCTCTGAGGTAAGAGTCTGACCTGAGTATTTTGAAACTCTGCCAGAGGAAACTGATGCATTCCAAGGATTGAGAACCATGCATATAACTGCTCCTATAAACACTTTCAGCCATTTCTCCTATTATTAGCCACAGTGTCTTAGTCTGGGCTGCCAAAACAAAATATCACAGAATGGATAGTATAAACAATGGAAAGTTATTTTCTCTCAGTTTTGGAGGTTTTGTTGTTGTTAGGTGCCACTGACTCATGTCCAACTCATAGTGACCCTCATAGGATTTTCAATGGCTGATTGTTTCAGGATTGTCTAGGAAGTGGATTGCCAAGTCCTTCTCCCATTTTTGCAGTGCTGGGAATTGAACTTGGGACCTCAGCGACTACAGAGCAGAGCTCTACTAACTGAGCTAAATCCCAGCCCAGTTTTGGAGGCTTGTGGTTGTTGTTGTTGTTAGGTGTCATCTAGTCGTGTCCTACTCATAGTGACCCTGGTAAGGTTTTCAATGACTGGTTGTTTCAGGATTGCCTCCAGAGTGGATTGCCATGTCCTTCTCCCATTTTTGTGGTGCTGGGAATCAAACTTGGTACCTCAGAGACTGCAGAGTGGCGCTCTACCAACTGAGCTAAATCCCAGCCCACTCTCTGGAGGCTAAAAGTCCAAAATCAAGGTTCTGGCCAGTATGGTTTCTGATAAGGGTTCTCTTCCTAGTTTGCAAGTGGCCACCTTCTGGCTGGGTCCTCACATGGCCTTTGTCCAATGCATGCATGGAAAGGGTTCTCTAGTATATCTTCTTATAAAGAAACACTCTGTACCCATAAATATGTACAATTAAAACACTAATAAAAAAAAACTAATTTTGTCAGATTAGAAGCTCACCCTCATGACATCATTAAACCTTAGTTATCTCCTAAAGGTCCTCTCTCCAAATAAAATCACATTAGTGATAAGGCTTCAACATAGGAATTGGGGCGGGGGGGACAAAATTCAGTCCATAGTATACAGTTTTAATTTAAAAAATAAATAAATAAAGACTTCAGAGGAAGCCATTGCCTTGGATTCCTGGTTCTTTCTGCAAACCAACTTGCGTCTTTTGGTTTCTCCCTAGCACAATTTAAGCTTTCTCAGTACTGCTAAGTCAGGAGTCACATACCCATTGCATTTTACCTTCCACAATTTTGTAGATATTGTTTGCTCTTTTACTCCCTATGGTCATTAGTGGAGTTTTGGGAGCGAATAGAAATAAACACAGTGTTCAATCTGTAAATTTTCCGGATGTCCCTAAAGAATGACATTTCTAAATTGCAATCCTTATTGACTCTTCTCTACCTAAAACCTTTTAATTTTTGTCCATGACACGCAGAAAAACTTTCAAATTTTTTAGCCAATGCATCCACAGTGGCAGAAGAGAATTAACATGTGTATTCCCAAGTTTCTGGGATGTAGTCCAAAAAAGTCAACCACTTGCATGAAATTTCTTTGAAATCTCAAGTTTTATTTTTTAACTATATGCAAATTTTGCCCCTATTCCATAAGAGTTCTGTTTATTTTAATATAAGAATATTATTTTAAATTACTTGGCATTTAGGTTGCTTTGCTTTACTTTCCTTCCCCAATCTTTAAGTAAAACTGATGCTTTGAAAAACTGATCATGTTTATCTCATTGTTTTGTGTATCCATAGGACACATCCCCCAGCTTAAGAGACCTAACTCTGAAAGTGCCTTATTTTTGTTGTGTTCCCAACACCAAGTGTAGTATATAACCCTTGTTGTTGTTGTTGTTGTTGTTGTTGTTAGGTGCCATGGAGTCGGTGTCTGATTCATAGCCACCCTATGTGCAACAAGTGAAACATTATTGTCAGTGCTTCTCTGCTATTCATAGGGCTTTCAATGGCTGATTGCTTTGGGGGAGTGGGCTGCTGGGTCCTCTTCCCAAGCCTATAGCACCTGGTGTTCCCAGACGGTCTCCCATCTAAGTACTAACCAGGCCCAACCTTGCTTAGCTTCCCAGATCTGATGGGATCGGATGCCACAGTGGTACGGCTGCAGGTATATGACCATTAGGAAATACTTAACAAGTGTTTGACAAATGAAGCAATGTTGATGAGTGGAAGAAGGAAATAAGGTTGCAAATGGAGGGCTACAGCTGCCAAGCAGCCCATTTAGGCAAGCCACACTCTAGAGGGAGGAACTCTGAGTGGTTTATTGGGCTAGTGTTTTTTCCAAATATTCTTCCATCTAATCTTTTGTCCTGAGCTACCAGAGAGCTGTGCCCTGGATGAACCTTGTCACTGCAGTGTCTTACCCTGAAACACAATCCCACTAAACTCCCCCACTCCAGTCACCACCCTCTTACCTGCTCCTCACTTACTCCTTCTCATTACCCCTGGGAAGACTGAATCTATGCTACATGTCCAAGCCAATGCTAGAAATTGCATTCTTAAGCCAACTGGGGTGGCACACACTCATAATCCCAGCAACTCAGGAGGCTGAAGTAGAAGGATCACAAGTTTGAGGCCAGAGGCAACCTGCGTAACTTAGTGAGACCCTATCTCAAGATAAAAAATAAAAAAGGGACTGGGGTGCAGCTCAGAGGTAGAGTCCTTGCAAAGTATGCACAAGACCCCCCTCATCCCAAAAAATGAGGAAGAAGAAAGAAGAGGAGGACAAGGAGGAGGAGGAGGAGGAGGAGGAGGAGGAAGAGGAGGAGGGGGGAAATAATTTACATTCTTGGAAACCGGGCTGGTTTTTATACTGAGGAAATAGACCGGACACTAAAGTAATGCAGGGACAGTCCCTTAATCCAAAGCAATGAAGTCACAAATTCTTCCTATGAATCACTGTTTTGTCCCCCTGTACAATTCCAGGGGGAATGCCACAGGAAGTCTCTCATAGTCTACAGTCAAGAGATATAAAGGAAGGCAGCTACCTATCTTCTAGGAACAACAAAGAGACTAGAGGCTACAAGGGGGAAGTTTTCACTGGGGTTAACATAAACTTTTTTACTTCTCAACATAGCTAAGAATCAAATATAGTCATACCAAAAAGAATATTTTTTAATGCTACTAAACACCTTCTAGGTAGTGAAGGCTACTAGTGGAGAGTTCTTTTGGTTCTCCTTTCTGAGTCTTTACTTTGGCTCCATAATTTAGGTATGGTCAGTCCTCTGAGTAATAGGTTCTGTTCCATGGATTCAGCAAATCATGGATCACAGATATTCACACAAAAATTACGCATATGTAGAACATGTACAGGCTTTTTTCCTTCTCATTGTTCTCTAAACAGGACAATATAACAACTATTTACATAGATTTTACACTGTATTAGTTATTATAAGTAATCTAGAGATGATTTAAAGTGTAAGTTGTATATAGGTTATAAGCACAGACTGGGGTTTAGCTCAGTTGATATGAGTGCTGCTCAGCATGCTCTGAAGCCCTAGGTTTGATCCCTAGCCCTGCAAAAATGGAAGAAGTATATGGCAGTCCACTCTCAAAGCAATCTTGAAACAATCAGCCATTTAAAACCCTATGAGGGTCGCTATGAGTCAGACTCAACTCTATGGCACCTAACAACAATAACATAGGTTATATGCAAGTACTATGCCATTTTATATAAGGGACTTGAGCATCTGTAGATTTTTTATACAGCATCCTGGAACCAAGGGACTACTGTATATGCAAATAGCTGTGAGCCTTCTCTCACCTTTTTCTTCCTTCAGTCTATTTTTCTTTCTGCCCTTATCTTTGAACAAAACCCTAAATGACTGCCGGGCGTGGTGGCACAGGCCTGTAATCCCAGCGACTCAGGAGGCGGAGGCAGGAGGATCTAAATTCGAGACCAGAGGTAGTCTTCATAACTTAGTGAGACCCTGTCTCAAAAAGTAAAAACAATGGGCTGGGGGCACAGCTCAGTGGTCCAGCACTTGCAAAGCATGCAGGTGCGAGGCCCTGGGTTCAACCCCCAGTACCGGAAAAAAAACCTAAATGACAAAGAAATATAACAGAGGTTAGATTAACTAATTGGTGGAAAGCATTCCAAGTTTCTTGGGTAGAATTCCTGGAATTAGATCTCCTGGTAGGAAGGAAATGGAAATCCTTCAAAGTAATCGTAATAGAGAATACACATTAACTCATTCAGTCCTCACCACCCTATAGGAAGGTTTCTTGTCAGTCCCATTTTGCAGATGGGGAACCTGAAGCCAAGAAGTCACACAGCTAGTAATGCTGAGCTGAGTGTGAACTCAGACTGTGCCTAGTTCCAAGTTAAGGTGGTCCCCACTCTTTACCTCTTGAAGTAGAAATGTAGCATCTGTCTCAACAGCTCCCAAGCTTGAATTGTCCCATGCCAAGAAAATTTGAAAATAATCTGGGGCAGGGTAGACCAACACAGAATTGCCAAGTTTACATTTTGCCAAATAAGCACATTAAAAATAAATCCTATTATCACTATCATTTCATTGCTTAAATAACTTGTTAACACCACAAAATGGGAAGAAAAAAATCTCAAGACAAAAGCAGGAACTTACACGGCATAAATGTAGACTTACAGAAAACAGTATATTCCTCTTATTTCCTGTTTCACTAAAGACCAGTAAGAACTGTGGGGGAGCAGCTGTGATCAGCACTTGGGGGCCCTGGTCAGCCTGCTGGATCTCTGTTTTCTCAGGACCCAGAGCCCAATTGCTAGTCCCACTTGGGGTGAGGGTGGGGGACGCAGACCCCACAGACCATCAGCTTCAATGCTGGGAACATTCCAAGGAGGGAAAGCGGTTATCTGCCCCTCACCAAGGCATCCTTCACACCAACCAGACTTCCCACACTCCCTTCAGCTCAAAATCTTCCCGGGCCAAGAGCCATCAGTGTGTGTGGGGAGGTGGGCGAGGAGACACAGAGAGAGAAACCAAATCAATGAAGCCAGTGTTCTGAGTGGGCTGCAGAGATCAGAGGTCTTGAAATGAAATGGGGTAGTTAATTGCCCCAGGCAGAGAAGGACAAACACCATTTGCTAAAGGCAATTGAGCACACAGGGGCTCGATATTTTCAGTCTTTCTGTGTTACTCCTTCCTCAGTTCTACTGCCATCAACCAGTGCTTATTCAATGACTCAGCAGTTAAAGGTGAGGCTCTGGTTCTGGCTGTTTTACCTCCTATGTATTTTTCCCATTTGCTCCAGCTCCAAACCAGATTCCCACCCTCACATTTTCCCTGACTCCAACCCTCATCAGTTCTTGGGTCACCCATTAAAATAGCTTTATCCAGTGTCCCCAAGGCCATCCATCCTTCTCTGGGCTGAGCTTCCTGACAGGCAAATCTGACGCTAACGTCCTCTGCCATTCACTTCCTCCCTTCAGTGTCTCCTCATTGTCACCAGCCAAATCAAGTTGGAGCCCTCCAGTATAGCATTCATAGCCACCCCATCACACATACACACACACACACACACACACACACACACACACACACACACCAGCACTGTGCACACACCCACAAATACAAACACATATACACAGAGATATGGGCCCAACACACAGACACACACAGTAAAACTGTCCCAAAACGTATGTGCATATACCCAGAGACATGGCTCCAACACAGACACAGACAAGATGACCACCTTCGCTGCACCATCCTGTACCATACCACTCCCCACCTCATATTTAATTCTCCAGAAACATGGACCTCCCTCCAGATCGTTGGACAAGTGCCTCTGGACCTTTGCTCAGTGTAGATGGCCCTCCCTCTCTGTCACCTAATTCCTATCCACCCTTTCAGGCCTGATGAAGTATCAGTTTGGCAAGGAACTGCTCTGAGATCCTCCCTTGGCCACTTGCCTTTCACCAGGCTGGGTCACTTATATGTTCACATGTGCTTCATTTTGACGGTTACTGCACTACACTGAGATCGTGTTTCCATTGCTTCCTTCCCGGGATCAAGGTCCTATCATAATTCTGTCTGCATTCCCAACACCAGCACAGCACATGGCACAGAACAGGAACTTAAAAAGGTTTTATTTTCTTTAATAAATAAATAAATAAATATATATATATATATAAATAAATTTTTAAAAACTGCGTTCCTGTATATAGAAAGCCAGATGAGACAGTCTCTGTCCTCAAGAGCTTGTAATTTAGCCGGAGAGATGATACTCTGTTATAAGACATTGCATTCCAGTGCCAGATCCTAAACCAACTTGACCTAGAATATGTGGTGTAGTACATTCCCAAAAATTGGAAGAAGAAGAAAACAATATGAGCAGACACCAGTAAGAAAGGTTTCATGGAGGACTGAGGAAGGAAAAACACACAAACACCTCCTCATCTCCCCTGGACTGGTTCTTTCTAGGCCCACCACCCTGCACCGTGCTCCAGGCCTCTGCCAGGTTGGCCACAAATCTTCAACCAACTCAGCTTGAGAAACCCAACAGCAATGACATCAGAGAATTCCATGTGTACCTTTAACAGTACAAGAGTCTTCTGAGGGCTGAGTTTGGTAAATGTAAGTCTTTGAATCACAATCTGACAATTTTTGAAGAGGGGAATGGCATATGTTTATCTACAGGCAGCCAGGGGAGGATGCAACTCTGCCCACCTGGTGGGAGCCTGGGGGACAGAGGAGGGATTGCCAGGTCCTGTGGGGAGAAGCCCACTCCCTCTAGAGTTCTGCTGGCAAACTGAGGTGTGAGGAAGAGCACCGACCTTGTCCTACTGGAAGGATGGTGCTGTTGTTGTTAGGTGCTGTCGAGTAGTGTCCGACTCACAGCAACCCTCATAGGGATTGCCTTGCGAGTGGATTGACACATCCTTCTCCCATTTTTGCAGTTCTGGGAATTGAACTCAGGACCTCAGAGACTGGAGAATAGTGCTCTACCAACTGAGCTAAATCCCAGCCCTGGATGGTGCTGTAGTTTGGTTATTGTATTAGTCAGTTGTCATCAGGTAGCAGAAAAACCAACCCAAACAAACTAATGGAGGAAAAGGCTTATTGGAACTCACAGTTACAGGATTAGTCCATATTGCCTATTGTGCCTGTGGTAGGTGACCTCACAACATTGCAGGGCAGAAAGCTCAGAGCAACCGCTGGGGCCACAGGTCTGAATAAAAACCTCCAGAAGCCCATCCCCCAGTGACCACTTCTGCAAAGCTGAGTCTGGCCTCCCAAAGTACCATGACCTCCACAAACAGCACCACCAGTTGGGGACTGAATGACAAAGCACATGACCTTCTAGGAACATTTTATGTTCAAACCATGACAGATATGGTTTGGATATCCCCCATGGCTGCATATATTGACATTTAATTGTGAGGAAGTACAAGGATGGAAATGGTGGTATTTACAGGTGTAGCTTTGGGAAATGATGAGAATTGTTATTGTTGTTGTTCTTCTTCTTCTTAGGTACCATTGAGTCAGGTCCAACTCATAGTGACCCTATGTACAACAGAATGAAATACTCCCCGATTCTATGCCAGACACATGATCTTATTTATGTTTAATCCCACTATTGCAGACATTGTCTCAATCCATCTAGTTGAGGGTCTTCCTTTTTTTCATTGACTCATCAGTCTCCCAAAGATGATGTCCTCTGCCAAGAATTGGTTCCCTCCTGACAACATCTCCAAAATACAGAAGATGCAGTCAAGACATCCTTGCTTCCAAGGAGCACTCTGGTTGCACTTGCTCTGGGACAGACCTATTCATTCTTTTAGCAGTCAATTGAATATTCAATATTCATCTCCAGCACCATAATTCAAAAGCACCACTTCTTATCCTGTCTCCATTATTCACCATCCAGCTTTCAAAACCATATGATGTGACTGAAAATACCATGGCATGAGTCAGGCACACCTTCATCCTCAATGTGACATCTTTACTTTTCCACACTTTAAAGAGGTCTTTTACAGCAGCTTTCCCCAGTGCAATGCTTCTTTTCATTTCTTGACTGCTGCTTCCATGAATGTTGATTGTAGAACCAAGTAAAGCAAAATCTTGGACAGCTTCAATCTTTTCTCCATTTATTCTGAAGCTGTATACTGACACAACTGTAAGGATTTTTGTTCTGTTGATGTTGAAGAACAATTCAAACTGAAGGCTGTGGTCTTTGATCTTCATCAATAAATGCTTCAAATCCTCTTCACTTTCAGCAAGTAGAATTGTATCATCTGCATAACATAGGTTAATGTGTCTTCCTCCAATCAAGATACTGCATTCTTCTTCATAAAGTTAAGCTTCTCAGATTATTTCCTCAGCATAGAGACTGAAGAGGTATGGTGAAAAGATACAGCTCTGATGTACACCTTTCTCAACTTTAAACCAGGCAGTGTTTCCTTGTTCTGTTCAAATGACTATCTCCTGGTCTAGGTACAGATTCCTCATGAGTACAATTAAGTGCTTTGGTATTCCTATTCTTCACAATGTTATTCATAAATTTTTATGATGCTCACAGTCAAATGCCTTTGCTTAGTCAATAAAACAGACAGACATCTTTCTCGTATTCTCTGCTTTGGGCTACTATCCATCTAAAATCAACAATGATGTCCCTTATGCCACACCCTCTTCAGATTTGGGCTTGATTTTCCAAGTTCCCTGTTTATATACTGCTGCAGTCACTTTTGAATGATCTTTAACAAAATTTTACTTACATGTGATAGTGTTTGATATTGTTTGATGATTTCCACATTTGGTTAGATCTCCTTTCTTGAAAATAGGCACAAATATGGATCTCTTCTAGTCAGTTGGCCAGGTAGCTATTTTCCAAATGTCTTGATGAAAACAAGTTAGCACCTCCAGTGCTGCATCTGTTTGCTGAAAATTTTCTATTGGTATTCCCTTAATTCCTGGAGCTTTGTGTTTCGCCAGTACCTTCAAGGCAGCTTCCACTTCATCCTTCACTACTATTGGCTCCTGATCATATTCAACCTCTTGAAATGGTTTGTCATCCACTAATTCTTTTTCATATACTTAGTTTGTGTATTGTATTTTCTTTTGATGTTTTCTGCTTCATTTAATATTTCCCTTTACTATTGCCACTTGAGGCTTGAATATTTTCTTCAATTCCTTAAGATTGAGAAAAACAGAGTTGTTCTTCCCTCTTGGTTTTCTATCTCCAGCTCTTTGCACATGTCATTATAATATTTGATTTGGTCTTCTCAAGCCACCCTTTGAACTCTTCTGTTTAGTTCCTTAACTTTATCATGTCTTCCTTTTACTTTGACTGCTCAACATTCAAGGGCAAGTTTCACAGTCTTTTTTGACATTTAATTTGATCTTTTTTTTTTCCTGTCTTTTTAATAACCTTTTACTCTCCTCATGAATGATGTCTTTGATGTCATGCCACAACTTATCTAGCCTTCAATCATTAGTGACTCACACATCAAACCTGTTCTTGAGGTGGTCTCTAAATTCAGGTGCAATATACTCAAGGTCATACCTTGGCTTTTGTACACTTGTTCTAATTTTCTTCTGTTTCAGTTTGAACCTGTGTAGGAGCACTTGGTGGTCTAATCCACAATCAGCACCAGGTCTTGTTCTGACTTTTGATATTGAGCTTTTCCATCATCTCTTTCCACAAATGTAGTTAATTTGGCTCCTGTATGTTCCATCTGGTGAGGTCCATGTGTATAGTCACTGTTTATGTTGGTGAAAAAGTATATTTGCAATGAAAAGTTCATTGGTCTGACAACATTCTATCATGCGATCTCCAACATTGTTTCTATCACCATGGCCATATTTTCCAACTACTTAGCCTTTTTATTTCCAACTTTTGAATTCTAGTCACCCGTAATTATCAGTACATCCAGTACAGCAAACTGACACATGGGGGGTTGATGAGAATTATGTAAGGTCATTGGGTCAGGGCCTCTATGATTGAATCCTTGTGGCTTTATAAGAAGAGAAAGAGAAACCAGGCAGATGCATATACACATGTGCCCCCTGTCTCTTGCCATGTGATAACCTCCTCCACCTTGGGACTCTGCTGGCAAGAAGACCATCATAAGATTCATACCTGTGACTGTGGACCAGAACCACGAAGCAAAAGTAACCTGTTTTTTAAAAATAATAATGTTCCAAGCCTATTACTAGGTTCTAAGCAACAGAAAATGGACTAATACAGATAGGAAATGATGGCAGTAAACCTCAGCTCAACACCCTGGATCTAAAATTCCAGGTCAGTATGGCTCTACATAAGAACTCTGAGGCCTCTGAAAGCTTCATAGCCAGACAGCACGGGGTCTCTTCAGAAATGGTCCATAAAAGCTGGGAGCTCATAGGCTTCTAAGAGTTGGGGAACCAAGAGAAAACCTGCAGAGCAGAAGTGAGAAAGTAACTAGCAGAATGCCATAAGCTCTACCTAACCACGTGGATTGGGAGATTCCCCTAGAGATGGATTCTGTAGATATGGAGCTTCTGGAATAGGTTTTCTAGGAATCTGTGAGCATCAGAGATTATACCAAGGAATCCTACCCAGCCATAATAGACTGATTATTGTCCCACTCTCGCCTCCATCCCATAGTTGCTGTGCAAATGTCCAAGTGTCCTGATGCAACTGGGCTTTACAGAAAAGGCATATCAGGTCCAGGGAGTATCAGCAAATCACTTACAAAACCCTTCTGCAGTTGCTGCCCTTCCAGGTTCACTTCAAGCCTTAGACCTGGGTCCAATTTGACACATGGTCTCCCTGCATGCTTTCCCCACTGCACCTCAGTGAAGGGTTCTTCCTTGAACAGAGAAAAGACTTGTCAGCCTAGCAGCTTTCTCTCATTCATTTTCCTCTAGAAATGCACCTGTCCTCAGGCATGGAGTCAATCAGTCCCCCTTGGGGACACTCAGGCCAGCCTTTACCTTTGGTACTTGAATAAGGTTGCAAACTGAATCCAAAGGATGCAGGAGGCGGGGAGAAGGCAGGAAGAATTCTGCTTTATCCAGTACCCCCAACATGTACTTCCTCTCTCTTAGGAAGCTATGGCCTCGAGCCATCTGGGTATTGTTTGATGGAGAAACAGCCCTCTGTAGAAACCCCTGGAATGACAGGGAAGAGTGAGAGAGGGCACAGAGATAGATAGCTCTACAAGTCCATTCCCAAGGAGCCATCTGATCATGCATTTGGCTCTGAGTTCCCTCTACCCGCTCACTCTCAGGCCAGGGTGACACTCTGTATTTCCAACCTTCCTCCACTGTGAGTGTAAAAAGGATGAATTACCTCCTTGAGCTCAATGTGATGGCCCCTGTCCATGCACCCCTCACCTGCTGGGTACATAATTGAAGTGTGGTCTCTGAGTCTGCAGTTGTCACTGAGGAATTGACAAAAGATGAGAAGCCCTTGCATGCGACACTCTCTTTGGCTGCCTTGAACATACAAGAAGGCAATTTTCTACACTCTGCATGAGGGGACCCAGCAACCTCAGACTCAGGAAATGCCCTTCAACTGGGAGTAAAAAATTAGCACAGGTTTTTTTCTCTGCTTCCTGTCCACTGTGAGGTGAGCAGCTCTCCTCCACCACACTCGCCTTCCACCGTGATGTCCCACCGTGATGTTCCGCTGTGTTGTTCCCTCGTGGTGTTCCACCGTGATGTTCTGCCATCATGTTCCACCATGATGTTCCTGATGTTCCGCCATGATGTTCCGCCATGTTGTTCCGCCATGATGTTCTGGATGTTCCGCCATGATGTTCTGCCATGTTGTTCCGCCATGATGTTCAGCCATGATGTTCCGCCATGTTGTTCCACCATGATATTCTGCCATCATATTCCACCATCATGTTCCGCCATGATGTTCTGCCATGATGCTCAGGATGTTCCCCCATGATGTTCCGCCATTTGTTCCGCCATCATGTTCCACCATGATGTTCGGCCATGATGTTCCACCATGATGTTCCCCGGTGATGTTCCACCATGTTGTTCCGGATGTTCCACCATGATGTTCCGACATGTTGTTCCACCATGATGTTCCACCATGATATTCCACCATGATGTTCTGCCCGATGTTCAGGATGTTACCCCATGATGTTCCGCCATGTTGTTCAGCCATCATGTTCCACCATGATATTCCGCCATCATGTTCCACCATCATGTTCCGCTGTGTTGTTCCCCCATGTTGTTCCGCCGTCATGTTCCGCCATCATGTTCCACCATGATTCATGGAACCAAGCAACCATGGACTGAACCTCTGAAACCATGAGCCAAAATGAGCCCTTCTTCCCTTAGGTTGTGCTCTCAGATATTTTGGTCACAGCTCTGCAGAAGTAACTGATGCACTCTTAGTAAAGCTTCAGTCCACAAGATGAGGAAATCAAGGCTCGGAGGGATTGAGAAGTCAGCAGTACCCAAACTTTTTGGCGCCACAGACCAGTTTCACGAAGATGATTTTTCCGTGGATCGGGGCTGAGAGTATGGTTTCAGGATGATTCAAGTATCTGACATTCATGCCGTATATACAGAAGAAGCTTCGCTCACTTGCTCACCTGCCACTCACCTCATGCTGTGCAGCCTTGTTCCCAACAAGCTATAGGTTGGGAGCCCCTGTGGAAGACTACCGTGGCCACAGTTATCAGATGAAGCTGCCCTTGCTGACAGGAGAGCTCAGAGTGATTCCTGAAAGAAGGGCAGTCAGGCAGAGAGAGATGGTGGTCTTGGTGGCTTTTCTGGGACTGTGCCTCCACAAAGAGGAACAATATCCGAGCATGGGTGCATGGGCTGGTGCAGGGTATAAGAGACTTGGGCAAGGGCTCTATCTGTGTCTGATGTGAGCATGGAAGCAGGAGCAGGAGCAAGTTCCATAATCCGAGATGGGCTCCTAGTTCTCATAAATGTGACATGGGCATTATACACCAGCATGGAAACATCAAAACCCACGTTTCACAAGTTGACACTAACCTGAGTTCCTCCTTCTTTGAGCTAGAGGGAGGACAAAGGCAAGGTGACCTTGTTCAGACCTTGCAGGAGGTGAGCAAATATGCCACCCCAGATTACCCACAGGCTGGTGTCAGTCAGCCCTACACTTACTTCCCTCTGCCTGGCTTTGCTTCTAACCCAATGGATCCCTGAGCTTTCTCAGCAGATTTAAGATTAGGCTGGGACTATTTTTCTACTGAAGCCTGTGTTTTCTAGAAGAGAAGGAAGAACATTCTTTGCCAAGGCCTCCCAGCTCTCCAAAAACAGAGGGATATAGATGTTCCCGCTGGCTGGGAGACAGAGTAAGAAAAAATCATTTTTTAGCACCTGTCCAAATCGAGGTAGATGGTATTAGATGATTTAACTTTGTATCTTAGCCTACGTTTGACTTTGTTCTAAGATTTACAGCAAAGCTGTAAAAAAAAAAAAAAAATTAGCACAGGGGTCCCAAGCTTGCTTTCAGCCGCCTCTTGCCTCTGCACTTAAGAAAATAAATAGAAATAAAAAAAAGAGGTCCCCAAACCAGGAGTACTAGGCTTTCCTCACTTTCCTTGCCTCTGCCTTCCCTTCTCCTACAGGTTGATGCCAGGGCTTCCTTCCCCATCCTCTGCCCCAATCCTCAGCCCATCCTAAGGAAATAGGAAGCTGATAAGGCAGATCAGTCTCATTCGTCCATTGTAAAGTTTCCTACCTTGGTCCCAATTTTTACACCCAAAACTGGATACTGTAGGGGTTTGCCTGGCCTCTTTCAGTCCTAGAATCTTTTTTTTTTTTTTTTTTTTTTTTTTTTTTTTTTTTTTTTTTTTTTTTTTACTTTTTGAGACAGGGTCTTGCTAAGTTATGCAGACTGCCTCTGGTCTTAAACTTGCAATCCTCCTGCCTCTGCCTCCCGAGCCACTGGGATTAAAGACATGCGCCACTGCACCTGACGTAGTCCTAGAGTCTTTAGGGAAGCATTTTGAGCTAAGAGGGAGCAAGAGATACTCTGACGTATGAATACATGGAATGTCTCAGGCCGTGGGGAGAAATGCACATTGACATCCAGTGCATAAACAGCAATGCCTGTGAGTCCCAGCCTGCTTGACTGTAGGACCCCTCATCTTTTCTAAGACTCCAAATATTTCTAAAGTCCTTGGAAGTTTCATCCATGTGCCCAGTACTTCCCACATCCAGGGACACCATGCATGTTGTGTTCTATGGGACCAATGTCCCAGAGCATTAACCTGGGTGTGCCCAGGTCCTCCTCAAGGTTCATCATGGAGGATGAACAGAAGGCAGCCTACATGGCACCAAACCTGGGGACCCCACACATTATCCAAGGTCAGTGAAATCAGAATAGCAGCTCTGTGCTCAGATTCAGTTCTGGCCCATCTTCCCAGTACCAGGTGCCCAGGGCCAGGGCTTCACCTGCTGAATGGGCAGTGAGGGTTTTGAGCTGGGGCCTTTTGTGCTCATTTTGTGTAGCAGGGTATCCCTATGCCTCAGTGTCCACTTTCAGCCCAGGGAAAGGTCAAACTTCATACTCTTGTGTCTTCTCCTATCTATATGTATTTTCCCCAAATCGACTCTCAATCTCTCCCACCTGCTCACCACCATGCAATACTATTCTTTGTATGAGACAAAACAAGATTCTGGTGAAGTAAAATATTTGTTCTCTAGCCTTCCCCACACCTTCTAAAGACCTTCAAGAACTACTCCCTCACCACCAACATAAAATGCTCCTAAAATAAACACTTGTCTTTTACCTCTACTTTAAACCAAAGATGCTCTCTGAGGTTCCCCAGCATGGGTGCCTGCTTCTCTACGTAATAAAGAGACCAACCGAGAGGTGTGCCGGAACAAAGGCCTAATCTTCCCAAAAATACCACTAAACTTTTCATTTCTAGCTAGGAAACAAATGCATGAATTTCCCAATGACAAATTGTCTGCCTTCTATACATCAAATCACAGAAGGCTTAGAGCCAGAGCATTGAGTTCCATGTGACACTTGTGAATTTCCAGACTGTGGATCAGCCATGGGTGGGAAGGGCACTATAGAGGAGACCTAAGCCCAGACCCAGCTCTTCCTCTGACTACCTTTGAAAAAGACTTTACCCAGTTCCCCCATTTGTAATTTGATAGTATTTCCAATGATCACAAAGCTCTGACATTCTAGCATCACACTGCCATTCCTGATTAGTGATTATGACCACGATAGGATTTGGTCTTGATAACAGTGTCTGAGCACATATGGGAGATCTTTAGCATACTTTCCCAAAGCAAAACTGTTCAATTCTTGTAGAGGATCACAAAACAATGTCAGGGAGGTGACAAGCATTCATGGAGTATGTACTACAAACCAGATTACAACACTCTGGTACTATAGTGACAATATTAGTGAGCTTTCTCTCACTGTAGCAAAATACCTGAGATGATCAACTTAGGAAGAAAAAAGGTTTGTTTGGTCCCCACTCTCCTGGGCACTAAGTCTTTAACAAATGGGCCTTTAGGGGCCATTCAAGATCAAACTGTATCAGTGGCTAAAAGAGATATCCCCCACTTCTCTGTCAGTGTATTATGCTGTGGGGGCTTGTGTGTTGCTGAGATGCTGAAAGCTATGCCACTGATATCTCAGATACCAGCAAGGCCACCTATAGTGGATAAGTTTTTCTTAGCTTCCACACTAAGACAGACTAGGGAAAAGGACCTGGAAGCCTACTCCCAAAACAATTAGCCACTGAAAACCCTATGAATAGCAAAGAAACCCTATTAAATATAGTACCAGAAAATGAGCATCCTAGGGTGGAAGACACTGAAGAAATGACTGGAGAAGAGCTGTCTCCTCAAAGTCAAGTTGATCTTAATGATGGGAATGGAGTAAAGCCCTTGGGATCTCCTTTGGCTGAAGTGGTACAACTCAAAATAAGGAGAAACACAATGGCTACAACAATGGGCTCAAACATCTTTTGATAACGTGCATGGCACAGTGCTAGGTAGTTCATTCTGCTTTACTTAGGGTCACTATGAGTTAGATCCAACTTAATGGCACCTAACAACAAAGAAGATGTGGTCATCATAAGACTGCCAATCAAAGAAGTTATAAACTTTGGGGCTCTTTCCACTGATATGGGAGAGACTTGGACTAATAAATAAATTACCATAGGTTATAGCCTGAAGTGTGTCCCCCAGAATTTATATGTTAAGCCTTAACCTCCAATTCACGTGACCATATTTGGAAAAAGAACCTTTGGGAAAGATAACTAAAGGCATAAGAGAGGGGTTGATTCAATAGGATTTGTGCCCTTATAAGAAAAAGAAGAGAGACCAGAGCTCTCTTATACTGCACTACAAAGAAAACAGGTCAACTAAGGTAGTCTGCAGCCATACCACCCTGGCATCCAATTCTGCTTGATCTCAGAAGCTAAGCAGAGTCAGCCTGGTAAGTCCTTGGATGGGAGACCACATGGGAACACCAGACATTACAGGCTCAGGAGAAGGACCTGGCAACCCACTCCTGAAACAATCAGCCATCAAAAACCCTATGAATAGCAGAGAAGCACTGACAATAGTGCCGGGCATGGCACAGTTTTGGAGAATGTTTAATTCTGTTGTGCATTGTTATTGTTGTTGTTGTTAGGTGCCACCCAGTCATATCCGACTCAATCGGACCTCATAGGGTTTTCAATGGCTGATTGTTTCGGGATTGCCTCAGGATTGGGTTGCCATGTCCTTCTCCCATTTTTGTGGTGCTGAGAATCAAACCCAGGACCTCAGAGACTGCAGAGCAGCACTCTACCAACTGAGCTAAATCCCAGCCCCATAGGGTTGTGTAATTCGGACCTGACTCAACAGTACCTAACAATAACAAGGTCACAGAAAGAAGGCAACTGTCTATAAGCCAGGAAGAGAGATCTCACCAATAAGCCAAATTTGGCATCTCGTTGACATGGACTTCTAGCCTCCAGAAGTGGGAGTGTCTGGTTTTTTATACAACCTAGTCTGTGGTACTTTGTTATGGAAACCTGAGCTGACTAATAGGTCATATTTCATAAAATCCAGAACACTATTGACTTTGTGATCATTATATAATGTATCAGCTAAAAAGGCAATGCTTATCACTTGTAGAATTAGATTTTAAGTTAACTTAGAACTTTTTTAGGCGTATTGAAAGACTTTTTAAAGAATTACCTGTGTAGATGTTTTCTTATTCTTATGCAGGCAAAAGAGTAAGATAAAAGCAAAATAAATTGATTACACTACACCTAAAACTTCTTACTCAAAGTTACACTCTCCTGAGTCAATTTCCAGCTCAAAGTTGAAGATGGCATCACATCTAAAAGTGGGCTCAACTATTATCACCAAGACACTCTTCCAAGCCCTGACACCCATCATGCAAGATGGATGTTAATATTTCCATGCTAGCTCTGGCATAGACAAGTCTTCGACACTAATTCAGCAATAAAATGTCTCCTTCATTTCATTCACTTGAGAGAGTCTGTCTTTCTCAGTCCTCATATTAGTTTGGGCTGCCATAACAAAATATCACAGAATAGATGGCTTAAACAGCAGAAGTGTATTTTCTTACAGTTCTGGAGGCTGAAGTCCAAAGGCAAGATAAGGATAGGTTTGTCCTCTCTTGAGGACTCTCTCTTGGTTTGTAGCTCTCTTGCTGAGACTTAAGGCCTTTCCTCTGAGACGCATGTCTGTGATGTCTCTTCCTCTTACAAGGACACTTGTCCTATTGGATTATGGCCCACCCATATGACCTCATTTAACTTTATTATCTCCTTAAAGGACCTATCTCCAAATACAGTCACATTGGGGCTTAGGGCTTCAACATTTATTTGAGGGAAACACAATTTATTTCCTAACATTTACTTTGAAAGAAAATATTGAAATATTGTATTCAAATGATAAAAATTTGTTTTGCTTACTAACAATAAATTGACACTCTACTATGCTGTTTCCTTTTGTTGTTCTCATTATGCTTGTATTTGTTTATGTTTTTTGAAACAGGATCTGTGTAGCCCAAGCTGGCCTCAAACTCATGATCCTGCTGCCTCAGCCTCCCCAGTGCTAGGATTACATGCCTGCATCACCATGCCTAGCAACTCTCTTTCCTTTCTACGTAAACTTTTTGTTTCAGTGCTAAATCAGTGGCACCATGTTGAAAGTATTTTAAATACAAATTAACCCTCACACATATATTGGCCATCATGCACCTGACCATTGAAAGGTTGAGTGTAAGTGGCCACAACCAAGTCTGTGGTGCTCAGACAATAGTAGCAGCAGTCACGACTACTGTCCAGCCCATACTGTGAGACAGCATTTATAGTCAGACACATCTCAATTTCAGAAATGCTAAATGTAGAGAAAAGCATGCAAGTGTTAGAGGAACTACAGTAAAATAAATATAATTAAGATATCCATGTGGTTACTGTGCAGTTTGGGTTTTCAATAAATTCATTTCTATATAGTATATATGCAATTTGTAAAATGCAACAGAAAAGGAATTTATTCAAGACTTCAACGGAAATTTTAATGATTCATTTGTTATAATTTCTTTCTTTAATTTTCTAGGTAATAGTCTTCACTATACAGAATGATTATATCCAAATGCATCTAAAATGATGTTGGATATGTCAAGAGCCAACATTTCTATAATTAAATATAGGAAATTATGATTAAATTCCTTCTCTGTTCCATCTTGCAGATTGTTTACATCATATAGAGAAGTGAAATTATTAAAATTCTAAACTGCATAAGGGCTTTGGGGACACCTTGTTTGGTATTACGTGACTGATTGTGAGCATAGGGAGTGCCATGAGGTTGAGGAGCTGCCCTGACAAAGGGCTTCTCACACTGTAGCCTGGAAGGTGAGTTAGGGAACAGCCAGGGGAAGAGAACCCCACCAGGAGGAGGAGCCTTCATAGGGGCCTGGAGCCTGAAGACTTGAAGCCGTGGGGTTGGGAGGCTGGCAATGGTGGAAAGCAGAGGCCTGGTTGGTCCCACCTTGGGCCACATTTAGACATATCACAGTATGAGCAGGTCATTTATTGCTTCATTTTCTATAAAAGCAAAAGATTACAGATGACCTAAATGTTTCTCCAATAAGGGACTGATTAAATAAACTTTGGTCCACTGACACGAGAATTTCTAGAATGTTGCCAAAAAGGAACATCGAACTTCTTATCTATTGATATGCAGTGGTCTCTGGGATTTATTAAGTGCTAGGTGGAAGAAGTGCTAGACAGAAAGTGCTACATGCAAAACAGTGAGTATAATGTGATATAATGCATGTTTTTATAAAAGGAAAAATTAATTTACACTTGCTTATATGTGCTAGACTATTTCTGTGAGGAAGCACAAGAAATTAGAAAAGTTGGTTAACTCCAGAGAGGGGTACCATGTGGCTGGGGACGGAGATGGGGGGAAATATTCAGTGATCTACCCTTTGGAATCTTTTAAGTCTTGAATCTTAAGTCTCAAATGTCGTGCCTATTAGAAGAAGAAAGAACAGGAAGAAGAGGAGGAAGTGGAGAAGAAAGAGAGAGGAGGAAGAAGGGGAGGAGGACAAGGAGGAGAAGAGGAGGGAAAAGGAAGATGTTTTATAAGTAAAGACAGCTTATTTGGGGATGTGTCTCTTCTTATGGGGGCTGGGATTTAGCTCAGTTGGTAGAGTGCCACTCTGCAGTCTCTGAGGTGCCGAGTTCGATTCCCAGCACCACAAACATGGGAGAAGGACGTGGCAATCCACTCCCAAGGCAATCCCGAAAACAATCTGCCATTGAAAACCCTATGAGGATTGCTATGAGTCCGATACGACTTGATGGCACCTAACAACAACAACTCTTCTTATGGAAAGCCTTGTATGTAGAGAAATAATATTGGAGGACCTCCATATTCCTTCAGCTTCCTTCAGGATGCCATGTGCCTGGTCACTGCCCTTCTGTCATTTTGCAGGGGTGCTGGATGAGAAAGATCATAAGCTCCTCAAGGGCTAGAATCTTAGCATGCAAATTTGAAATCCCCACAGCACCTAACACATGCTAGGCACAGCAAAGGGGATCTTCATCCCAGCTGCCAGATTGGCGAGCTCCCTCCCTCCCCACAAACACCCTCTGGAGTCTGCTGCAGACCCAGTTCTCTGGTTCTGCCAGCCCAGTCTCCTCTGGAGATATGTGCCCTTCTTAGAATGGGGTTTTGTGGCTGAAACAACTCTCTCAGGTGCCAAGGGGAAGGATCTACAAAGCGAGGGCTCGCAATCCATTAGTGAGTTGTGAAATCAATTTAGTGGGTCCCATTGGCCTTTTAAAAAGAGAATGGAATTTTTAAGAAATCAGCCTATACCCACAACATATTGTTTTGTGGACATTTTTCATTTTGACCATGTGTGTGGAAAGTCAGTGAGGAGGTTAAATGCATTTCTCACTGTGGGTCACATTCAAAAGTGTTTGAAAGCCAGTGGACCAGCCAAAAAGACAGTGAGTTAAAAGACTCTAGAGTCAAGCAAAGTTTGGTTTAATCCTACCATTCTGATTTTTTCTCCCTGGCGGGTCACCTAAACGTCCCCTCATGGTGAAGCGGTGACTGTAGTAATGGGTGCTTTGTGGGCTGCTTGTTAGGTACATTGTGCAAGGCTTGGGCAATGTGCCCTAATGCCACCACATCTACAAAATACTCCCTTCAGCCTGTCCAGCCTACCTGGCCCAGGCATAGACCCCAGACATGGCCGAATCCTGGCTGACAGCTGAGCATGTAGTAGCCTGGGTCTCAAGGCCAGGCCACTATCCTGGCTGCTTCAAAGCCCTTCTGACTGGCAGCCGCTACTCAGCCTCCTCCCGTGCCTCCCTGGGAGCAATGGGCTCCCCAGGTTTCTGCCTCTTCTCCATCAGAGAGTCTAGGTAACCACAATGGCACAGCTCAGCTCAGCAGAGATCATTACTTTGCTCTATTAGGACATTTGTTCTCCCAGACCCCTTTCCGCATCAGTGCTGGGAAATAAATGGTCCCCAGCCACTCTAATTCCTTCATGATAGATTTAGAGATGATGATGGAGGAAAAGATAGCAGTTGGTTTGTGGTTGGAAGGACCATATGATATGCGCATCCCATCCAAAATTAAAGATGATGAATCATTCTCTGAGAGGCAGAGAAAGTGCTTTCTGCTTGGGCTTTTGACCATGGGGCCTCTGTCTCCAGCTCCCAGCTCTAGCCTGTGAAGAGTGGGGAAGGCTGGTCCGGAGTCTCCTCACCTGATCAGAATCCCAAAGCCCACTTTCCGCCCTTCCATGCTTCCCAAAGCAGCTGCCAGCCCTGTGTGCCCACCCAAGACATAGGGAAAGAGAAGCACCCACAGCTGAATGCCTCAAGATGCTGGGGGACCCCTAGATGTTTCCTGCTAAGTAAAGACCACACCCAATCAGGGGTTCAACTCTCAAAAAATTAGGTTCAGAATCGGGTGTGGGTTCAATAGGTAAAACTCAGAGAATTTGGGTTCTGTTTGGGTTTGGGTTTAAATCCTATCTGTAGATAGCAGGGCGGGCTTCAAACTGAACCCATACCCAAATCCTGAACCTGTTCTGGTTCAAGAATTTATTAAAATGTTTCTGACCTGGCACCACAGCCCACAGTTGTAATCCCAGGATTTGGGGGAGGGGGGACAGAAGGCAGAGGCAGGAGGATGGCAAGTGTGAGGCTGAGGCAGCCTGTATAACTTAGCAATACCTTGTCTCAAAATAAAAAGTAAAAGATGGGCTAGGGGTGCAGCTCAGTGGTAGAGCACTTGCAAAGTATGTGAGGCTGGCTACAATCAAAAAAAAAAAAAAAGAAAGAAAATTCTGAACTCAAATCTGAACCCAAACCCAGTGATAAATTGGGTTGAAGTTCTGCTTTTAACTATTTTTTTAATCATTGTTGTTGTTGTTGTTAGGTGCCGTCGAGTCGGTATCTGACTCATAGCGACCCTCATAGGGTTTTCAATGGCTTACTGTTTCGGGATTGCCTTGAGAGTGGATTGCCAGGCCCTTCTCCCATTTTTGCAGTGCTAGGAATTGAACTTGGGACCTCAGAGACTGCAGTGCAGCACTCTACCAACTGAGCTAAATCCCAGCCCCCCTTTTATCATTAGCTACTTCATTATACATAAAATTGAAAAGCCTGCAGCCATACCATTATGATGTCCGGTCCTTTCAGATCTCCGAAGCTAAGTAGGGTCAGGCCTGATTAATACTTGGATGGGAGACCACCTGGGAATACCAGGTACTTTAGGCTTGGGAGAAGGACCCAGCAACCCACTCCCAAAAATCAATCCATCATTGAAAACCCTATAAATAGATGAGAAGCACTGAGAATAGTGTTTAATCTGTTGTATGTACGGTCACTATGAGTTGGACACCGACTCAACAGCACCTAACAACAAAACTGAAAAAAATGAAAAAATTTTATTCATCTGTCTACAGATAACATTTAAGTTTTAAACCCAACCCAGGCCTTCTACATTTTAGCATATTGAACCCACCCCTGAACCTGAACCCAATTTTTCACAAGTTTAATGCCCTGCACCCTATTCCTTTGGACCATGGGGCACTGGAATATTCTCTCAGCCATACATAGCGTGGCTTGCAGAACTGAACATGGAAACCAAGGGAGACCCACCTGTTGCTGAGGATGCTCATAAGGACTTGCACCAGCACCAGGTCCCCAGTCTCAACACCTGCTTCCTTTGCGCTCATCTTATGTTCCCCTCGCTGTATGAATATTAGCAGAATGCCTTAGGTAGCTTGGGCTGCTGTCACCAAATCCCATGGCCTGGGTGGCTTCAGGATTCAACAACCTACACTAATTTCCCACAGCTCAGGAGGCTGGCAAGCCCAGGGCTAAGGTGTTGAGAGATTTGGTTCCTGACGAGGACTCTCCCCTGGCTTGCACACGCCACTGTTGCCCTGAGTCCACACATGGTGGGCTGAGAATTTTGGTGTCTTTCTCCTCTCACAAGGACACTCACTGGATCATGGGGACTTCACCCTCATGACCTCCTCTAAAACTAATAAGCTCCCAAAGTCCCAATCTCCAAATACCCTGCCATTGGAGGTGAGAGCTTCAGCCTATGAGTGCTGACGGGACACCAACATTTAAGTCTGCAACGGAGAGGGGATTAAATGGAGACTCTGCATGTGCTGTGCTACATGGGTGAAAGAGCCTCTGATGGACGAGGAGCCTGGCAGTCTGATCCTGTGGCTGTATTCTCACATGACTCAGCCCCAGAGAGTTTGCAGCTCTGCCTGGGACAAACCCACCAGGACGGCTGGCAGAGGGGCACGCTGTGCTCTATGAAGCTTGTCACCCTAATGGCCTGATGAAAGGAGGGTGACAGAGATAGATCAGGATGATACTGTAGATTACTTGCCGGATTGCCATTATCGTTAACAGCCTTAATTAGTGTGTAATATACTGTACTTCGGCAGCAAGTGCTGCTGTTAGAAATGGAAATCAGGCCAGCAAGTGGGGAGCCTAGCAGCAGGAGCGCAGAAGGCCACAACTCCTCAGATCTACACAGTAGGCTAATCCAACCTAGGAATTCGAGGCACTCACCAGAATCTACACTTGAGTTTCTAGACTGGCCTATGCGTCTCGACGTTCACTCTTTTTAGACTCTGTTCTCCCTCCTCTCTCTGAACAGTACTTCCAGTTCCTACCTTTTGCTTGCCTTGATAATACCATCCTGCAGGGGCACATCACTTCACATTTTCCCCAAGCTTGTTCACACTTATCCTTCCTTGCAGTAACTGGGGAGTTGGTAGGGGCTCCTCTTACAGGTGGAGGAAATTGAGATATAGAGTCATTGAGGACATGAAACTCAGAGCCTAATTCCCAATCCACTGCCTGTTCTGCAGTCAGACACACACAGGGGGACACACACACGGTCATATACTCACATGCACACACTCATCCACACACACCCTCGTGTACACAGCTAAACACAAACTCACATCGTGACTATTGTTCTGATCACAGACTTGCTTTCTATTTCCAACAGTCTTAAATAATTCCTAATTACTGAGACCCTGCAGTCATAGCCCTATGGCATCGGATCCCGTCAGATCTCGGAAGCTAAGCAGGGTTGGGCCTGGTTAGTACTTGGATGGGAGACTACCTAGAAACACCAGGTACTGTAGGCTTCGGAGATGAACCCGGCAACCCACTCCCAAAATTCAATCTGCCATTGAAAACCCTACGAACAGCAGAGAAGCACTGACAATAGTGTTTCCCCTGTTGTATGTAGGATTGCCATGAGTCAAATAACAACTCGACGGCACCTAACAACAACAATTACTGAGATGAGTCACTTTTCCTTATCCAACTCCTACCAATTTTTCATTGACACAAAACACAGGATTTGGCTATTTCCCAGGGGGACTCAAGGGACATTCCTATGCTGCTTCTCACGCATTCCTCTGTCTTCACACTCTCCACAGTAACACTGCTGGGACCTCAGTGACTTTCTGCTCCTTACCTCATCCTTTCCCTACGCTTTGGGGAATGAAATCAGAAGCACTCAAGGGTTGAGTCCCTATGATCATCCTTCCTTGATCCTGCTCCAGGAGAAAAAAGACTAACCTGATTAGGTTATGTCCCCAAACACCGACAGGACACAGGTACAAGGGGGCAAGATCACTATGCATGAACAGAGTGTGTCTATGTGGTCTGCATCCCCAAGTCCCATAACCCTAGGCTAATCATGAGAAAACATCAGACAGACCCAAGTTGAGAGGCTTCTCTAAAGTATGTGGCGAACATTTTCTGAAGTGTCAAGGTCATGAAAAACAAGGGAATACTGGAAAACCATCACAGACTAGAGGAGCTAAGGAGGCATGACAACTAAAGGCCACATGGGGCCCTGGAGTGGGTCCTGGAACAGAAAATGATGCTTAGTAGATGAGCTGGGAACATCTGAATAAAGTCTGTACTCTAGTATTGTATCAGTGTTAATTCCCCCACTCTAACAATGATAAGAAGAGTATATAAGAAGTTAAGGGAAGGTAGATGAATGGTATATGGAAATTTTCTGGACTATGTTGGCAACTTTTCTGCAAAGCTAAAATTATTTCCAAATAAAATGTTTATCTGAAAATAGGCAAAGTCAGACTATATTAACACATAGCAGCATATTATATATTCACTCACCTTTGTGAAAATGATGATTACATGTGACAATTGCATGCCAAGAGCCTGTATGTCTGACCTTGCCTGACCTTGCGTATGGGTACTTGCTCAGGGAGGGTAGGTGCTGCAGACATGCACTTGCTAATACTATTTCTTGGGCAAAGACATGCCCAATAAGTGCAGGGGTACAACCTTGCTCATGAATTACATGTTAATTAATAGTTTATGCATACACACAGAGAACAGAAAGAGCTTTATTCTAAGATCTAAGGAAAAAATGAGTTGGCTGGCCTAGCGAAACAAATTGACATGTTGCATTTCAATATGTTGATATTTGGCATGTAACCATTGGAGCTATATCTATGATATCTATAAAAATAGCTTTTTAAATATAATCCATATCACTTCTGCAAAAGGAGAAGACCCAGGTCCCACAAAAAATTTTTGCAATCCTTTGATTTTTTTTTCTTTTTTTTTTTTTTTTTTTGGTGTGTGTGTGTGTGTGTATGTGTGTGCTTGCATGCTCTGCAAGTGCTGGACCACTGAGCTGCACCCTCAGCCCATTTTTTACTTTTTGAGACAGGGTCTCGCTAAATTACGCAGACTGCCTCTGGTCTCCAACTTGCGATCCTCCTGCCTCCGCCTCCCGAGCCGCTAGGATTACAGGTGTGCACCACCGTGCCTGGCTTGCAATCCTTTGATTTTAAAAGAGCACATCCAGACATATTTTTCTAAGGTCACACAACAAGTTAGGATGAGGACCCAGGTCTCCTGGCTTCTAGTCCTATGCTCTCTCCGCCACAGATAGGGGTCAGGCCCAGAGCTGGATCCCTAAAGCCACAGAGATTCTTGTGCATCATGGCATAACAGGGAAGGCCAATGTGGCTGGAGCAGCTGAGAGTACATGGTCCTATGACTCCAGCAGATGGGACTACTTCTAGAAGAATCCAACAGGAGGCTCTGAAGAGCAATGCCAGGCAGACAGCACTGAGGAGGCCATCACAGTCCCAGGAGGTTACTGGATGGGGAGGCAAGGTGTGAGGCAGCTGGTTGTAAGACTGCCTAAGAAAACATGGAAGGAAAGTGCAGGCCTCCCCAGGATGAGGGAAAACAGAGGTGTCAACAGCTGAGCCCAGCTGCTCCTTTGATGGGCCCTTAGCGAAGGTCACCACAGGATCTCAGCCAAGAGAAACGGGGAAACCACAATGGCTCGGTTCTCAGGGAAAATCACAGACTTTGGGAAGGTGGCCCGGATATTGTAAGAGGGTAATTAGGCACAAGCAGACCTAGAGGAAACCACACTTCACATTCTATATAAAATTGAGTAATCCTATAATAAATATTCCAACCGATCCAAGCACATCCTCTGTAAAGTTGGGAGGCCTGCAAACTCCCCTTCCATCTAAGCCTAAAGTGTGCTATTCCTACAGCCTCAAGTCCCTCCTGGCAGATAGTCACAATGCTCAGAATGCCCAGCTCTTAGAGGGAGGCTGCTAGAGTTTGGATCTGGAATGTCCTCCAAAGTCTCATGTGTTGAAGACTTGGTTGCCAGCATGTGGCACTATTGGGAGACGGCAGAAACATTTGGAGGTAGAGTGTAACAGAAGGCATGGCTGGATGGCTGGAGAAAACCTAAGGAAAAGTGGCTGGGGAAGGCTCTAGCTGCTTGCTGGGGAAGACTCCCGCCCTTGGAAGCTCTCCAAGCCTAAAAGCCCCCTTCTGTTCTCTCTCTGCCTATGAGCAATCTCTGTCTACATGTAGATTATGTGCAGCTGGCAGAACGTGCTGACACCCTTCCCTGCCCATAAGACCTTGGTTGATTTTTAAAGGTATTTTGACTCTAGTCGTCCCCTGACTCATAAGAATGCTTAATGTTATGATGATGTTGTTAGGTGCCGTCGATTGCATATCCAACTCATAGTGACCCTACATACAACAGGGGAAACACTATTGTTGGTGCTTCTTTGCTGTTCATAGGGTTTTCGATGGCAGATTGATTATTTGGGGTGGGTTGCACAGTCTGTCTCCCAAGCCTACAGCACCTGGTGTTCTCAGTCGGTCTCCCATCCAAGTACTAACCAGGCCCGACCCTGCTTAGCTTCCGAGATCTGATGGGATCAGATGCCACAGAGCTATGGCTGCAGGCTAATGTTATGATAAGAACCTAATAAAAACAACTTGAGCTCAAGTAGCTCAAGGCTGCAGTGTTCACGGGAGACGCTGAGCCACCTCAGCCTCTCTGACACTAACTCTTGGTGTGCAGAGCAATCTTTCTTTCTTCTTTTGCTCCTTCATTCCCTGACACCATGGCTGCTGGACAGTCACGACAGGGGCTTAGTGGAAGAAAATTAGATCATCTTGGTATGTTGGGTCCCTGGCCCTTCCTCGATCTCTGCTTCTCGGGAGAAAGAAGTACATAGCATTCCTCCACCATGGGTTCCTGTGGCTACAATGTGCTGCACTGTCACGGGCTCAAAGCCAGGCAGTTGTGGATTGAAACCTCTGAAATTGTGAGCTAAAATCAACCATTCCTCCTTTTAAATTGATTCTTGTGTATTTTATCACAGTGATGGAAAGGAGACCAACACCCCAGCCAATGGAAGGACAAACTGACAGCCAAGGGACTGATGCTGGGCCACAGATAGTGCTTAAATCCCTGCTGGAGTGGGAACCCAGTTCTGCTGCTTCTCAGCTGAGCGGCCTTGGTTTGGTCTTTCGTGGTCCCCAGAGAAAAGCTTCCTTATGTAACATATGTCATACCACATCGCTTTCCTGATCAAAACCCTCATCGACTTTCCAGTCCATAAAACAGATCCCAATCCCCTACCATGGTATTTGAGTCGCCATGGTATGAGGGAGATGCCTAACTTTTCCCCTCATGTCATACTGCATTGTCCCTCTGCTCACCCACCAGCCACAGAGGTCTTCTCCCTGGTTCCATAGGCACCACAGGGCTGTTCATTTGCTGATCCAGAACTAGAACATTAGCCACCCGTCTAATCTTCCCAGGGCCGCCCCTTCCTGCCATTTATCCTCCCTCATGGAAACAGTCCCTAAGCATCATGCAGTTTTCATGTTAATTTCATATCTAACATGAAATAAAAACAACAAGATGATCTTGCTCATTTGTGTGGTTGCTTAATGCTTGTCTCTCCCCATTATAATTTCAATAGCTTGTCTGTCTTGATCAGTTGCTGTATCCCTTATCCCCCAGCCAAAACAGTGGTCCCCACACAGTAGGTGCTCAATAAACAACTATCATATGGATGAATGAAGACATTCCTCCCACACCTAATGAGCCTCTGATTTTGGATTTTTCTACATCAGAAACCTTCCCTCATGCACCTCAGGGGCTGTTTGTCATGAAGTAGAGGTTTTGATGGGAAAACACTTCATGGAGAGTATCTTGAGGCATGTCTTCTTTCTGCCTCATTTTCTCCTCCTAATGTGTGACAGCACAGGAGCATGGTCTGCAACCTACCCTGAAGCCAGGCTGCTCCCTCCCGGGACTGTCACATCTACTGCATCCAGTTTACAAGCAAGGCACTGGGATTCTTCCTGTCCGTGGGTAAACTCGAACATTTATGTCAGACGGTTCCTCTGTCTTAGGAATTCAGGACTTAGAAGGATATTGAAAATATAGCCCAAGGCTGAAAGAGATTTAGCATTTCCTGCATGGAATAGGGAACTTCCACATCACAGACAGATGGTTTTGGCATAGTCTACTTGGTGAGCCCTCATAAGCAAGTTTCACAGAAAAAATGTCAGAGTTCTAAGTCCCTGATATTTATGACTTAGGGCGGCAGGACTTCTATCTTTTCCCCAGATTCCTAAGAATGAAAGAAAGATACTCCTTAAAAGAATGAAGTAGGAGACTTGCCCTACTAGATTTCAATGTTTATTAGGAGACCCATATCCTTGATACGGAAGTGGCATTTCTGGTCACTGGAGAAAAGATAAATTTACAATAAATGATGTGCTGACAGTTAGCTGCTCAAAAAGCAAAGGGAGAAAAAGGGAAGTGTGGGGCACATAAAAATCAGTGCCAGGGCACTGAAGACTTAAATATGAAAGGTAAACTATAAAACATTTAGAGGATAAAATAGAAGAATATTTTTATAAATACAAGGTAAGAAAGAAGAAAGGGAGTCACACACACACAAGAGTGATATATACTGAGTAAAATCAGGACCTTCTTTTCAAAAAGAAAAAAAGAAATTCGGGTTACCAAAAGATATGTAAAAAACAAGTGAGAGTGAACATTGGAAGGATGTTTAATCAGCAAAGGTGTCTAAAATACAGAAATGTTTCTTACAAGTCAATTTAGGGAAAGACAAAAACCCAATAGAAAAAAGAACAAAAACAAGAAAAGGAAGGTCACTATGGAGGAAAAAATGGACATCAAAATACGTATGAACTTTATTAGTAATTTTTGTTGTTGTTAGGTGCTGTTGAGTCAGTGAGCAACTCATAGCGACCCTACATACAACAGGTGAAACACTGTTGTCAGTGCTTCTCTGCTATTCATAGGGTTTTCAATGGATGATTGTTTTTTGGGAGTGGGTTACTGGGTCCGTCTCCCAAGCCTATAGCACCTGGTGTTCCCAGGCAGTCTCCCATCCAAGTACTAACCAGGTCCAACCCTGCTTAGCTTCCAAGATGTGATGAGATCCAACACCACAGTAGTACAGCTGCATGCCTATTACTATTTAGGAGACTATAAATTAGGAGCACAAAGAGATATCAAATGCTAGTCACCAAATTAGCAAAGATTACAAACCCTAAAAAACCCTAGTGTTGCTGAAGATGTGGAATAATGGGAACCCTGCTCTTGAGAGCATAATTTAATTTGGTTATTTTGGAAGACAAAATGGAGCTATCTAGAAGATTACAACTGCAGCTACCATAGGCCAAGTGATTCTCCTCCAGGTCTACATACTAGAGAGTGGCCCAGGAGACATACATGTGATATTCCCAACCATAAATTCTCAAAAGCTTGAAACAACCCAAGTGTATACCAATAGGAAAGGCCAATACATAAGTTCTGCTATGTGCATACAATGAATGTTAGATAGGAGTGAAAAATGAATGTAACACAGCTATGCACAGCCACAAGACTAATCTTAGAAACACAGATTGAGTAAAAAACAAGTCTCAAAGAACTATTGTCAACATGTTTTTTAAAACTCAAAAACAAGAAGAATGAAACAACATATTTAGAAATTCATAGAGATGAGGAGTGAAACTATTTTCCAAGTCCAAGGAATGACAAACATAAAATTTAAAATAGTAGTTATCTTTATGGGAAAGTAGGATCCACAAAGAATTAAAGGAACAATGCAGTTGCATCCACCATATTAGTAAAACTGTGGCTCTTAATTTAGGTGGTGGATTTCATCAGTGTATGTTTCATTACCAGGGTTTATTGCTTTATTATACAGATATTACACACATTTTATATGTATTAAACACTACATAACAAAAATTAGTATATTAAGAAATGGTATGAAAGAATGCCATCTCTGGTCCCTAATCTCATTGTTGTTGTTAGGTGCCATCAAGTAGGGTCCAACTCATAGTGACCCTACGTACAACAGAATGAAACACTCCCTGACACTGTGCCATGCCTGGCACTATTGTCAGTGCTTCTCTGCTATTCATAGGGTTTTTTATGGCTAATTGTTTCAGGAGTGGGCTTCCAGGTCCTTCTCACAAGCTTACAGTACCTGGTATTCCCAGGCAGTCTCCTATCCAAGTACTAACCAGGCCTGACCCTGCTTAGCTTCTGAGATCAGACAGATGGGACACCAGGATGGTATGGCTGTAGACTCCAAGTCTCATTATCTTCCCTAAAATACATTTGCCCTCTAGTGGCATATTGATGCTGGAATCCCTGTTGTTTATTCATTCAACAAAAATTAGGGAGCACCAGCTTTGTGCCTACCCTGGGGAATAGTCTTCAAGCAGGACAAGCTTGGTCCCCGCTCTTATTTTACAGAAGTAGGAGTCTAGGGGCTGAGCTGAGGCTAGAAGTCGGATGCCTTCCCCATTCCCTTCCTTTCTGCGAAATGCTCTCCCTTTTCTTCTCCTTCTGTGCTAATGTCTTCTGAGAAGAGACCATAGGCACAGATGAGGGCCTGGCTTTGGAGGGGCCCTTATCACTCTCTCCTCTGGGGTCAAGAATCTGCCTCTCAAGAAAATATCCCTTTGTAGTGAGAATTTCTTTGGCCACCAGATTGTCCCCTACAGTCACTAAGTCTGATAGGCCTTTCTATAAAGCTGGCTGAGGCCGACTGCCTGGCACACAGCAGTTTGAACTTAGATGTTGGTGCCATGGTTGAAATGTGAATGTAAATGGCTTAGAGCAATGTTTTTGTTTGTTTGCTTGTTGTTTTTCTTTTTGTTTTTAACCAGCATTGGCATGTGGCACATGTCGTGGGCCCTATCCTTCTCAATGTTCTGGGTTGTTTAAGCAGCTCACCCCTAAGCACCTGCTCCCCTCCACAAGCCAGGCCTCCCTGTCTCTTCCTGCCTGCCTGCCTGTCACTGGCTGTCAGGGTCTGACGACAGCAAGCCAGCCGGCTAGGAAGAGGAAGCAGTGGCTGACAGCCTCACACTGCTGTCAAACCTGCTGAGATACAGAGAGAAGTTCCACCTTCCCCCGTGCTGAGGAGAAAGGATCCAGCTTTCTAAGGAAAATGACTGCAGGAACAATGGATCATTCCAGTCGGAAGAGGTGAGATGCCACCTCCATTCCTGTCCTCTTTGACTAGGAATACCCATTTTCTTCTCCATGCAGACTCAAAGGTAGCATTCACTAGAAAAGCTTACTTGTGTCTTTTCAATCCTGATCTCTAAGTAAATTTCCACTAATCTAGAGAGAAAAAGAACCTGGTCTAAACTTCTACCTGTGAATGCAAAAGTTAGTTATTGTTAATCAGGCTAACGGAAGGCTGAACTATGGGTCTGAGAAGGAGGTGTTTGAGGATTACCAGAAGAGACCGAAAACTCCAGAATTGCTTCTAGGAATATGAATGAGTACAGGGCAGAAGTGCAAGGAAACCCCACATTAACCAAGAGTGAACAGCTAGGGTAACCCTTCCTATCTAATGCTGTCTTATAGGACTTCATATGACAGTGAACCCTCAAGTGTCTGTCAGTTTATCATGCTGTAGGGTTTGCATGTTGCTGTGATGCTGAAAGCTATGCCACTGGTATTTCAGATACCAGCAGGGCCACCCTGGTGGAGAGGTTTCAGCTGAGCTGCCAGATTAAGACAGACTAGGGAGAAGAACTCAGCATCCCACTCCTGAAACAAGTAGGCATTGAAAACCCCATGAATAACACAGAAGCACTGTCAAATATAGTGCAGAAAATGAGCTGGAGGGCATTTAAGAAATGACAGGGGAAGAGTTGCCTCCTCAAAATAGAATGGATCCAAATGACAGGAATGGAGTAAAGCCCTTGGGACCTCCTTTTGCTGATGTGGCAACAACTCCAAATGAGAAGAAACGTAGTGACTGCAACATTGGGCTCAAACATAAAAAGACTGTGAGCACGGCATAGTGTTGGGTAGTGTTTCGTTCTGTTGTACATAAGGTCACTGTGAGTTGGATCCAATTGGATGGCAACCAACAACAGCAATGAAAATGTTCTGCATCTTCCTGTCTAAAATGGTAGCCATGTGTATGTTAAGCTCTAGAAATATAGCTAGAGTGACCAAGACATTCAATTTCTAATTTGATTTGATTTGAATTAATTTAAATTTGAAGAGCCATGTATAGCTAGCGGCTAATATAGTAGTCAGCAAAGCTCTAGAAATGGGAGAAGCACATGGCAATCCATTCCTGAGGCAATCCCAAAACAACCAGCCATTGAAAACCCTATAAGAGTTGCTATGAGCCAGACATGACTCGACGGCACCTAACAACAACAACAAAGATCTAGAAAAGTACTGAACTAAACTGAAAAAATAAAATATTAAGGTTATTGGGGGAAGACAACCACACCTGGATGTTTTCAGCAGGTCCTGAGCCAAGTTCAAGGACTTAGTATGGGCAGAATTTCCACAGGTTATAAGAAGAGAAGTTTCTACATGAAGATAAGGGAAAAATCCAGATTCACTGTGAAAAATATTTTTCTTTCCTAGGTACCAAGAGGTTAAAGATAGATATAAATATAGCCATCACAGTATTGTTTATAATAACCTAAATACTTGGAATAATAGTGGATTGGCCAAATAAAGACTGGTATGCACTTATGATGGAATAGTATACAAACATTAAAAATCATGCTTTTAAAGATTATTTCTACACATAAACGAAAAGCAGAACATAAAAATCTATATATACTTCAAGATTGAAATTTCATGGCACTACAAATAGTATGCATAGAAAGATGTTCAAAATGAAACATATCCAAAGATCAATAGAAGTCATTACTGAGTGGTAAAATTTTAAGTATTTTTACTGCTTTCTTCATACTTTTTGTATCTTTCCAAATTTTACATAAAGGTCATTTGTTATTTTTCTTACCAAAAAAGTTTTGCTTAAAGGATGTTCTGAAGCACTTTTAATAATATGGAAAATACACTTTACTGGTAAGCCATATATGATATACATGTCAGTTCTATTATAACTGCATAAACCATATATAGAAAAAGGATTAGAATGGTTGCAACACTAGTGATATATTTTTCTGCCATATTATCCTTTTCTATAGCAATTAAATACATATTTTTTTAAAAATAGGAGAAAACTAGGGGAAAAAAATCTAATGCATCTGGAGGAGGCTCCAACCTCCAATACTGATACAAGCTTCTTCAGGCCCTTCCCCCAAGTCCTGGCTAGACTTGAGGCTTATCAACTCCTGCATCCTCTCAGCAACATAGGGACCAGGTCTTCCATGGCCTCGTGGTCCTCCCACTGCCCCAGAGAGTGGCTACTCACTCACTCTTTGAGGCTGACCTTTTCTCCTCTGTTCCCCTCCCATTCCATTACCACAGTGATTCATTGAACAAGATCAATAAATATGAGAAACAATTGATCTTCTCTCCTCCACCACCTTCTTTGTTTGAACAACCCTGCCTGACATGCTAACTGGAATCAAACCAGGAAGGAAACGCAGCAGCTTCCCTCTGGGGACACTGCTATCTTGCCCTCTGTCCTCACTTGCAGGGATTTCAAGATGGTAGCACTATTCTCTACCAACATGGCAGATGCCATTGCCTCTTCTGGCTCACCAGCATCTGTGCTGACCTCCTTCTATCTGCTTCCCCTCCTGCTAAGATCCCAGCCCAGCCATAGGCTGCACCTGCATCCCCCGATCCTGGAAGGGCAGAAAACCATAGCAGGTTCAATAACCTCCATGGAGAACCCTGGGGCCTTAGTCTAAGAAAAGAGGATTCTCAAATAGACACATTTCAGTAAAAAGCCTCATTCCCTTCATCAAAGCAGAGAGCACAGAACTTTATATGCATAAAAGTCTAGTGGAAACTCCATCAAACCACCTCTCTGGAGTTCAGTTCCATAGAGAAGACAGAACCTTGGCATCCACAGGTTTGACATTTGCTATTTTGACCCAGGTGGTTCCTCACCCAATGTAATTTGCAATTTTATTCAGGCATATCTTTGAATTGGTGTGCTGCATGGTTGATAAGGTGAAACAAAATGGAGGAGATGTTGACTATGAAATGTTCATTTGGAAGGGAAACCGAGGCACTGGGAGATTAAAGCATTGGTCCAGTGTCCCAAGATCTGATTTCAGATGCATAGAAAAACAGTCTTAGTGCATTTCATGTTGCTATAATCAATCAAAAACTGTCTTAGTGTGTTTTATGTTGCTATAATCAATCACTTGAGGCTGGTAGTTTGTAAGAAAAGAGGCTCAGTTAGCTCAGTTTTGGAGGCTGGAAGTCCAAGATCAAGCAGCTTCATCTGTCTTGCCTCTAGTGAGAGTTCCCTAGTTGCATTATAACATGGTAGAAAACCAGAAAATGTACTAGCCACATGCAAAGGGGATAAGCACATGGGTTAGCCTAGCTTTATACTAACCCTCTCCTAATACTAATCTAGTCTCACAAGAACTAGAATGTCCTCCGCCTCCACACTGCCTGATTGAGGACTAAGCTTCCAGAACACAACTGCATCTGAACCATAGCAGGAGCCTTGGGCATGGCTGGAACAGATTCTGATCTAGACTTTTTAAAATGTCATGGTAGTCTTTTCAACAAAGTTTCAATTGATAGCTTCCTACTAATTTGAAATGCGCACACACAGAGTTTATTCATGCCTTGAAACTACACCACTTTCCCTCAGAGCTCTGCACTCAGCCGTCATTGTATTCCCATGGGAAATTACTCCCATTGGGTCCTGATCAACTAACCCCAGATCATCGAAACAGGAACTCTGTAGGCACCACTACCCAAGCTATACATCTCTAAGTGGCATCTAACCACCATGACCAAGTGGACCCATCTTCACACCATTAACTTTCCTCTTTTACTTCTTATTCCCACTTGCCTCAGTCTATCCCCATATTTGCCTCCTTAACCCTTCCTACCTGAACTTTTCTATCATGCATTGGGTTGGCCTATGATACTGGTATGCATGAATTACATCTTAAGGAGAAAGGACAAGTCGCCAAGGACCCAATGCACACCCTACTTATCCCAGGAACAGGCCCAGCTGGCTGAGAGAAGAAACTCCTGCCTTCTGCATGCACAGCACACATCTCCTTGCCAATGGAGTGCATAATTCCTTCTCTCTGTGTGCATGTGGGACCAGAAACTCCTTAATGCCTGGCTTACCAGCAGTCAGGGTGGAGGAAGGGGAACAGATGGAAGACAAGTCATACACAGGTGTACGGAGGAGGGTGAGTCAGGAAGGAGAAAGAGGAAGAATGTTCGGGAAAGAAGCAGGAAGAGATGAGCGAGAGTCATCAGTGGGATTCATTTCAGGCACCATGCAAAACTTTGCCAACCCCTGGCTGATGATGGAAATTCCATCATTACAAAGTCACTCCTGTAGACCAAATCTGCTAAAACACAAATGTCTCGGGAACACTTTGAAAAGAAGTCAGGGTTTTACTCAGCTAGAAAGGTGTCTCCACTCCTTGGAGGCTGGTGTTGAGATGGAACAGGAAGGGAGCGGGCACCCTGAGTAAGGAAGGGTTCTTGAGCCAGGTGGAGGAGGGAGCCAGCAGGGAGCACAGGCCAAGAACCCAGCAGGCTCCATGCCATATTCCCGAGGGTCCACCTCTATCTCTTCTTCTTTGGTTTTGTGTTGATTTTTTTCATTCTGTCCTCTCTTTGCCTGCTATTCATATTTCTCCTTTCCCTTGGATTAGTCCACATTCCAGTCAGTGTGGCTACAGGGTTTCCAACTTCCCTGCCCCACAAGTTCATTGGGATGTGTGTCCCAAGGACTTGATCGGACCATTTTCAAATTAGCACTCCACTAACACTATCCAGTTTGGTAGCTTTGCCTGTAGGGAAAAATTGGGAGGAAATTGCCAAAAACCCCCAAACTGGAAAAACGGCTTTTGAATATCTGGTTTGTAAATTAGAAATCTAGGGAAAATGAAAGTAACTTGGTTGCACATTTGTACAAAACCCTTCACAAATCCCCCAAACCTGATTGGACAATTGGACTCAAAGCTGATTAGCTCAGGCCATTCTGTGGGCAAGCTATGTGGGCAAGCTATATAAAGAGCTGTGCTGTGGCAGCTCGATTCCTTTTTCACCTTTCTCTTGCCCGGACCATCGGCAAGGAAACAGCTTGACCCTTTTTGCCCGGATCTTTGACCACCAACAAGGAAAGACCCTGTTCTCGCCCAGACCATCGATGAGGAAACAGCTTTCCCGTTCTCTCTCCCTGAGACCTTCAGTGAAGAAAGAACACTCTCCCCGCGGCGACCATCAACAAGGAAAGAACCTACTCTCCATCTGATCACTGATGAAGCAACAAATGTCTCCTCGTGACCACTGAGACCACCAACACAGGTGTTTGCTCCTGGAAGTCAAAAGCGCCCAAGGCTTTTCCTCTCTCCCATCTCCGCCGGCATCCCAAGGGCCACAGGAGTCCTCACCGAGTGAATTGTGTTTAGTATCTGTGTTTAGTATTTAGTATCTTTAGAATTGTGTTTAGTATCTGTGTGTGCAGCACCACTGCCTGTCTGAAGATCCGGGCCAGACCGGGATGCACGCGCCCCACATTGCCTGCCTGCCCGCCTGTCTGCCTGCCTGCCTTTTTTTCCTTCCTTCTTTCTTTTCTTCTCCCTCTCCTCCCTCTTCTTCCCTTCAATATTTATTCCACCTCTATTCATGCATAAGGCACTAGAAGCTATAAAGATAAACAATAAGGCATCACTGTCCTTTCATTCAATCTACACTGCAAAAGTCAAATTCAAGCTTCTTGTTGTTGTTGTTGTTAGGTGCCATCAAGTCAGTGTCTGACTCATAGCAACCCTATGTACAACAGATGAAACACTATTTGGGTTCTCTGCTATTAATAGGATTTTCAATGGTGGATTTTTTTGTGGAAGTGTGTTGCCAGGTCCTTCTCTCAAGCCTACAGCACCTGGTGTTCCCAGGCGGTCTCCCCTCCAAGTACTAATCAGGCCTGACCCTGCTTAGCTCTGAGATCCATCACAGTGGTATAGCTGCAAGCAAAATCAAGCTTAGAGCACAGAAAACACTTGATTTTTAATTCCCACTCACTATCCCTCAAAGGTTTATGTGATAAAGTGCTGGTCTCAAGCCTGGGGCTCCACTGGAACATGATGGAACTTTAAGAAGTGGTGTCTAGTTGGAAATCTTCCAGCTATATGGGCATGCTTTCAAAGGGGATATTGAGACATTGGCCCCTCCTCCTTCTCTCTGCTTCTCAACCACCACAGAGTGGCCAGCTTGCTCCATCACCTGCCCCTGCCATGATATACTGCCTCACCCCACGCTCAAAAGCAATGAAGCCCATCAACCATAGACTGATGCCTCCAAAACTCTGAGTCAAAGTAAACTTTTTCTCTTTTTATGTTTATCATCTCAGGTATTTTGGTACAGTGCTGGAAAGCTGACTAAATGAACACACTCATCCCTTTACACCCCACTTTCTCCTTTCAGTCGACATCAAGCAATTCCATGTGGCATACCTATTGATAAAACAAGGACAGTCATAAAATAGAGTATCCTTATTGCTTTCCCTCACAACCTTGAAAAGTATGGTTTTTCTGTTTATAGAATCATATTCATTTACAGCTCTCTAGGAACTCATAGAAAACCAAGTGCTATTATTAAATATCCCAGTGAAAGGTATTTCAAAATTCAGAGAATGTCTATTTTGTATATTAATGCTTTGGCAAATCTCCTCTTGAGATTGTGTTTTAATAATATCTCATTTTAAAGTAAACTGAATTCATTAATATAATAGAGTATTTAGGTATACATGTAATTTTTGTTTTCTCTAGCTCATACTTTGAAAAAGAATTTTCAACAAAGATCATAAGAAAAAAGATTGTCCCCTAGAACTTTCATTGTCTAATAATTATTGTGTCATTCAAAGCATGAGTTATACCAAGGATTTACAGGTGTTTTTGAGTGGTAGCATGTTGTGCTAGAAAGAGCATTAGTTTGAAAGTCCTGAAGCCTGGGTTCTTATGCCAATATTGCTGTTCACTGATTTTCTGTCCTTTAGTTAAGGTTCTCTTGAGAGCCAGCATTGGATACCAACTCAAAATGATTTTTTATTTCACTTTAGTTTTTTTTTAGGAAGAATTCATTAGCAGGACACTGCAATCTCTCATGAAAATGAAGAAAGAGTAGGACATCTGAGAGTGGCTCCCAGGCCTCAGTGTCAGAGATTGTGGATTCCCTTCCCATGGTGATGCCACTCAGAGGGCTAATGTCAAGATCACTTCAGGCTCCATATTTCTGTTTTGAATGTCAAACTCTTGGCAGAGACTGATAAGCCTGAGCCCAGGAGAGAGTGCTAGCTGCCTCTGGGCTCTAATTGAAGAGAAGTCCCCCTGGACAGGATAACAGCCCATTCATAGCCCCAAGGGTCTCCCCTTATACCACAGCCATTCTCAGAAAAGAAGAATCTCAACAGACCTAGAGGGGTGGTGGTCACTCCAAGAGGCCTCTGCCTGTATCTTTGGGCAGGTTACCCAACCCCTTGGCTTCAATTACTTGGATAAAGTAAAAAATTGGACCAGGTTATCCCTAAGGTTCCTTCTGGCTAATGATTTCTAAGTGCTTCTTGAAAGTAGTAATGAAAATCTTTGAGCAACTTTCAATATTCCCAAAAATGCAACTTAGTAGTTTATTGGACATAAGTTTTCTCAAGTATATTAAAACACCAAGTTTTGATTTATGGTCTAGAATTGTTTCAACCCAGTGGAAGAGTAGTGGTCATGTACTGATCAGATGTTCTACCTGGTAGTTAATTTTGATTAGCATAAGATGGGAAAATAATCATCACTTAATCGATGTAACTTGATTGAAAAAAAGTGAAATTCTTTACAAGGGAAAAGCATTGGCATCCTTAAACTACATTGTTAAAAGGAAGTTTAATTTATTGGTGGAAAGTTGGGATAACTTTTTTCACCTAAACCTATAGACACCTAAAAGAGAATTCTGGAAAATAAGGACTTTGTGACTGTCTCTACTTATCCCCCAGAATAAAAATCCCGTATGCATTTAGCCATTGATGTCAACATCCAAAGTGAGGGAGAAGCAGCTCAGCAGGGCACCCTTTGAAAGAAGAACATTATATTTCATCTCAGAAAAGCTGCCATCAATGTATCTGCTCTCTTTTACAGAATTCAGAAGGAGAACTTGAAATCTAATAGGCTTGTGCTATACTTCCTCATTGTGTGGATATTAACAATGAAAACCTGTTAAAATGACACAGAAACATAACATATTCTTACGTCTTGAATATTCTGGGTGAGTTTTGACCTAGAAAGCTATGACACCAACTTGGGTATCAGATTCTAATGAGCTTCTAGTTAATCCTGCTCTTTCTATAACTAGTGTTGTATCCATGGACTAGTCGCCTCCCTCTCTGAGCTTCAGTCTCCTCTGTAGATTGAGAATATGAAGATGAGGGTCCCTAATGTTCTTTTCAGCTCTAATTTTCTGTGTCCAAAATAGCATGCATTGTTTGACCTCTTTCTATATGCCAGGCACTCCTCCAGGTGATTATTAATCTGTAGTATGTCCTTTAATCCCCAACAACAAAAGACCACTTTCATCCCAGTTTTATAAAGGAGGAACCTGATGCATAGTGAGGCTAAGCCAAAGAGGGAGTCAGAGGACCATATCCAGAAAGGCAATGTGAGCCTGACCTGCTCAGGCACTGGATGCTTCCACACACCCTCTACCTCCAACTGCTTCACCACAACCTGAGCAGACGCTCGCGAATGCAGTTCTTCTCATCCTTCCCCTGCCTTCATCCCTAATCAACTATGTTACTTATCTCTAAATTGCCTGCAATTTGTCTTCATCTTTCCAGAACTGAAAAGATGAGACAATGCATCTTCCAGGTGCAGTTTCCTTGGGGACCCCTAAACAAGGAGGTAAGTTTCTTTCATGGAAGTCCACAGGAAGTCCCCTAATCTTATCTTTTAAAGACCCATCTCTTAAGAATATCACATGGGGAACATTTGAATTTTAGAGGAGACACGTTCAAACCATAGCAACGTACATGTCCCTTTTTCTTACCTGCCTCCTTTTCTCCAACTTAATTGACATCTTCACTCAAAATTCCATCAAGAATTTTCTCCACATCATCCCCAGGCTTTGGATCCAACCATGGAATGCTTACCTGGCCAGACCAATCCTTCTCATAATTCAAATACTTCCCCCAACTCCTTCCCCAAGGGACCTACTATTAAGAATGGTGCATAATTACAGGCACCAATAAGAAAAAAGAATGCAAATAAAAAATAGTGAGGGGGGAGATAGTGAGGGAGAGCCCCAGAGGGAGGGAGGGAGGGAGGGAGGGAAGGAGAGAGGAGGGAAAGAGGGGCAGAAAAGGAAAAAGAAACAGAGAATAAAAGAAAGTATGTCCAGCCTAATGAGATTCCATTTGTGTAAAATTTCTAATTGCACACGTATAGGCCCAGGCAAGAAGGCAGGCCTTTAGAATGTTACTTTGCTAATATTTGTATGGATTGCCCAGGGAACTTTTGGAATCTCCTATCCCAGAAGATTTTAAAGGATAGTCTAGGTAACATATCCATGTGATACAGGTCAGGCCTAGATACACCTGAATGTAGAGGCACACTAACACACACTGGCATGGCCTTTGTAACACTGTAATGTCTTCAAAAGCAACTCTGTCCATGCACAAGCCCTTAGCTTGGTTCTTTTTCCACATGAAATATCCACAACACATGAGGCTTTCTCCAATGTGTTAGCTTAAAGTTGGTCAACTATGGTACAAAGTCTGCATGATTCCCATGACCAAGCATGCACCCCAAAATAGGCCTTTAGGACATGAATCTTTTCACTGTAGTCTTGACTGGAGAAGCTCCTACTGAATTCAGAACATTACCGAGGCAGGGAGTTGTTGTCATTGTGAGGTACCGTCTAGTTGGGTCCAATTCATAGCGACCCTATGTACAACAGAATGAAATACTCCCCAACACTGTGCTATGCCCAGCACTATGTCAGTGCTTCTCTGCTATTCATAGGGTTTTTAGTGGTAGGTTGTTTCACGAGTAGTTTACCAGGTCCTTCTCCCTAGCATGCAGCACCTGGTATTCCCAGGTGGTTTCCCATCCAAGAACTAACCAAGGTAACCCTGCTTGGCTTCTGAAACAAAGCAGGACCAGATGCGAGGTGCTATGACTGCAGATGAGGTGGGAAGTAGATGTTGCCAACTCTCAGGACCTAGAAGCTTGCAGGACTCCTATGCTATTCAGGATATCTCCCTATTCTTCCTTTTTCTGTCCTCCCCAAAACAGCTCTACAAAGATGGCTTGAGGAATGACTAGAAAAGGGATTGTGCAGTTGCGGTGGTGCATACTTCCCAGATGCCAGCAGATGACAAAGGGAGGGATAACCGTAGCACAGAGCTGTGAGCACCAACGGTCTGACAGTCTCAATTCCTTCCTAGACACAGCACTTCCAATGATCACCTTATCTACATCCTTTCCAATGAGGAATTCTAAGCATTCCACATAAATCTTCTACAGATAGATCTATTCCATTGTTGTTAGGTGCCATAGAGTCAAGTCTGACTCATAGCAACCCTATGTACAACAGAACAAAACACTACCCAATACTGTGCCATGCTCGGCACTATTGTCACTGATTCTCTGCTATTCATAGGGTTTTCAATGGCTGATCACTTTTTGGGAGTGGGATGCCAGGTCCTGCTCGCAAGCCTATAGCACCTAGTAGTCCTAGGCAGTTTCCCATCCAAGGACTAACCAGGTCTGACCCTGCTTAGCTTCCAAAATCAAATAGGATTTGACACCAGGATGATATGGCTGTAGACATCTACTCCATTAGCATTTCTTCACTTTTGTACAGATATTTTCCTCTTTCAAAACACTGTTGTGTTATGTTGTTTGATTCTAATGAAAGCTCATAGTCAGGGCAAATATTAGTAACTTCAAGCTTATAGAGGTTACAATGGCTGCTGGATGTCACAAAGTTTTTGTTATATATCATTGCTGAATCTGGAACTCGAATATCTGACTTCAGGTCTGTGGCCTTTCTGAATGCCTTTAAGGATGAGGCACAGGAAGTTGCCATGGGTAAGATGTTCCTATTTAGCAGAATGATAAGAGTCAAGCAACTTCTTCAAGGTCACATATTATGTAAGCTACAGTAGAACTAGAACTAGATACAAGGCCTCCAGAACCTATGGTCCCAGCTCCTTCTCAATGACTTGTTCTTGCCAGAATGGATGGGAATTCATGTTTAAGAGGAAAATCACCATGGAGGGACCAAGCATGTGACTGAGTTGGTCACTGAGCCCTTACAGTCTGGATAGCAGGACTTACCAAAGGATCCATGTATCCTTGGTCTCCCATAACATAGGTTCCCTTCTTTGCTTCACTTTCATGAAAAGGCCACAGGCTTTGGCATCAGAACAACTAGAATTTCAGTCCCAGCTCTGCTATTTATTCTCTATAAGACCTCAGACAGGTGACTTACCATTTCCTGGTCCTTAGTATCCTCATCTGTGAGATGGGATAATAATAGTGACCATCTCACAGGAATACCATGAAGAAAAGCAGTCATGTAAATGGAAGCTACTATTACAACCATGAACCTGGAAGATGGCAAGAGGTTCCAGGAGAAAAGGAGAGGGAAGGTGAATGAAATTGGAGATTCTGATACCAAAGCTTATCCTACGAGTCCTGAGCCACAATGCCCAGAGCACTCTGCAAAGAGTAAGAAAGGGAATGTCATCCTGAGCCCCTCCAGGAAGCCCTTGCTCCCGACATACCAGCCAAAGCTGGTCTCCTGCTGGGAACTCTTATAGCTCCGGGACATAACTATGAGTCAACTTGGTCTCTCCCCTGCCTTCACCTCTGGGCTTCATCTCAGATTGTAGCAGTGAGCAGCCCTTTCCAGCAAGATGAGGGGCTCCAAGCCTCTCTAGCCTCCTTCAGGAGAAAAAAACTCTGCTTTTTCACCTAGCTGGGGCAGTTAGCTGGGCTCAGGAGAGGCAGGAGGCAAAGAGATGAGCCTATTGCAGAAGACACTCTGCTTCCTTAGGCCCAAGGCATCAAGATACCCAACCATGTCAAAGAAGCTTAGAGGAAAATGGTTATGGACACGGAAAATAGGGTCTTGATTCTTCTTCAAACCAGTTCATCTTCTGTATCTAATGCACCATTTCCATGGCTTTAGTAGAGAAAAAGCACTGGAAAATATTAGCTGCTGGATCATTTTGTAAAAAAAAGAAAGAAAAGAAAAAGAAAAAGGAAAAAAATGACTTGAAGCCAGGCACTGTGATTTGTTGTTGTTGTTAGGTGCCATAGAGTTGGATCTGACTCATAGCAACCTTATGTACAACAGAACAAAACATTCCCTGATTCTGTACCAACCACATGATCTTTTATATATTTAAGCCTGTTGTTGCAGATACTGTGTCAATCTACTTAGTTGAGGGTCTTCCTTTTTTTGTTGACCTGCCACTCTCCCAAACATGATGTCCTTCTCCAGGGATTGGTCCCCCCTAACTACATGTCCAAAATACATAAGATGCAGTCTAGCCATCCTTGCTTCCAAGGAGCACTCTGTTTGCACTTCTTCTAGGACAGATCTGTTGGTTCTTTGTGCAGTTCATGGTATATTCAGTATTTGTCTCTAGCACCATAATTCAAAAGCATCAATTCTTCTCCTGTCTCCTTTATTCACCATCCAGCTTTTACAACCATATGATGCAAATGAAAATACCTGTGTAACCCAGTGACTCCAGAGGCTGAGGCAGGAGAATCGCAGTTCTGAGGTCAAAGGCATCCTGCACAACTTAACAAGACCCTATCTCAAAATAAAAAAAAATTGAGCAGGGCACAGTGGTGCATGCCTATAATCCCAGTGGCTCAGGAGGCAGAGGCAGGAGTATTGCAAGTTCAAGACCAGAGGCAGTCTGTGTAATTTGGTGAGACTCTGTCTCAAAAAAGTAAAAACATAGGCTAGAGGTGCAGCTCAGTGGTCCAGCACTTGCAAGGCATGCAAGCACAAGGCCCTGGGTTCAACCCCCTGTTCCACAAAATAAATAAATAAATAAATAAATAAATAAATAAATAAATAAATAATAAAAATTAAAAATTTTTCAAAAGGGCCATAGGTACAGCTCAGTTGTAGAACACTTTCCTAGCATGCATAAAGCCCTGGGCTCAACCCCACAGTACTGGGGTGGGGAAGAAGCTAGCTTAAAGCTGACAAAGACTATCTATCTACTAGATGAGCCTGGTCCCTAGACAGATTTCTTCACCTGCTGGTTGACCAGATGGAGAGGAATCCTGAATACACAGCAGTCCCTAGATGATCTGCAAGGGTTAGAGCAACCTACTTCAAACATGAGCTCTTGGTGAAAGACACCAGCCAGAGGTCAGTGCTGTGAGCAGAACCATGAAAATGGGCCACACTTTCTAGAAGAACAGAAATGAGATTTATGCTACTCCAGCAGTCTCAAGCCTGACCACCACGACCCCCACACAACCACACACAACATATGCCATCCTCAACATTGACCCCTCTTTTAGTATCCCCCTTCCTCACTTTCTCTTGGCTGCTTCATTTGAGCCCCACCTGGCCCATGTTCCATTTGCATTACTATCTTCAGTTACCCGTGTCCTTCACCCATTTATCACCTAATCCGTGTTCTCCTGTCTGATCATTCCTCTAGGGGACTCTTCACTTTCGAAGGTCAGACCTACAGAGAACTTTAGAACTGATTTGCTCCCTTTTTCTCATTTTATAGACAGAGATACTGAGACCTAGAAACACAATGGTTTGTCCAAGGTGCTCAGCTAGAGTTGGGAGACTTGGACCTAGAACCCAAACATCCGGATGAAAACCTAGTATTCTTTCTAGCAGAGCCCCCAATACCTTTGGGGAGGCCTCTTTCAGGAAGATGAATTGGAGAAGTGGTTTCTGAAACCTACACTATTACTCATCCTCTTTTGCTCTGTCCCTAAGGGAAGAGAAAAAGGAAGCATGATTAGTCTTTATCCACCCCACTTCTGTGGAAGAAAATCTTGAGAGAAGAAGAACACCACTTTAAAGTATTCAGTTCAGCCCCCAGAGCTACATGTGCTATTAGGAGTGGAAGTTGACCTCCTGCATTCAAAAGAATGCAGAGAAACTGGAGAGGATCTAAAAGAAGTCACTTGTCTGTATAAATACAGGGTGATAAAATCAAGCCAGGAAGGTGGGTTAATAGAAATTCTTCTGGCTCTTAAGTTACATGATTCTAGGGTTCTTAGACTGGGGCTGGGTTAGCCTGGATAACAGGTTCATTGAGGTAAGTGAAATGAGACTTTCACAATGGACTCCCAGTGTAAAAATAATTATAGAGAAGACCAGATGGAGAGGAAGGAAGAAAGGGAAGAAGGGAAGGAAGGAAGGACAGAAGGAAGAAGGAAAGAAGGAAGGAAAAAGAAAAAAGAAAGGAAGAAAGGAAGAAGGAAGGAAGGAGGGAGGGAGGGAGGAAAGAGAGATGGAGAAAGGAAAGGAAGGGAAGGGAAGGAAAAGGAAGGGCATGCCAGGGCTTCTGTTATATTAGGAAGAGTCCGATTAGACATCCCTGAGAACCCTTAAACTGTAAAAAACATCAGACAGACCAGATGACAGGAAAATCAAATGCCTTCACCTCAGGAGCTTTCTTTCAACCCAGGTATACTAGAATGAGGGGGTGCTATGAAGACAGTATTGTTGTAAGAGGGAAAAAGTCACTTATGTTTTAGGGTTGCTGTGTAGTTGACCCTGCAGGGCATGCTGAGCTGAGCACACTGGGCGCACATTTCCCCCTAACCAAGCTCTTCCAGCTCTCCCTGGGAAAGACTGAAAAAAAATCATAGTCAGACAATACTATCTCATTCTGCAAGTATAGCTTTGCTGAAGGAAAGTGCAGGCTTAGATGGTCTCATCATGGCCCTAGTAAATTATGATTTATTAGGAGTAAGCACTCTGCATCAATAAGGCCCAGGATCCCCCATAGAACTTTTGGGTAGCCTGGAGTACCCCGTTCCTGCATAAGATGGAGAGCTCTGGGCTACAAAGCTGAGGGGTAAGGTTGGAGTGGGGCTTGAGAACAGTCCAGCCACCAAGTCTTCCTCTTTCTTTTCTCTACCTTCTCCCTGCCCAGTGTCTGAGCTAATGAAAATCAGCCTGCACAGCTTCTTCTGCAGCCAGAGAATTCATTCAGAGCAATTTGAAGCCAATTGAATGAACAGGAATAAATGAGTAGATATTGCAGTTTATGGCTGGCTGCCCCAAGGCCCCAGGCAGTGATTAGTGGCCTCAGTCCTTTTTATGCCCCCAGCAAGACAACAGATGAAATTTGGTCCAGTTAAGAGCTCTAAACAGGAGGTGGGTGGTGAGGAATAGGATGGGTAATTATAGTCTGGGTTAATGCTGGGGCGGTGGCTCTGCCCCCTGGACCTGAGAAATCATTAAGTGATTGAATAAAGGATTGAAACAGTGGGAGGCAGTGATTGCTTTGTTAGGCCCATGGATAGACAGGGATGAAGTGTCCTCACGGGAGGGAAGGACGATTGCTACTTCTGGTCGACCTTGGCTGCTGCCGGACTCTGTCCCAGCACTGATTCACTTTCCCTGAGCAGCAGGAGAAACAAGTGTGACTCACAGGCAGGTGCATGCACACACACACACACACACACACACACACACACACACACACAATTCCCCTGGAATGGTGCTTGCTCTCTGCCCTTCCTCTTCCACCACCACTGCTGGGAAGAAAATGGTGGCATTGAGGGCCTCCTTGAAGCTTTCTGCTCTCTTCTCCTCAGGACAGAAAGAGAGGATGGATTTGTATAGGTTTCGCCATGATCTGTCACCAGCTCTTCCTCGCTGGGGGCACACTGAGTTCCAAGAGAGCTGTCCAGGGTCCTGGAAACATCTGTAGCTTTGGAATAGAGGTTTTCTCTAAGTCAAGTAAACAGCTCCCTTTGCGAGGAGTCCACGGTCTTGAACTCAGAACTAGAGAAAGCTTTGTGCAGATATGGATGACCTTGACTGAGCATCTGAACCTCAGTGAAATGTTCTAGGAAGAGGCCCCTGGGATCACTACAAAAAGAAGAAACACTGCCTTTATTAGGACACCCTATATCCTTAGGCACTTTACTCCCCTCCACTATTCCGAGAACAAAATCAAAGATAGCGTTTTTCTCTAAACCTACCACATACATACTTTGTTCTGCTTTGTAGTAGCAGCACTGAAGCTATAAAAATGAATAAGGTTTGGTTCCCTGCTCTCAAAAAACTAAAGTCTTATGATGGAGATAGATAAGTAAACATACCATTTCTCTCTATAACGTAGAAAATCCCATGTTGGAAGTGGATACAGGGTATTATGTGAGAAAAAAAGAATGGCACCTAATCTAGCTGTGGGGCATGATTTGAGCTGTGTCCTAAAAGACAGGGAGCAGGAATGAGCCAAAAAGAGCGTGCACATGAAAAACTCAGCATGAGCAAAAGCATGAAGGTGGAAAATTGTATGGCTCATTTGGAGATTTACTTTGGGCCCTGTATTGCAAAAATGTAAGATGTGGTGCACATAGAAGGGCAAAATGAGATCAGCAATTCCCCAACGCCAGACTGGAAAACACAGACTTTACTCAATGCATAAGAGGAGCCACTAAAGCGTGGGGGTGGGGAAGAGGTGGGGCATATACAGATTTCAAATGTTGGAGAATGGATTTGAAGCCTGGGGTTAAAGAGAACTGTCGGGAAGTTCTTTTGTTTTTAAAGTCCAGTCCAGATGAGACATCATGAGGTCAGCCTGGACAGCTAACATTGAGATGGACAGAAGGGGAAGAAATTGTGAACTTCTCAGGAGAGTGAACTGGAACTTGATTTGGTGTCATGAAGGAATTGTACCGTCAAGGATCCCCATGCCACCAGACTTCTGACCTGGATGATACTGGCTGCGTCTGACCAGGATGAGAACAAGGCTTGGGAGAAAAGGGGCTGGTGTCATTTGACCAAGGAAGCCTGAGGGCTTGGGTATCCTATTGGAGAAATTTCCAGGAAATGTTAAGTCCCAGATCTCTGTTGCTGTGCAGTTTGAAGCCTTATGGCAGGCATTCAGCCTCTTTGTGCTTGTTTCCCCACATGGGAGCCGGAAAACTTGCTCTTCTCAACTCACCCTCTGCAAATAGATTCTGAGGACCAAACGTGAAAATGTATTTCCAGCCCTTTAGAAATAAAGCTGCTATATAAATACAATGGACTGGGATTTAGCTCAGTTGGTAGAGCGCTGCTCTGCAGTCTCTGAGGTCCTGAGTTCAATTCCCACAACCCCCAAAATGGAAGAAGGATGTGGCAATCCACTCCCAAGGCAATCCTGAAACAATCAGCCATTGAAAACTCTATAAGGGTCTCGATGAGTCGTTCATGACTTGACAGCACCTGACAACAACAACATATAAATACAATGGATTTAAAGTCTCTGCAATGGGTATTCTTGGGTTTCTATTACTACAAAAGAGATTTGAAATAATGAACTTATTTGGTGGTAGGTCTGCTCTTTATAAGTTTTAAGATGAGTCTAAAAATAAGCTGGGCACGGTGGCATACTCCTGTAATCCCATCAGCTTGGGAGGCGGAGGCAGGAGGATCGCAAGTTCAAGACCAGAGGCAGTCTGCGTAACTTAGCGAGACCCTGTCTCAAAAAGTAAGAAAATGGGCTGAGGGTGCAGCTCAGTGGTCCAGCACTTGCAGAGCATGCACGCGTGAAGCCCTGGGTTCAACCCCAGTCCCGCACAAAAAAAAAAAAAAAAAAAAAAGAGGAGTCTAAAATATACACAAGTTGGAAAGTGCAATTTTCTTGGCTTTACTTCTTTTCCCTTTTGGTGCTATGGACGGCAAAGGTGCCTGTTATACGGCATATGTGCACCTTGGAAGGAGCTGGTGAGCCAATGAGCCCACCATGGCCAGAGAGACAAAGGAATGCACTGGAAGAGCATTGGTAGTGAGTGGCAAAGCAGGACCAGCATCCCAAGACACCAGCCTTCACTGTGGCCCTCCAGAGTCATTACTGACTGTGATGCCAGAACCAAGGCTCTCCCACCTCAGCCCGCTGGGCCTTCTGTGGGCCTCTGTTCTTCTGAACAAATAAAGGGTTTTTCAAGTAATGATTTCAAAGACCTCTGAAGTTTCAAAGATTTTTTATATATATATATATATATATATATATATATATATATATATATATATTTATATATATTTCCCAGACTAATGAGTCTCTCCCTCTTCAGAGCCAGAACCTTTTCTAGACTTAAATAATGCAAGACTGAATATGGATGGGATCCGTGACTGGGAGCAGCGGGATGGAGATGTGGAACTGTGAATAAATTATAGCACTTGGGCCAGGGTGCGGTACAAAAGGGAACAAAAGAAGGGCAGAAGATGAATGAGCCTTCAGATTGGAAAGGATGGAGGCTCGAAGGTAGGAAGATGAGGCTGACCTGGGAATAGGTGGAGCTCACCTCAGCCCAGCCTGAGTGAGGACAAGGTGACCAAACGGCCACCAGCAGGGCCGGTAAAGGGACCAAGTGGACCCAAGACTCTCAGTCCTCCAGGCCCTGGACCCCACAAGAGAGTGTATGTGGACCCTTCAGTGTGCTTTGCGGAGCCCATCCACATAAAAGCTTCCCCAGGACCCAGCCATGAAGCCCTGCTCCTGGGAGATGATTCCCCACAAGGGCTTACAGAGCGAGATGCATAGAGAAGCAGCACACACCAAGATCCACGTGTACATTTGTGTTTTATTTTTTTATTTTATTGTTGTTTGTTTTGCAGAACCAAGAGGTTGAACCCAGAGCCTCACTCATACTAGGCAAGTACTCTACCATCAAGCTGCATCCCCAGCCTTCCTTTAATGTTTTATTTTGAGGGAAGTTCTCACCAAGTTGCACAAACTACCTCTGGCCTTGAACACGGTCCTCCTGCCTCAGCCTCTCAAATCACTGAGATTATGGATGTGCATGACCACACCCAGCCATGCCTGTGTTTTAAGAGATCTGAGAAGTCTCCCTATGGACAAACTGATTTAAATTGGCTATGTTAGACAGCTTTCTACCCATGTGAGAGCTACCCATTTAAGGGAGAGAAAGATTATCTTGGTGTATGGTTTTAGAGGTCTCAGTCTAAGGTCCACTGGCTCTCGTGCTTTGGGTCTGAGGTGAGGCAGAATATCATGGCAGCTGTAATGTGTAGCAGGGAGAGCTGCTCACCCCAAGGCGGCCAGGAAGCAGAGAGTGAGAGCGAGAGCAAGAGCAAGAGAGTGAGAGAGGGAGAAGGGCCTGGGGACCTTTCAAACCCTCACCCTTAATGATCTATCTCCTCCAACTCCGCCCCACCTCCTAATAGCCCATTCAGTGATTAATTCATCCATGAATTAATCCATTGATGAAGTTAGCATCTTCATGATCCAATTGCCTCTCAATACCACCACCCCTTGGGGACCACGCCTTCCACCCATAGCCTTTGTTGTTGTTGTTGTTAGGTGCCATCGAGTCGAGTCCGACTCATAATGACCCTCATAGGGTTTTCAATGGCTGACTGTTTCAGGATTGCCTTGGGAGTGGATTGCCAGATCCTTCTCCCATTTTGTGGTGCTGGGAATTAAACTCAGGACCTCAGAGACTACAGTGCAGCGTTCTACCAACTGAGCTAAATCCCAGCCCATAAGCCTTTGGGGACATTTATATCCAAACTATAATATTGCCTTACATCATTTCCCAACACCACCTGACCATGGAAGCCCTTCCTCTCTGCCTTACTTGGAGATGCAGCTGGAGACCATGCCCTGGTCCTCCTCTTCATCTCTCAGTGGCCTCCCCTCCTGAAATGAAACCACAATGGCCTCCTACCTGGTGGCTCCAAAAACTGGCATTCCAATTCATAGCAGTAGTCCTTATGCACTTCCCCCTATTTTGTCAAAGCGTAGGCCACCCTAGTCATCCCAAGTGAAAAGTCTAGTCTCCTGTGAGGATTCAGACCAAGTTCAATTGCACCCAACCCAGCAAGTACCATCTAAACACTAAGTATGCAGCCCTGCAGACAGTAAAGACAAAGGCAAGCCAAGTCTGTGGGTCGACTACAATCTAGAAGAAGCAGCAAGGCTCCAAATCCAAAACTGGTAGATTTAAGCACAAAGTGGTACTTAAGCAGATGCTAAAATTGGAGGCCAGTCTATAGATGATTGGAGAAGGGAAGGGGAAGTTGAGAGCCTCCTCTTTTTTATCATAGTAAAATACATGCTGCATAAAATCTACTATCTTTTTAAGTGTAAAATTCAGTGGTATTATATATGTTCAACGTTTTACAATCATTATCATCACACATCACCATAACACTTTTCATCTTACAAAGCAAGAACTCTGTACCCATTAAATAACAACTCCCCATGCTCCTCTCCCCAGCCTCTGGAAACCATTCTTCTACTTTCTGTCTCTGGGAATTTAACAATTGTAGGTACCTCATGTAAGTGGAATGCTTAGTATCTGTCCTTTTGTGACTGGCCCATTTCACTCAGTATAATGTCTCTAGATTCATCTGTGTTTTAGCAGGTGCCAGAATTTCCTTCCCTTTTAAAGCTGAATAATATTCCATGGTGTGCATATGCCACAGGTTGTTTATCCAGGTAGCCTTCTGGCAGGAGATGGGAGGCAAGTTTTCAAGGGTAGAGAGAGTGTGACACCTCAGATATGAGAGTCAAGGCGAGGAGTAGGGAAGCTCAATGGCCCTGTGAAGGTTCTGCATCTGGCATATAGAAATGAGCTGGCTGACGGTACTGCTTATGCACATGTGTGTGAAGGTGTCCACAGGATCCTAGACCTACTGGTGCCTGGGGACACAGCAGAAGTTCCTTGACCATGGAATCACTGCCTGGCAAGGACACCCTGCCCTTTGATTGCTCAAAAAAATAGCTAACCACTTACAGATGGAAGAACAGACCCCCCTCTCACTGTTGTTGTTGTTAGGTGCTGTTGGGTCATATCCGACTCATAGCAACCCTCATAGGGTTTTCAATGGCTGTTTCAAGATTGCCTAGGGAGTGGATTGCCACATCCTTCTCCCATTCCTCTCACTGTTTGTTGTTGTTATGTGCCATCAAGTCAAGTCTGACTCATAGTGACTCTATGTACAGCAGATCAAAACACTTCCCAATTCTATGCCAAGCACACGATCTTATTTATGTTTAAGCCCATTGTTGCAGACACTGTATCAATCCAACTGGTGGAGGGTTTTCCTTTTTTTCATTGACCTGCCACTCTCCCAGGGCTGTATACTTTCACTGTTGTTGTTATTGTTGTTAGGTACTGTCGAGTCGTGTCCGACTCATAGCAACCCTTACAGGGTTTTCACTGGCTGATTGTTTTGGGATTGCCACAGGAGTGGATTGCCACATCCTTCTCCCATTTTTGTGGTGCTGGGAATCAAACTCGAGACTTCAGAGACTGCAGAGCATCACTCTACCATTTGAGCTAAATCCCAGCCCACTCTCACTGTTAGCACTCTCTAATTCTAAAGTAGGTTCTGAAAGGAGAATTGCCCAATGGAGATCAATCATGATACACATACAAAAGAATACAGACTGATCCAGTATCCCTGCAATCAAAATGAACCCTCAAAACCTGCCCCCTGAAGGAGGTCATCCTGCTAGTTAACAAAGTAGCCGACTGACCATCCAGGCCAGTTTCTTTTCCACAGGTCATTCTCCCAGTGACTCCTGGAACTCCGTCATGTCACAGAGGGGACCAGCAGTTCCCACTCTAAAGCCATTTAAAATGTACCTTGACCACCACCCCTGCTGAGTCCTCCCCACCGGCCTAGGCCAAGTGATTCACTGGACTGTCCCCTCTTCCCTCTGGGGAGCTCAGCTTAGAACCCTAGCCTATGTCATCTCCCACTTCCCCCATCGCTGAACAATGGCCCTCTCATTAGCCAGTCTCCTTCCCTGTCCACAGACCCTTATTACAGTAACTATGGAGTCAGCCACTGCCCTTTCTGACAAGAAGGAAAAGAGCAATTAGAGGCTTTTGCCTCTGCCTTGTGGCCTGGCTGACATCATCTTCTATTCCCTGGCATGCAGGGCTCATCATTAACCCCTTTCTCTCCCTGCACCTCCTGATCAGGGGCACACACAGGAAGACAGCAATGAGTTGCAGCACCCAGGTCCAAGCAGGCCAGGGTCCTGGGATACTGGAAGGAAGTGCATTGGGCAACCCAAATCCACAAAGACTCCTGGGTAATCACAAAAGTCACGGGGCCAGCTCAATATCCCACCTTGTCAATCCTGGCTCCATGGCTATCCCATGCCTGGTTTATAGCACAGTGGAGAAGACTCGAAAGCTGGAGCCAGCAGCTCCTGCTGTTCTGTGCCCTATCCCCACAGCATGCCACTCTCTAAACCAACCCTGCCTAGGCCAAGCATGGCTAAGTGCAGAGAAGACAGGAGGCAAGGGGCAAACCCCAACTGACACTAGCTAGTCCCACAGAACCTAAACAATCCTCAGTCTGTAGAAAATGTTTTGAATTCTCAAAGCTTTTATTGAGTACCTACTGTGTGCTGGACAATAAGGATAGTGCAGAAAACAAGATAGATCTAGGCTCTGTCCTTGGGAAACCTCCAACAGACATTGCGCTGGCCAGGGCAAACAGGCTGAAAGTCACCAAGGGAGGAACCTAATCCAGGGTTGAGCACCCCAAATCACTTCCGGCAGAAAGTGATGTCATGGTTAAAGCCAGAAAGGTGGGCAGAAGTTAGCTATGGGGAGTAGGTGTGGATGGATGTTTCCCTGGCATAGGAAAGAAGATGGGCTATTCAAGGAACTCCAAGGACTGTGTGGCTGGAATGTAACAGGTGACAGAGGGGAAGGTGCAGAAGCTGTGACATCCAACCCTCCTCTCCCCACCTTCCCACCTCATAGGCACCAATGGAGAGGCCATTCCAGCGGAATCTGCCAAAACGCTCCCAAGGAAAGAATCATACTGTGGTCCATCTCATACACTTGCAGTTGTTAGACATGTCTTTCTTAAATGAAGATGGAATCTGCTCTGAATCCAGACAGACACAATTCAGATGCTATCTCAGCCACTTGCCAGCTCTGCAAATATGTCCAAGTTACACTAACCTTGCACAGTCTCTGTTTCCTCATCTTCAAAGCACAGAAATAACATCTCCCCCTAGACTTGTTGAAAGGATTAACTGAAAGACTGAGAATACAGTGCCTTGCCCAAAGCTCAGCCATAGTTTCTTAGCCATTGATCTTCTCTCTCCTTCTGAAATGCATAGCATTTTTTAGAATATATTTGTACTTATGAAGCTTTCCTAAACCTCATTATTCCTTGTTCCTTGGGCCATTTCTTACAATACATGATTTCCAAGCTCTTTACCACCTAGTTGCAGACCCAAGGACAATTCCATTCCTTAATGTCAGCTGCATGAGTGCAGAATTCATCTGTCTCACTCACTGCCTTACTCCAGCACTCAGCCCAATGCTCAGCACACAGTAAGCAATCAATATACACTTGTTGAGTGAATGACTGCAGTCTGCACAGGATGCTTCTGTTAATGCAGCCTATGGTGTTCTTCATCTTTAAAGAGTCTGCCCTTCTCTTGGCTCATATCACTCTAATAGACAACGAGATGCACAAGAATTTCCACATATGAGCTGCTCTTGTGTCAAACCTCCTTCATCCTATCCTCATTCAGTTAGTTTTTAAACTAAAGGTAGGACTTTGATTTATACCTCTTACATTTTACCTTGTTAGTTTCAGTCCATTGTTCTGGCCTGTCCAGACCTTTTTTGAATCTTCACTCTGTCATCCAACATATTAACTTTCTCATCTAGCTTTGCTTCATCTATCAATTTGCTAAGCATTCCTCTTATGCCTTCCTATATGAGGATAAAACACCAAAGAACACAGAAACATCATATGGTTCTTTAGGGAAATGGACAAATCTCCCATGGCCCAGCAGTAGGGACTTTTCGGATGACATCAGTTCATTAATCAACATATCTTGGGCACAATTGTTCAGCCAGTGAGAAAGCCATCATTCAGCCTACATTGCTCCATTTTGTCCACAACAATGTTACAAGAATCACTGCCAAATCTTTGATTTAAACAAAACCCCTTGCTCTATTAATAACCATAATGTATGAGAGGGGGAGAAGCTACCAAGTGCCAAGCCTACCACCCACTATCTCATTTAACCACTGCACCACCACCAGAAGGCAACGAGAGTGCAGAGAAAGGAGGTAGGTCAGCAAGCCAGGCTGCTGGAGTTTGAGTCCTGACCCTGGCCTCTGCTGGCTGGGAAACTGTGGACAAAGAGTTGTCAGAGTGGGCCTTTGCTACCAGTGCACTCCTGCAAAATCTAAGTGACTTGATAACATAGAAGTATGCCTCTTGCTCATGTCTGGCCCAGTCCCCTGAAAGTGGCCCTCCACAGGATAGGTGGGGCACCAAGCCTCCTGATATCTATAGCTCTTTCTCAGAGGGCCCCACTGAGTCTTCACCACTCAGCCAAAGCACAAAGAGGGTGGAAGATCCCAAGGATGACGCATTTCTAACACATCACTGGGCCCACATTCCAGAGGCCAGAACTAGGCCCAGGACCAATCTCGGTGCACAGGAAGCTGGGAAATGTAGAGCAGGTGGATTGATGAGCACTGTCATCTCTGTTCCAGGTGGCACAGTCTGCTCCACTTACTTACCTATGTCAATGACATGATCTTGTTCCCTGTCTCATAATCTCTACCTTAGTCAGAGATCTCTGCATAAATAGAACCAATAGGAGAGAAAGGGAGAGAAGGAGATAGGGAGTGAGAGAAAGAGATGTATTTTAAGAATTATCTAACATGATTGTGGGGGCCATAAGTCTGAAAACTGTGGGGAAGAATGGATTTTTCCAGCAGGAGTTCTTGAGTCCAAGGCAGTTTGGAGGCAAAACCCCTTCCTCTTGGGGACCTTCAACTGACTGAATGAGGACAACCTATGTCATGGAGGGCAATCTGCTTTAGGCAAATTCTACTGCTTTAAGTGTCAATCAAATCTATTTTAAAAAATACCTTCATAGCAACATCTACACTGATGTTAGATCAAACAAGTGGGCATCATGGCCTAGCCAAATTGACTAGTTTCTGATGCATAATTGTTGTTGTTGTTGTTGTTGTTGTTGTTAGGTACTATCGAGTCGAGTCCGACTCATAGTGACCCTATGTACAGCAGAACGAAATACTTCCTGATTCTGTGCCAGGCACACGATCTCATTTATGTTTAAGCACATTGTTGCAGCCACTGTATCAATCCATCTGGTGGAGGGTTTTCCTCTTTTGCATAGATGCTTGATAAATACTTGCAATGATTGTTGCCCCACTTTACAGATGAAGATATTAGCGCTCAAATAAGTAAAGCAGCTGGCCCCAAACCCCCACTATCAGAAAGATGTGCCAATTTCTTTCCACTCCTCCCTATGGCCTCTCAAGGGCAATGGATGATGAGGAACTGCAGCCTATGGGTAGAGGAGAGGACAGGAGAAATGCTTGGGGTACAAGCTAGTCAGATGGCAGCCTCCAAGCAGGTGGAATAGCCACCCTGTGAGTACACTGCAGGTACTTGGAAGTATTTGTCAATGAAAACGTAACTGCATGCATGCAAGTATAGGCGTGATACCAGAGATGGAGCTGGTTCCTTCCTGCAGAAGGTGCCCAGGATGGTAGCTTTCCTTCTTGTGATCCTGGATCCTTCACCAGCATCAGTCTAGATCACTGAGTTGTTGTTGTTGTTGTTAGGTGCCATCAAGTCAGTATCCAACTCATAGTGACCCTCATAGGGTTTTCAATGGCTGACTGTTTCGGGATTGCCTGGGGAGTAGATTGCTAGGTCCTTCTCCCATTTTTGCGGTGCTGGGAATTAAACTCAAGACCTCAGAGACTGCAGCACAGCGCTCTACCAACTGAGCTAAATCTCAGTCCCAGATCACTGAGAGGCAGCCCAAAAGATTTTCAGTGGCAAGTCAGGGCCTGCTTAGAGAGGTCCATTCTCTGTGTACAGGAGGGCACCCTTTGAGCGTGACTCAAGGGTTAGCTAATCAGAGGATAGCAAAGGCAAGCCTGAGACCCCAGATGCAGGTCTCAGATTGGTCCCAGCAGACATCTATAGAAACAAGGCTAGCCAGTTGCCTAGAAACATGTGAGTAATCACAGAATGCAGGATCTAAGAAAGGGTGACTGATGATGACTGAAACCACACCTTGCAGAAGCAGGTCAGGAGCACAGAAAGCAGAGGACTCCCTGCAACAGGAGGCAGCGGCGGATGCTGCTGCCTGCTGCCTGCTGTGCTGCGCAGCCCTGGGCTGCCCTGATGAGCCCTTAGTCAAGCTGAGCAATTAGCACCACCTGTACGTGTTTCCTCCAGTTGAACAGAGCCCTCATCTAGAAATCAAAAGTCCCACATCTAGCCGTGAAGCTATCAGTGACACTGAGGAAATCCTTGACCCATCATGAACCCCAATTTTACCCTCTGGAACATAGGCCTAATTCCTGCAAGTCCAGCCAGCCACCCACTCCCTTATTCAGCGCGGCTTTGGAAGCCAGGAGGCATCATCCAGTGTGCAGCACTATCGCTGGCGTTCCTATTATCAGGAAGAGGCTCAAGGCAGCCCCATCCAACAGGCCTCTCACTCTCCATTCCAGCTGCTGCAGACCTTGGCAGTGGTGCCCACAGACACCAGCTCCTCGGTGTGGCCTGCCCATGCCCATGGCATCCCAGACTGCGAAAGCTGATCACATTTGCCTTCAGCCTGATCACCAGGCATTTCAGCCAAATGAAAGAGATTTGAATGACAACCCTTCACTTTACGCCTGCTACGGAGGCAAAGGGCTGGGGTTTAGCTCAGTGGAGAGAGTGCTGCTCTGTACTCTCTGAGGCCCTGGGTTTCATCTCCAGCATGGCAAAAAATCAGAGAAGGACCTGGCAGCCCACTCCTGAAACAATCCCAAAACAATTGGCCATGGGAAACCCTATGACTAGCAGAGAAGCACTGACATAGTGCTGGGTATGGCACAGTGTGGGGGAGTATTTCATTCTGTTGTACATAGGGTCGCTATGAGTTGTGACGGCACCTAACAACAAACAACAATGTAGAGAAATGGCAGCTGTCCCAAAAGATGTCCACACACCTATCCCCAGAACCTGTGAATATATCATCTTCCATGGCAAAAGGACTTTGAAGATATGACCTATATGAATAATGCTTATCAAATTGCATATATGAAAATTGTCACAACGAAAAGCATGTCAAAATGAATCACATTATGATGTACATTAAAAATTTCTAATAAAAAAAAAAAAAAAAAAAAAGATATGACTAAGGTTAAGGCCCTTCAAGAGGGGAGAGTGGCCTTGATTACCCAGGTAGACCCCATCTAATCATCAAAGTCCTTAAAAGTGAAGAACCTTTCCCAACTGTAGTCTGGAGGAGATGTGACCATGGGAGAGGCAGAGAGATGGGGCAAGGTTGGCTTTGGAGACTGAGGAAGATGCCAAGAGCCAAGCAATGAGGGTGACCTCTGTTGTTGTTAGGTGCCGTCGAGTCGGTATCTGACTCATAGCGACCCTCATAGGGTTTTCAATGGCAGACTGTTTTGCGATTGCCTTGGGAGTGGATTGCCAGGTCCTTCTCCCATTTTTGCGGTGCTGGGAATTGAACTCAAGACCTCAGAGACTGCAGCGCAGCGCTCTACCAACTGAGCTAAATCCCAGACGAGGGTGACCTCTAGAGGTTGCGAAAGGCAAATAAGCCATCCTCCAAGGGTTTCCAAGAGAAATGCATCCCTGTCCACATCCTGACCTTTACCTGGTGAGACCAGCATGAGACTTCCATCCTTCCTGTCCTGTATGTTGTTATCTTCCAGGCTGAGGAGCTCCAGAAGGGCTGGTGGGGAGGTGGAGAGAGATGGAGAAGTGTTTCGATTTGAAGCTAGACTCTGACCACATCTGGCTGGAGCTTCTTTCGTTATCTCAATGTGTTTGCGGTTTTGTGTTTGTGTGAAATGGACAGGAGAATGTCAATGGCTTTCCTAGACCCATCTCCATTCCAAGAAAGGAGAACACGCCTCCTCTGCCTCCTCCTCCTTTCCTCCCTCTTTCTTGCCAAGCATCCACCCAGGATCAGTCCGTTACACAGCCTCTCCCTGGTGCCTCTTTCCCTCCCCAGCTAGAGCCAGCAGCCATCCATTCCAGCCCCAAGTCATCTCTTCAGAGCGATGAACACCATCGTTAGGAGCCTTTCATTATCAGCGGCTTTGCACGCAGCTGATGTTGATTTGATAGAATCCAATTTAGCATCCCACTCTGGGCTCTGCTCCATAAGCATTTGGGTTTAGCATGTACAGGCAGTTTGATGCTGTCTTGATGGCCTTTTAAGCGGCTGAGGAAATTGCTGGCATGGCAATTTGGTGGCAGGCTGTTCCTGATGGGTGAGGCTAGAGGAATGGGGGAAGGGGCAAGGGACCCAAAGGACATTTCAGCCCATATTTCTAAAAGGCAGCTAAGTGGCTAGGAATGGTACATTAAAGCAAAGAGAGAACAGAACCCTGCCCCCAGGATACCCGAGAGGGCTTGGCCCAGCAAGACCATAGTTCCTCCTTCTGGTGGGCCCCACACTACCCCCAAATTGAAGTACCTGCAAAGGGCAGATCACCATTCACAAAACACTTTTGCACATTATCAACCAGTTCGGTGCAGAGTGGACACAGTTGCTGGTGTATTACTTAGACTTTTCTCATCTCTGTGTCCACAATACCTGAGAACAGCTTAAAGAAAGGGGTTATTCATTTTAGCTCATGGTTTCAGAGGGCTCAGCCTGTGGTTGCTTGGCCCCATATGCTTGGGCAGAACATCATGGTGGTAGAAACTGTGGCAGAGGAGAGCTGTTCTTCACTGCTTCACTGGGAGGAAGCAAAGACTGAAACAGGAGAAGCCAAAGATAATATGCCCCCAAGGACCTGTCGCCATGACCTACTCCATCTAGTTAGGCCCTATCTCCTACAGTGTCCAGAATTTCCCAGTAATGTCCTCAAATTATGAGTTTATCAACAGATTCATCCACTGACTATGTCAGAGCCCTCATAATCTAATTCTCTCTAGAAACATCTTCACAGACACACCCAGATGTGGGCCTCACAAATCTCCTAGGCAATCCTAAATCCAGTCCAGTTGACACTGAAGATCAACCATCGTATCTGGTAAACATTTAGCCCCTGGATCTTCAAATTAAAAAGCTCTAACCTGTAGCATTTGCCCTGAACCTGGTGTAAATACTTCTACTCTGCCAATTTCAAGCCACCAATGAGATGTCACTGTATGCGGTCTTGGGAAGAGACGGCATCAATGGGTTCTGTGGGTCAGAGTTAGTACCATCACATGAGTGCTAGAGGGTCATGATGTTATTTTGAATTTGAACCCATTTTACCACAGAACAAACCAAGGCTTGGAGTAGTTCCAATTTAGTTATGAGTTAATGGCTAAAGCCTCTGCCCAACCACGGACCACAGACATGAAGGATGTTATGCCTCCTTCATGTGGAAAGCCACACTGCCTGTGACCTGAAAGAGTCTAGCCTGGGCCAGAGTTAGGACCTGCCCTCTTCTTGTATGGCCTCCACTCAGTGTTACAATTTGAGCCTTTCCTTTGGAAACAAGTAAAGCCTGTTGTGTGGGAGTGAGGCCAGGGCCTGCTTCTCTTGGGAGGGATGGGGGGAGGGGAGCACTCTTCTCTTGGGTGCAACCTGGCTTCAGTTCAGGATGCTGAGTGGCTGTGCAATCTCACTCTCTTTTTCCTTCCTACCTGGCTTTTTTCCTCCTGGGTCTAGGTAGAGACCTGAGGAAATCACTGGCTTGAAACCTTCCCCTCTTTTTTTTTTTTAATTGGAAATTTTTAATGCACACCTTAATGTGATTCATTCTGACATGCTTTTCATTGTGACATTTCCATATATGCATTTTGTTGTACATTACACAGATAAGTTCCCTCTTACCCTCTTGTGTGCTTCCTCCCTCTGTTCCACCCCCCATCCCCCCACGAAAGATTTCTCTTCCATTTTTTTGTCTTTTTATGGTAATATTTTTCTATATATCCTTGGGGCTGGGATTTATCTGTTGGTAGAGCGCTGCACTGCAGTCTCTGAGGTCCCGAGTTCAATTCCCAGCACCACAAAAGTGGGAGATAGACCTGGCAATCCACTCCCAAGGCAATCCCGAAACAGTCAGCCATTAAAAATCCTATGAGGGTCGCTATGAGTTGGACACGACTCAACAGCACCTAACAACAATAACAATATATCCTTGGGTTCCAGTTCTGTTTAAGATAGAAACTTTTTCTGTAGTGAACTTTCTTTTTACATTGCCAGAACTATTACATGCATTTTCTAGACCATCTATAATAATACCATTCTTAGCTTGTTATTGTTGTTATTATGTTCCAACCTCTGCATAGGATTTTTTCCTTCTTATAATTTTGATTCAGCTCCCACATATGAGTGAGAACATGTGAAACCTTGCCCTCTTGAGGTGTGTACAGCCTCGGTCTCTCTCCTCCTGTCCTCCAACTGCACACTTGTCCTCTCACCCTGGAGGCCAGAAGCATCTTAGGGGATGCAGCTGAAGTCCAAGGCCCTGGTCAAACTCCTGGGCCAACCCTAGTTTTGACCACAGCAGCAAAGAGTTCTGGATGCGCTCAGAATCGCCCACACTGACAGTGTCCTGCTTTAGGCACATGCAGGACAGCTTGCCTCTTCTGTCCCATATTTGCCCTGTGGCCAAGCAGCAGCCTGAAGCACAGGGGAGCTTACACTCCCCAGAAGCAGCTCTCAAACAACAGGGCAGGAGCTGGTGAGAAAATGTCCCATCTCCAGATAAATCCTCCCGGGTGCTTCCACAAAGCTGCTCAAGATGCCCCAGCATCACGGAGATCACATGACCTTCCTCTCTCTGCTGCCTCCTCCTGCCTCCTGGGTCACCTCCCAGATAAGCTACCTGCACCCAACTCCTTGTCTCAGGCTGTACTTGCAGATATAAATGCAAATTTCTGAGGCAGTGATATTATTATTCCCATTTTACAGATGAAGTAGCTAAGGCTGCATGTCAGCCTGACTTGGGCTAACCAGGTGCCAGAGTGATTCTTTATCACCAAGATGCTCATAAAAACAGTGGTTCTTGGCCCACATTCACTGAGATGGATGAGACAGGAGCATCCCCTGCCTGGGAGCCACAATATTATTGACTCAAGAAGTATCATCACGGCCATGAAGAGCACCCCATGAGTATTGAGTGGCTCTGTTTGTTGTTGAATTATTTTCTTTGATAAGAAACCTTCCCAAGGTTTGACTTCATTTTTGTTTTGCTTTTACTAATCTATGTGCCTACATACATTCATGCATGCACACACACAATACAGATATTGTTATATGTACAAGTCGAGCACCCTCATCTAATTATCCCCAAATCTGAAATCAGGAATCCAAAACTTTTTAGTATTAACACAACACTTGAGAAGTTTTGGATTTTGGAGCATTTTGGATTTTGGATTTTCAGGTTAGGGACACTTAACTGGCAAAAGGTCCGTGCAAATACAATCACACATCATTTAGTGAAGATGGGGATTTTGTTAGGTGTTGTCGAGTTGTGTCCGACTCATAGCAACCCTCATAGGGTTTTCAATAGCTGATTGTTTCAGGATTGCCTCGGGAGTGGATTGCCACATCCTTCTCCCATTTTTGTGGTGCTGGAAATCATCAAACTCAGGACCTCAGAGAGAAGGACCTGGCAACCCACTCCCCCTGCCAAAAAAAACAAAAAAACAAAAAACAAAAACAATCAACCATGGAAAACCCTATGAAGATGGGGACACATTTTGAGAAATGCACTGTTAGGTGATTTCAACACTGTGCAAGCATCCCAGAGTGTACTCACACGAACTAAGACAGCTGTGATGTCACTAAGTAACAGGAATTTTTCAGCTCCATTGTAATCTCATGGGACCACCCCAGCATAGGCAGTCCATATTTGACCAAAACATCATTGTGGGGCACATGGCTATATTCCAAATTTCAAAAAACTCTGAAGTCTGAAACACTCTGAAGCATTTTTGGTAAGGGATACTCAACCTGTGTGTGTGTATAAATATCTAAATATATGTATGTGCATAAATATCTATATTAACAAATATGTGTGTGTAGCTAAAAGGATGGAAAGAATGTCACCAAAATGTTAGCAGTAGTTATTCCTGAACAGTAGCAGATGATATTTCTATTTTGTGTGTGCTTTTCTGTCTTCTCTATTTTTTCCACGATGAGATATTATTGTGGTAAAATGCAAAAGCACTTAAAAAAAAAAAAAAAAAAGAAACAAAGAAAAATCAAACCTCTCTGAAGGAGTTCATCATTAACCCAAACACTGACTGCTAGTCCGTAGGGCCCTCAGTGGGTGGGGAAAAACTCCATCTCTGGCAGGAGTTCAGTCACCTTTCTGGAAACCCAGACAGTGAGGGGGGCAGAGGGCAGAGAGCAGACAGACAGGTCAAAGTGGGGAAAAGGAAGATTTAAAGGTCAGACACAGTTTCCTCCCCTGGGTGCACGCCTGCATTGGGATGGGGACGGGGATGGGAAAAGAGAGATGAGGACTCTGCCATGTGCAGTGTGCACAGGGCATGTGACAGTGATGGTGATTTGAGGACAGAAAGGCCTTGCGTTTGAATAAGATGCCAAGAAAGAGCCCTGAAGGGAATGGGCAAGACCTCAGCCTTTGCAAAGCTACAGAGAGTAAATTAGGCGACATTCATCACCATCCTGTTTGGGCGTGTGGGTACAGTTCGCCTTCACCTTGAGGTGCTGAGAGGAGTATTTGCTCCATCTTGCCAGTTCCCCTTTGTTCGATCATTCCACCAATTCAGAGTGGGTGCTCCTGTTCTGGCCACTGCCCTCCAGCTCCCTAAGTTCCAGGACCACGATGGCCTTACTGTGGTCCTCCCATCAGCTGCTGCTAGCAGGTGACGGGTAGACATCCAATAAACAGATTGAATAAACAAGTCTAACGAACATCCCACCTCAGACAGGAAAGGCTGTTGGTCGGCCAACATGCCTATAATCCCAGTGGCTCAGGAGGTGGAAGCAGAAGGATCTCAAGTTTGAGACCAGAGGCAGTCTGGGTAATTTAGCGAGACCATGTCTCAAAAAAGTAAAAAAAAAGAAAAAAAAAAGGCTGGAGGCTGGAAGCTGGAGGCTGCAGTTCAGTGGTCCAGTATTTGCAAAGCATGCAAGTGCAAGGCCATGAGTTCAACCCCTAGTACAGAAAAAAAAAGGGGGGGGGCCTGTTGGTCTAAATACGAAGAAAATTAGTCCGAAAAATGTGAAATTTTTTGTCCATACCCTTCTAGCTAATCCCCACCTTTGTGATTCTGTTTCTCCAAAAGAGGAGAATTTACCTTAAAAAAAAAAAAAAAAACAGAGCAGAAATGCACTTCATCATTATATATATATATGTATTATATTGACCGATATTACCTATTATTCCTTGGGATAAGCCACTGGCATAAAGGGAGAGCATAAATTAGTCCTGTCCTCAATTCCTAGAGCCACATATCTAAAGGGGTCAGCCAGGAGGATCCATGGGGCATTAATTCTACTAAGGCTAAGGCCGTGGTGTTGGGGGCTGGGAGGATACTGCTCTGGGCGTAGCTCTTTCAGCTTCTCTTCAATGGTCCTCCCCTCCCTCTGGGACTTTGTGGTCTTAATGGAGGCTGCATTAGCCGATCTAGTGATTCAATTAGTTCTAAATGCTCCTGGCCTGAGAAGGAGGGATGGCAAGGTGGGGATTTGCTGACTCCTATTTGCCGGAAAAGGGTTTCCCAAGACAATGGAGATGCAATTTGAATTCCCAAGCCCCCCACTTCCTTCTTCATTCAAGAGGCCCTGGGTCATCAACCCAAATGAGATCATGTCTGTGAAAGCACTTTAACGTATTTTTATTACTCATTCCCTCTTGAGGGGAGGGTCCCCACAACTTTGCCAGCCACCCTCTGGGCCAGCGGTGAGGGGCTGCCCTGGAGAGGAAAGGCCAAGAAATTTTTGAGGGGAGACCTCAGGCCTAACCTTGAGGAATGCTAGGGCAGTGGTTTCCCTGACAGCCCAGCATGCAAATGACATTTTGATCTTCTGGGGCAATCAGTTCTTCCTCTGGTGACGCCCTGCTGAGATCTGGGGCACTTTGCCTATCTGGAAAAGCCTACACCACATATTGGGGACACAACCACAGACTTTTCCCACCTCTTCTATTCCTTGAGTGAACTTGTTCCCCGGAGAGACTTCACTTTGGTGACCAGGTACAGACCTACGGTGTCAGGTATGGAACACTGCTCCGTACCGCATGAAGAGACAGGTAAGGGACAAGAGCGCGAAGAAAGGACAGCCAAAGAGGACAAGTGGCACAGAGGTGAGTCTACCTCCTGCAGGCCCTTTTTCCCTCCAGGGGAAGATGCGCTTCTCTAAAAGCCAGGAATTGCTCCTAACTCCCTGGAAACCACCAGAGGGGGGAGGAGCCATTTCCCCCTTTGATCTTAGCTCCTCCTGTGTAAAATGGGAAGTTGGCTTGAAAAGTGGGTCTGGCTTTGGCTGCATGTGGGAATCAGCTGGGAGGCTTTAAAAACTATTCATGCCTCGGCCCCACATAGTAAGATTCTAATTCAGTGCGCCTGGGTAGGCAGCCTGGACACGAGATGATTTCCATTTGCCTAGGTAGGGGTATGCTGGTATACGAGCTCTCAAAAAAGATGTGATCTGTGCTGTTTGGCATTTCCCAGGGGGTAAATGTTTCCACTATGGCCTATTTCCAGCAATCAATAGCATAGCAAATGACCCAGTAACATGTCCTGGTATTCCATGTCACAGCAAAGGTGGATATCCACAAAAGCCAGCCCCATGGGTTACTTGAGAAGAGGCATTTACCTGGGACCAGGGAGCATCAAGTCCACCTCAGAGGTAAGAAGGCAGAGTCTGGACAGAGCCACACAGCCTCAGCCAAGAAGCCCCTTTTCTTTACCAGCACAAGATGTCACCTTTGTGTCCCATTCCCCTCATCAAAGGCACTCTGCAGTGGAGATAAAGGACAAAGAAGGAACATGAGTGCTTGTGGCTGCCCAATGTTGTCAGGTTCCTTCCAGGAAACCATCTCTTAGCTGTTCATCTCCCTTCTTTATCCATCCGGAAAACCTCTTCGATACTAAAGGCAGTCAGCCAGATACAGGAGAGGTCAATTTTCACCACATTATCCACTTTCAGTGGCAGGAAGATCAAGAATTATTTCCCCAGAAGACACTCCGAACCTGTGTTGAAGCCAGGGAGGGGAGGGAAGGGGAAGGGAAGGCCCACAGGAAGAAGGAAGACAGCTGCTTCTCTGGGCAGTGTGGGCGAGGCACTTAGGTAGGTATTTTACTTAGCATCAAACCTAGGTCCCTTTTTCTAATGGCATGTGTTTAAGAACATTCACAAATTCAGCTCTGTGCTAATCATTTTGAGAATTTGGCTTTTAAGTGGAAAGTACTATCCTTTGAGGCACTTAACAACTAATAGGACAGTGAAGACTCAGGAAATAAGCTTAGGAATGCCGACCCGTGTAGAAACTAGTGTACTAGTTGGGTACGGGCTTTATCTATGAGTGTTAGTAGAATTCAGTGTGTGTTTTATGAAATTTTTATTGTTGTTGTTGTTGTTAGGTGCCGTTGAGTCGGTATCTGACTCATAGCGACCCTCATAGGGTTTTCAATGGCTGACTGTTTTGGGATTGCCTTGGGAGTGGATTGCCAGGTCTTTCTCCCATTTTTGTGGTACTGGGAATTGAACTCGGGGCCTCAGAGACTGCAGTGCAGTGCTCTACCCACTGAGCTAAATCCCATCCCAAAATTTTTATAGTCCAACTGATTTCCAAAACAGACTATAAGTGGGAGATATCCAGGGAAGGACAAAGGCCAGTGCAGGCTCAGACTGTACGTCCTTGGGGTGGGGAGACTTGTGATGATCTGGATAGATGATCCATCCATGGTCCCGGGGGTAAGGCAAGGCCATGTCTACGGGGCCTTTGGGAAGTAGGAGAAGTCAGCTGTTTCAGGCAAGATGGCATGGCAGATGGCCCCTGGTTTGGACAGCTGTCTTCTGCAGGACCATCATGTAGATTTGTTGTGCCATAAACAATGAGTGTATTCAAGTCAAAGGGGCACCTTCACCTAATTTGTTCAAAAGCATCCAATTGGCCAGCAAGAGTCCCAGACCAAGCCCATCCTGCCACCACCACAGGGTCAAGCTTGCCTGCCTGACATCCAATCAGATTCAGCGCCTGCATTCTAGCGCTGCATTCTAGCACATTCTAGCGCCTGCATTCTAGCGCCTGCCATTCAGCGCTACCTCCAATCCACGCTGAGCAAGCCTCACTGCGGAGAATCAAAGATGCCCTACAGGGGAGGGGCACATACTTGAGTGACAGACCAAAGAGCCAATAAACACTCAGCACTTGGGTCTTGTGTCATTGCTGTCTTGGCCTCACCTTAGGTATGGGCCGATATTCTACATCCCCCAGGCCCACTCTGATCTGGTGACTGAACATCTGGGCAAGTCATCATGACATGCAGAATTAGATGCAGGAACTCTCCGTGTGGGTATTTAGGAGCTGACTGCTTCTATAGTCTGGATGTTGAATGTGCCCAAAGGTTCCCGTGTTAAAGTCTTGGTCCCCAGTATGGCTCTAACGAGAGGTGGTAAAACCCATAGGAGGGAGGGCCTCACAGGAGGCGCTATATCAGTGGGGGTGAGTCCTTGAAGGGGATTGTGGGAACTTGGCATTTTCTTTTTCTCTCTCCAGCTTCCTGGCTATGACATGAGCAGTTCACTCTGCAACACGCTCCCAGCCGTGGCCATCCAGCACCCCACGTGAGGCCCAAAACAATGGGTCTGCCCAACCCTGCACTGGAACCTCTAGAACAAAGAGCTGGAAACCATTGCTCTTGTAAGTTAATCACCTGAGGTATTTTGTTATAATAGTATAAAGTGAGGTCTGGTGTGGTGGTGCACACATGCGCTCCCAGTGCCTCAGGAGGTGGAGGCAGAAAGAGTGCGGAGTTCAAGGCTAGAGGCAGCCTGTACAACTTAGCAAGACCCTGACTCAAAATTAAAAAATAAAAAATGGGCTGGGAGTGCAGCTCAGTGGGAAAGCACTTGCAAAATGTGTGCAACGCCCTGGGTTCATTCCCTGAGTACTGCAAGTAATAATAATAATAATAATAATAATAATAATAATAATAATATAATGCAGAGCTGACTAATACCACTGATATCCCATATATTAAAATAGAGTGAATATTTGCCATTAGCCAAGCCCCTGAACTACAGAATTGACGCATATTAAGCTAAAGAGGAGCTGAGAGATGATCAGCTCAGATCATTCAATTTTACAGAAAAAAAACAAAAACAAACAACAACAACAAAAAAAAACAAGAGTAAAGAAGTAAAGTGCCCGGACTGGATCATGAGTTCTCACACATAATCTTCGTCCAGGAGTCTGTGAGAGAGGGCATGGCCCAGGCAATCACCACCATTCACAAGCCCACAAGCTGTGCGTGAAACGATATGCCAGGCAAGAGAAGCCTGAATTGCAAAGGAAATACAGAAGTAGACAGCAACACGGATGCAATTCAAAGGCAACTTGGGGGCAGGGAGGGGAAAAAATAGATTTTAGTATTAGGCAGGGGCCAGATCAGTCACAGGGGAACAAAGGGATCTGTGAAAGAAAGCTGAATGGGGAACAGCAGGGCAGAGCATGATAAAATAAGTGACATCTGAAGTCAGCCCGTCCTTGACCACACTGCACAGGGCTGCCTTGAAATCCGCCACTCACCACCGTCACTGGAGGTAGGGGTGGCTCCGAGTTAGATGTTGGGGGCATTGCTCCCGGCGTGTGGCCAGGGGAAAGCTAAGGGTCTGCGTGAGAGAGCGACCCGGAAGGAGTAGAACTCCTGGAGGCAAAGGGGTTAACTCATCTGGTGGCTGAGCGAGTCTCTCCTTCACTAACCAGGATGGGACAGTGTCTGCCATTCTTCACTTCCTGCTGAGTCTCCTTCACCCGTTGCAGCTGCCGTCTCTGGTGTGAGTGCTGGGTTTCAGGACCAATCAAGAACCAGCCCACATGCTGTCTCTTCTCTGCATGTTCTTGTCCCACTCACAGGTGTCCATGCAGGTCCAGGCCTGAGTCTAAAGGGGGCCTTCAAGATGCTGCTGGTGGCCTTAAGCCTTTCCCTGGCCCGATCTGTCCTCCCAGCGCTCCTCACTGCCTGGGCCTGAGGGCAGACCCTCCCTTACACTGAACTCACCTGCAGCAAAGCAGAATGAGGATCAGAATGCAGAGTGAAGCATTCATCCACCCTGCATCTTGGTTGGGCCTTCTAACAATGAAAGGGCCCCTCGAGCCACACAGCTTTGCCTTGGCGAGAAAGATACAGACAGGAGAACTAGGTGACAGCCCAAGAAGTCAAAAGACAAAACCAGGCAGTAGAGGGGATCATGGTTACCAGTGAGCGTCACTGAAAGTACCACACTGCCCTCCCGACTGCATGAAGGAGGCCCCAAGACCCAGAGTTCAAGGTCCCGTGAAGGCGGAGCCGGACCTGGCCAAAGGTTCTCAATCAGCTTACAAAAACAGACAGTGAACACACAGCCCACCTGCTCCCTTCAGCCCTTCTCCAAGTCCCAAAGAAGAGAGAGTGGAGCTCGGCATGGGAGTTGAAAGAATTTCAAAAGCCGAGGTACAAGAATCATCTGTGGACCATGTTCAAAATGCAGATTCCTGGGCCCTGGGCTCCCCCTGCTTCTGTTTCAGTAGGTTTGGGGAAGGCTCTGGAAGTCTGTACATCTAACAAGCATTCCTAGCATTCTTGATCCAGTTGGTCCCTAGCTCATACTTTGAAAATTTCTGGCAAGGGGTTTACAGGAACTAGCAGACAGCAAATTGTCAGGAAGGAAGTGGGAACCATGAGGTTAAAATTGAACCATTTGTCTCCACACCTGCATTATTTCGCTGTAACAATCATGATGCCCTCATTTCCAAGGCACTCCCTACTCATCCAACTTGATCTTCCAGCCCCTGAGGACGTAGCCCAAGCACGTCAATCATCTCATTCACAAAGAGGAAAATGGGGCTCCGAATGAGTGAGGTGGCTGCCTAGGACCATGAGTTTATCTGTGTAGCAGGAGAGACTTGAAACTAGACCAACCCACCTCTCTTCTGACTTCACCAACCCCCACCTGGAACAAACAGTCAGGTTGGCACCCAGACATGCCTGGAGGTAAATCTATGAAAAGGAGCATCCCATTTTGTCCTCAGAGGCCATAGCCAGCATCAGCATGACACCCTTCATGCACGAGCCTGAGTGCTAGTGGGGGGCAATCTGTCCCTTAATGTACCCTGTGTTGCCTGTGCTCTGTAGCTTCTGCTGTGACACATGCTACCCACTCCCCGCCACACACACAGAGGGCAAAGTCAATATCAGGGTCAAGGGGAGTTGGGGCAGAGGGGTGTGGCATATGAAAAGAACAAATTGGTTTAAATCCCTCATGCTGTAACTTAATTCTGTGTGATGTCAGATGAGAATTTCCCCCTCTTCAAGCCCCCTTCTCTAATGTCACCGTGAGACCATAATAGAGACCTCCATTATGGTCTCTATTACCTCTATAGAGATGTTTATTCACAATAAACGTGAATAAAAACCACAGTACACAGAAATGAGTTATGTCCTTCCCATCCTCTTCACTCTTGCAAAAGGATACCATGTGGACACATGTAGGTATTTCCTAAAACGGGGACTGGTTTCGCCCTAAAGGAAAGAGCTAGGAATGGTTATGCAGGACATTTGTGGTTGAAAGCAGCCTCTTACTTAGGAAAGCTTCTCCCCGTTTACCCTATGACTCATGCCTGCCACCAAACAGGATAACTGGGAATCTGTGCAGCAGCATGCTGGCTCAGCAGAGACCCCATACATAAAAATTATTTTTGATGGCTTCAATGAAGTTTGCACTGTCCAGGACAACGTGAAATATGAAGTGTGGCAGTGGAGGGTGACTCAGTGACACCCGGGAGCAATGATTGAATGCAGCCCATGAGTTACAGTCAATTCTTATTGAAGCATAGAGATGAGGTCAGATGCCAATGGCTCGTTCCTCCTCGGGTCTTCCTGACACTGTCTCCAGCACCACATCATCATACAATTCCCTTTTTCTCTGCCCATTGCCTCTCTCAGAGGAACTGAAACAGGTTTGTTGCTTCCTCAGAAATAAGCATCTCCTTATAGTTCTTGTTCCTGGATCAACCTGAGTTGGTAGCAGGGAGCATAGTTCAGCAATTGGAGGGAAGCTAGGAAAAGGGCTTAAATGGGGAAGTGGGACTCATGGGTTGCTTTCTTCATCCCTTGCCTGCCCATAGGACCCTGAGCAAGCGACTTACCATGGCTGGGCCCCAGTTTCTCCATCTGAAACACAAGAATATAACCACTTGCTCCATTTGAGTCCCAGAGATTAACAGATAAAAATTTCTCATTTCAGCTGATGGAGCAAAAGTTTATTGAGACACCTGGAAAAACTAATTGGTCCCACAACGTTTAATTTGGGGACTCTGTAAATAGGCAGCTACAGAGGCAGGGGTTGGGCCTAGGAGAATTGGCCAGAAGGGGGCGCTCTTTATAGCCAAGGTGTTGTGGGAAAGTTCAAGATAAGGGGGACTCACTCTTTGTTCTCCCTGCCCAGTCACAGGTCAGAGGCAAATATCGTTAATTTTGAAGGCTTTGTTCACTCAAAAATGAGAAGCCTTTTGCCTAGTAAAGAACTCCTAATAGGTGTTATTTTTCCTAAATTATCATATTAACCACAGATAATTAACAAGCATATCCTTAGTGCCGCAGGATACTGACAAAGCCACTGAACACATCTTGTTGCCTATAAATCATCCAGCCATCCTTCAAGGCAGCTGTTTAATTACTCCTGTGTTTGGGAGGAGCAATACTGAGGCTCTCTAAATTTGGTTGCCAGTGAAAATAAAGTCAGCAACATTTCAGCTCTTTATCATCATTGTTCCGTCCTCACATGCTGTTGCCAGTTCTATTTATAATGGTGAAAAACTGGAAACGACCCAAATGTCCAGCACTGGGGGAATAGCGTGGCTAAGCCAATGAAAGGACATACATTTAATAGGCTAGCATACGGTTTCCTAAATGACAAGCCTCAAACTATAGCAATACATGGAAACACGCATCCTAAGTCATGTTAAGTGGGGAAGTATCATAAAATACTATGTACACAGTGATTACCACTATATAAAAAGGTATATGTTGTTGTTGCTGTTCTTGCCATTAGGTGCCGTTGAGTCGGGTCTGACTCGCAGCGACCCTATGTACAAGAGAATGAAACACTCCCTGACACTGTGTGGGCACAGTGTCACATGCCCAGCACTATGTCAGTGCTTCTCTGCTATTCACAGGGTTTTCAGTACAGAGTTGTAATTAATGCTTATTTTCTCCTGTCAAGTGGATTAAGATCATTTTACAAATGAAAACAAAATGAAACACTGCTACTGGCCATGAGCCCAGTGCCCAGTCCTGAAACCTGGGGAAACTATCTCCATCCCTTTCAGCAGCCCCCTTGCCAAGTCCAAGACCCTTCTCTCAAATGCACGGGATGTTCACAGTAGCCATGGGGTCTGACTGGCATTTAGGAGGCAGTCAGCTGAATGTGTTTTTCATGGCTCATAGTTGGTGGCATCATGGAACTCCATGCCTGACAGAGACTTATTCTCAGCAGGAATGTACTCTGTTTCCTTTGGCCGGAATTCCTTCTTCATGAGCTCAGCTGCACGTTAGAGCTACTCAGCTCTTGACCCCAGCACAGACCTCAACCTGAGGTCCGGTGATGGGTGGCACAGAGAAGTGGGGAGTGAGGCACAGAGGAGGGGCATCCCTGGGCATTCCCCCAAAACCCAGCAAGGAATGGCCTGGACCATGGAGTGGAGGGGAAGGGGACCCTTTTCTTGCCCCTGAAATTGGTGAAGCACTTTCTTTTCCAAGTATGTTGTTGTTGTTGTTAGGTGCTGTCGAGTCCGTATCCGACTCATAGCAACCCTCATAGGGTTTTCAATGGCTGTTTCGGGATTGCCTTGGGAGTGGATTGCCAGTCCCTTCTCCCATTTTTGTGGGGCTGGGAATTAGACTTGGGACCTCAGAGACTGCAGCACAGAGCTCTACCAACTGAGCCAAATCCCAGCCGTCTCCAAGTATATAGGAACTGAATTCAACTCAATCTGTCTTTTAAAGTCACATCAATGGGATTTTCTTTTTTCTGGTGAACTTGACCTTTTTTCCCCAAGGAAAGGAGAGGGGGCAATGAAAGAAGGCAGGAAGGGGCACAAAGACAGCCCACTTTGTTTAAAATCTGGGAGCTGCCAGCCATGGTGGTGCATTCCTGTAATCCCAGTGACTCGGGAGGCTGAGGCAGGAGGATCACAGGTTTGAGGCCAGAGGCAGCCTGCGTAACCTAGTGAGACCTAGTCTTAAGATAAAAAGTAGAAAATGGGCTGCAGGTACAGCTCAGTGATGGAGTGCTTGCAAAGCATGTGTGAGGCCCTGGATTCAAGCCCCAATACCACAAAAAAGAAAGAAAGAAAGAAAGAGAGAAAGAAAGGAAGGAAGGAAGGAAGGGAAAGAAAACAAATAAAAGAAAGGAAAGGAAAGGAAGGAAAGGGAAGAAAGGGAAGAGAAAGGAAGGGAAGGGAGAAAAAAAGATAGGAAAGAAAAGAGAAAAAAATCTAAGTGTTCAATAGCAGAGGACCACCAAGTGGCCAGCCTACATTCGCTGCCTGTTCTTTATCAATGTCCAGGTACAATTTCCCTGGGTTTCTGGTCAGGCACCACAAGAACACGCAAGGAGAGGAGAAAGACACAGAAACCAGTCCCCAGGGCCCAGGACCCAACCTGTGGCACCCTGGTCCCCTTCTCTCTGTAGCTTTTAATGAGCAAGCTCGTTCATGCCCCAGCTCTGCTGGGAACGCGCTTTGTGCCAGCTTGGGCTGATGCTTGGCATGGAGCCGGGACATGTGCCCCTCTGCGGAGACAGATGGAGGATGGTGGCTTCTCCCGCCCACCACCCCGGGTGTTCGGGAGAGGTCTCCATCTCTTCTCCCACTCACATCTGCTTGCAGTCCATTATCTCCCTGGCCCTATCTCCTGCTCGCTGCCTCCTACTTCTAGTTGAATTTTTATTTCTGGTTCTCATTAGCATATGTAAGCAAAGTTAGAGATGAAGTCCTGAGGTGACCTAAACCATGATGCTGGATTCACTTTTGTCCCTTACAGTGCCTGTGGGAAGCCTTTAAACTAAAGCACTTTGACAAGCTCTCTAAACCAAAAGTGCCAATAATATGCAATCATGTGCACATTGCCTGAATCTGAAAAGGCAAAGCCAGTGGCAAAAGATGGTAGGCAACCAGTTGGGTAGAGACTCCCTTTCAGTATGAAGCCAGGTCATGAAAATACAGGCGCTCCCAAAGCACTTGTGGGCTGCAGAAACTACTGCTAGCCTATTTTACACATGAAGAATCTGACACTCCAAGAAGTCAAGTAACTTTTCCAACCTCACCCAGCAGACAGGTAATGAAACCAAGACATAAAATCAGGCAGACACCAGGCATGCTTTTGTTATTGTTGTTGTTGTCGTCATTGTTGTTGTTGTTGTTGTTAGGTGCCATCCAGTCGGTGTCCGACTCATAGCAACCCTCATAGGGTTTTCAATGGCAGACTGTTTCTCGGGATTGCCTTGGGAGTGGATTGCCAGGTCCTTCTCCCATTTTTGTGGTGCTGAGAATTGAACTCGGGACCTCAGAGACTGCAGGGCAGTGCTCTACCAACTGAGCTAAATCCCAGCCCATTTTAGATGCCTTCAAGTAGGGTCTGACTCACAATGACCCTATGTACAACAGAATGAAACACTCCCTGACACTGTGCCATGCCTGGCTCTATTCAGTGCTTCTCTGCTGTTCATAGGGTTTTCAATGGCTGATTGTTGTGCCATTGTTTCAGGAGGGGGCTGCCACATCCTTCTCCCATTTTTTTTTTTTTTTCGGTGCTGGGGATTGAACCTAAGACCTCAGAGAGCACAGAGTAAGCACTCTACCAACTGAGCTAAACCACAGCCCCTGTCCTACTGATGACCACTACGGGAAGGAGTATAGGGTGAATGAAGGATAAATGGGAAAAAATATTTAAAGCAATGCAAAGACCAGCCAGAGGGAATACTGAGGTGTCAAAGCTGAACCTCCCCTGAGCATAGAATCTAGGGAATTACTTTTTACAATATTTGCTGCATTAGATTTTCTGAAAGGATTGATTTATGAAGAGGGGGCCTAGAGCACATAACCTGGCAGGTTCTTGGGCCACAATCATTTATTCTTTCGTTTCTTGGACGCAATGCCGCTCTGATGGCTTTGGGATGAGTGAAATGCTATGACGCACTTCTGTCCACCTCAGGCAAGGCATGTGCCCAACAGAACAGGGGCCAGGGACTGTCCCAAGGAGCAGGTGAGCCTGTGCTGCCCTGCAGAGTCCCTGATAGCTCATGGAGGGGACAACAGGCAAGTTCTCAGGTGCTTGGGAGGCAGGAGGATGAGGCTCCCCAGCCCACAGCCCTCAGGGCATTTGTGCAGCTCTCTCAGAATACCTAAGACTGGGTGATTTATAAAGAACAGAAGCCTATTTTGCACAGTGGTGGAGGCTGAGAAGTCCAAGATCAAGAAACTGTCTGGCGAGGGTTTCTCTCTGCTTCCAAGATGGCACCTTGATGCTGTGTCCTCACATGGTTGAAGGCAGAAAGGGCAAACGGGACTAACTCTTTCCACTGAGGCTTTTTATAAGGTCATCTAATCCCATTGCAAGAGCAGCCATTGTGGCCTAATCTTACCTATTAAAGACCCATTTCTTAATATTATCTATCACATTAGCAATATTTGAATTTTAGAGGAGACATGTTCAAACGCTAGTAACCTACCTGTCCCTTTCTTACCTGCCTCCTTGTCTCTGACGTACACCTTCACTCAAAACTCCAATAAGAACGCTTTCTTCATCCACAAGCTTCAACTCCAGCCAGGAAATGCCTGCCTGCCAAATCAGTCCTTCCCACCATTCAAATACTTCCTCCCAATTCCATCCCAGGAGGAGCCACAATATAAAGGATGACGCATAATTACAGTCACCAATAAGAAAAAAAAATCTACAAGTAAAAAATAGAATGCAAGGGAGAAAGAGAGAGAAGAAAATAAAAGAAAGCATCTTTAGCCTAATGGCATTCTATTTGTGTGAAATTCCTAATTATGCATGCATATCCCCAGAGGGACGCTGGGAAACCAGTTGCCCGGGGTGTGGGATGAGGGATTTCAGAATAAGTTTCCTCTCTTTTTTATACTTCTCTGCATCATTTGAATATTCTGTAATGAACATAGATTGCCTCCATAAACAGAAAATATACAAAGAGCTATAAACTACAATGCTCCCTCCTTCACAAAGCCTTCTCAGATTGGCCCACATGCAAAGATTTCTGGGAAATGGGTCTTTCCCATCTCACTGAGACTATTATCTTACACTGTCTTCCTCCAGATCATGGCATTGGGCACTCTTGGAAATCTAAAGGGTCAAGGCTGGCTTGGAGGAGTGTCGCCCCTTCTCCAAGTACCTCCTGAAGTTGTCCCTAGGTACAGCTGCTTGGAGTCAAGTGTAGACTCTCTTCGGACTGCTCACCCTGAGGAGGGATGGGACCCGTATGCTTGTCAGAAGTTTGTGAATTTTCCTTACAGTGACGGTGTGTATGTTCCTTAGTTTCCACTCCTTCTAAGGCAGCCTCAGGAGTGCTCTGAGGCCCTGTTCTTCCCTAGTGGCTCTACCAAAGAAAAGGCAATCAGCCTCTTCTTCCTGCACCAGGCTGTGACAATGACATTTCTCCTCACCAAGGAGGAATCTGACCAGGGCACAGAGGACCTGTCCCTTGACTTCAGACCTACGTCTCCAAATTTGGTTTCTCAAAAGTTCTGTCTTTCTGTGCTGTTCCTGCTAGCCCCTTCTAGGACTCTCACTCAGAAGGTCTCCCTTCCACTCAACTTCTGAGAGGATGTACCCATCAGAAATGGGTTCACCTACAAGGAATGGAAAACCTGGCTCACAATCATTTCAATGAGCAGGGTTTTATTTTTTTTCAAATAAGAAAAAGTCTGAAGGTAGGTAGTTGATGATACTGATTCAGAAGCTTAACGATTGCCGATTGAGGGCGGCTTGCAATTGATTGATTGTTTCTTTCATGGGCTCAAAATGTTTGCCCCAGCTCCAGGCATCACACCTATAGTGAACCTATAGTGAAGGCAGTAAAAAGGAGGATGAGTAGAGCTCAGTCATGCCTTTCTTTATATCAAGAAAGCAAAAGCTTTACCAGAACACTCAGAGCCCACTTCCATTTATGTTTAATCAGCCTCATTGTATTATATGATCATTCTTGAATGCAAGAGAGCCTGAGAAAGAAACATTTAGTTTTTCCAGCCTCTAACGTAGCACACTGTGAAAATCCACAGGGCTAAAAAACTAGAAAACTTGGATGAGATGGATAAATTCCTGGACATATATGATCTACCAAAATTAAATCCAGAAGATATAAACAACTTAAACAGATCTATAACAAGCAGGGAGATTGAAGCAGTAATAAAGTGTCTTCCAACAAAGAAAAGCCCAGGAAAGAAGATGGATTCACTGCTGAATTCTACAAGACTTTTAAAGAAGAATTAACACCAATGTTCTGCAAACAATTCCTTAAAATAGAAATGGAAAGAACACTACAAAATTCATTCTGTGAAGCCAGTATTACCCTGATACCAAAACTAGATAAGGATACAACAAAAAAGGAAAACTACAGACAAATTTCCCTGATGAACACAGATGCAAAAATCCTTAATGAACTTGCAAATCAACTTCAATAACACATTAAGAAGATCATATATTATGATCAAGTTGGTATCATTCCAGGAATGCAAGTGTTGTTCGACAGACACAAGACAATAAATGTAATGCATTACATGAATAGACTCAGAGACAGAAATCACATGATCATTTTAATAGGTGCTTAAAAGACCTCTGACAGAGTTCAACATCCTTTCATGATAAACGCTATGAAGAAGCTAGGAAGTGAAGGAACATACCTCAACATAGTAAAGGCATTATATGAAAAACCTATAGTCAATATCACACTAAATGGAGAAAAACTGAAAGCATTTCCTCTAAAATCAGGAATGAGACTCTTTCCATTGCTGTTCAATATAGTGATTGAACTAGAAGCCACAGCAATAAGGTAAGACAAAGAAATAAAAGAGATGCTAATAGGAAAGCGGGGCTGGGATTTAGCTCAGTAAGTATTGTGTTGCTCTGCGCTCTCTGAGGCCCTGGGTTCAGTCCCAGCACAAAAATGGGAGAAGGACTTGGCAGCACATTCCTGAAGTAATCTCAAAACAATCAGCCATTGAAAACCCTACGAATAATAGAGAAGCACTGACATAATACCAGGTACAGGACAGTGCTGGGGGGTGTTTCATTCTGTTGTACATAGGGTTGCTGTGACGCAGATCCAACTTGATGGCATCTAATAACAACAACAACAACAAACTAGTAGCCTCTGTCACATGGACCAAGCCCTTGTTTGTTTTTCCTTTTTCTATTCTTTTTTTTTTTTTTTTTCCCTGCAGTTCTTGGGGATGAAATCCAGGGCCTTGAACATATTTTGCAAATGCCCTACCACTGGGCTATACCTCCACCCTGTTTTTTCATTTTTTTTTAATCTTGAGACAGGGTCTCGCTAAGTTGTCCAGGCTGCCTCTGGCCTCAAACTTGTAATCCTCCTGCCTCCACCTCCCAAGTCACTAGGATTACAGTCATGAGTCATCATGCCCAATAAGCCCTTGTCCTTGAGAAAATGTGGCAAACAGGAACAACCATGAACCTTACTCTGCACCAGGCCTCTGCATGGTGCCCTCTGTCCATCTGCTGTCCTGGAAATTTTAACTCCCTCAGGACAAAGGCATACCTATTACTCCACCTTGCAGACAAGAAACTCCCAACTTCTAAAGGCCAGAGAACCTGCCAAAGTTGCCTGTCTGTAAGTGTTAGAGCTCAGATTTAAATCCCTCTTAGCCTGAGATCCACAAACTCTTTCTGCAAAGGGCCAGGTAATAAATATTGAAGGTTCTGAGAGTCATACAGTCTCTATCACCTCAACTCTGCTATTTTAGCACAAAAGCTTTCATCACCAGTGTGGACAAACGAGCTGAGTTCCAATAAAACTTTATTTATAGACACTAAAATTGGAATTTCATGTCATTTTCACCTGTCACAAAATATTATTATTCTTTGGGTTTTGTCCCAGCTCTTCAAAAATGGCAAAACCACGCTTAGCTCACAGCCATAAAGAAACAGGCCTCCATTCAGATTTGGCCCATGGGGCCATAGCTGGCCAATGCCTGCTGTCAGCCAGTGCTGTGCACATTTCTGATTCTAAGTGCATGTAGGTTTTAATACACACTTTCATCCCTGCTTTGGCTTAGACCTTCCTACGCTACTGGCTCTGACTCGTGCTCTCCTGCACCTAGATCCTGAGCACCCCAAGAATCCCCCACCACATCTCTACAAGCCTTGGTAAATGCCTTTGGCCACTGCTGGTGCTAGAGTGGCGATTTTACCATGAGAGAGAGTTGACCCAGCCTGAAGCCCCAGCCTGCCTGACTCAGCGCTCACCTGCTAGGACCCAGGAAGATGCAGGAGCTCTGTGGTCGACTTTCAGAGCTGGGGTGACATAACCTCTGCCCTTCACAGCAGGCACGCCATGAGATTTCAAGAAAGGCGAAAAGCAGGGACAGAGCTCAGGTTGCTTTTCTCTGTTGATCTAAGTAATACTGGGTCCTTTCTTAACTGGATACTTAAGGATGTGCAGAGGGGGTGAGGAAGAGAGGGAGGCGCCCAATTGCTCCTTCTCTTTCCTCTCAGTTGTGGACGCCCTCTGTGTGCGGTGCAGCCTTCATCACCTGCACAAAACGTAATCTCCTCCTAGCTTCATTATTACCCTCCATGGAAGGCACATTTGTCCTCAAAAGCTGCTGCTCCTGCCTGGAGTTGCTTGGCTTCAGCCACCTCTGCAGCTCCTCCACCAGTGGCAGAGGCAGGCCTGCTAGCCGCAAACTTCTGGAGGGCTCTGCTGGCCCAGATCATAAATGCTGGGGAAGGTCTGCCCAGCTCTACAGTCTCCGTGTCTCTCACCCTGAGCGGCACTTATGCTTATTTCCATTGGTATGCTGTGGTGTCGCTCTGACCTCCTGCAGCCAGTGAACATTTTAAAGCTCCCCGGGGCGACTAGCAGTGTGGTTAGCCTCTTGTGCCTCAGTTTACTCCCCTGTTAAAAAGATAGTGATACTGCGAATGATTATTTTGAGAAATACTTGAAGCTATTCTGTGATAACCCCTAATGCCCCCCTAGTACACAGAAGGTGTTCAATCCATGGGGGCAGGGGGTTCTTCCTGCTCTATAGTCTGAGCCTGCATGATTGAGATAACTCGTGAAGATTCCATGTGTGCTACTCCCATAACCTCTTTAGACTGGCACCTGCCCACAGCTCCCCACCCTCCAGCTATAAGGAGGGAATGGGGCTGAGTGTAGATGAATCAGTGTCACAGCTGCCACTTGTATATCAGTCGGTTTCCCATTACTATAACACAATACCTGAGGCTGAGTACTTATAAAGATGTTTCCTTAGCTCACAGCTCTGGAGGTTCAAGGGCATGGCCCCAGCATCTGGTGAGGACCTCATGGTAGATGGTATCACAGTGTTGGAAGCAGGAGTGAGAGGGAGAAATCATTTGGTTTGAAACAGTAAGCCAAAGACCAATTCTGAATCCAGCTCATTCTTGCATAACAACCATCTCTCTTTTTTTTTTATTCTTGTGCATATTAGGATTTAATTATATGTTCACATTATTTTTTACAATGTAATCTCTTTCTAAATCCTGGCCTAGAATATTAACGGAATATGCTACAGAGATTTGTCATGTAATCTAAGATCATATAGTATGTTGTTATTTTTCTTGTTATTTTTTTATTAGAAATTTTTAATGTACATCATAATGTGATTAATTTTGACATGCTTTTCATTGTGACAATTTTCATATATGCAATTTGATAAGCATTATTCATATAGGTTACCCCTTACCCTCCTCTATGTTTCCCCCCTCCCCCCCTTCCCATCTAAGTTTCCCATCCAAGTCTTCTCTATCTTTTACTATATAGTATTTTTCTATATGTCCTTGGGTTCCATTTCTGTTTAAGATAGAA